>JAKOGI010000109.1:600000-1196958 GCA_029747015.1 Carnegiea gigantea | reverse complement strand
GTAACTATGGTTATGCTGAATTCGAGTTTAGCATGAGCATTGAGCATGATGAAGGGTTGCGCTCATTCTGCAACTTGCATGGAACTCCCTCAATGTAGCGAAGATTTAATCCCTGTTAGTTGATAATACACATAGTGAAGCTACTCAGAAATGTGAAGCTTCCTTAGAGTAATTGAAGTTCGCTGCTTCTGCTCTATAGCCTCACCTTGCCAAACCTGAAACCCTGGCTTGCGATTTATCTCATGCTTCCAATGGTAGCGGGCGTCACCCCACATGATAAGAAGGGATCCTGGCTTCAGATACACAGGGATTTTCACGGCCAGAGGAACTTCTTCCCCATCCTCTTGGACAGGTGAAAAGTGCATGACACAAGGGGACTCCAACGAGACTATAGCAATCCCATCTTCAAACCTCATCAGGTCAACATGAGCACAGATCCCCTATATATCAAGAGCACTAGTCAACTCTAAACAATGCCAAAGAGTAAGAACAAGAAAGTTAAAATTTCGGCAGCTACAGCCTGTTTTGCTCACGTTTTAAACTCTTCAGAGCAATCCCTGCCACGCTGCATAGCATTCAACCTAGTCTAAACTCTCAGAATGAAAAATTTTCCAAGTCATATCCCAAGTTGAAACGTAGAAGTTTCCCCTCTTAAGTGAGGAAAATATTGAAGATTATTTCAGATGAAGGGTGCCTGCCCTGGTATCAGCAAACTTGTGTAACTTGGCAACTCAGAAATGTGATCAGCAGAAAATCAGACGAACCATAGAAAGCCCCAAATTAAACTCCCACATAAATAAACAAATTCCACATTGAACTCAACCATCAACTAGGTTTTGGTCACTAATTAACCAAAAAGTTCCTCGAAAGAAAGGAAAAAGACTACAGCGACAAATGAACCAGAATCCCTGACAATGGGATCAGCACAGAAGCAAGGATCTAGGTCAAACATACTTCGAGATAGACTTCTCTGAGCAACAAATTTAATCTAGCAATTCCACCAAAACACGGGATGCAGTGAACAAGAGAGTATGATCACATAAGAGCTCACGCTTGCAACAGAGCCCTTTTTTAGATATTTTGGTTAACTGATAATTGCAATATGATTCCTACTTACTACAGGAGAATAATTCACAAAGATAGTGCAGGAACTGGATAGCTAAACCGCACCTCACCTGGCTGGTATACATTTGCGATAAGTTGGTCAAAAAATGGATCTCTCCACAGCAATTGTGATGGCAATATGCAGGCCCCATTACCACAATCTTCAATGTCTGTTTCCCCATCACCAACACAGATTGCCTCATGGATGCAATCAGAAAGTTCAACGGCCCAGAAAGGAAGATCCCCAAATCTCATAGCCTGAGGTGGGATCAAATAATCTACTGTAATTGAACATCATTATGCATAGATAATTAAGAAGCACACAAACGAAAAAAGAAAAAAAGGAAAGATGTCCTACTCTAAAAAGAAGTTAGAATTTACAACCCATTGAATAAAATAAGCCAAGTATCACATTCCTTATGAAAATCTTAAGATGCACAGACATTGAAAAGGAGACATAAACACACGACAATCTAGACACATGGCATGTCAATTGCCAAAAGATTAAAACACAACCATTGCACTGGTACAGCCATTAAAAGTTTTGAAATCGAGTCCAAAAATATCAATATTAATTTTATTAAAAGTTAATAGAAGAAAAAATTTGAGTAATTAATTTTTAAATATTGCAGTGTGACAGAATCTGAGAGATATTATTAGAGTCGCAAAAAACATGTCAATTCGAATAATTTAGACAAAAATCCATTATTATTATACTCAATTAGCCAATTTAACAGGTAACCAAGAGATAGAATGATTAGGTCAAGAATGATAGAATATTTGACAAATTGTCAAATTTGATTGACAAGTTAGAGGTAGGTCACTTGCCTAACATTGATCATTATGCAGAATTTTGATGTTGTTGCTGAGAAGTAAATTCATAAGATATACAACCTCTACTTACGGTAGTGTAAGGTGCTATATTTATATCTGCAACTTCCATTATTGCACTAGAAGTCCAGACAGAACCATTCATTTGAAAGGGGGGGGGGATTAAGCTGGTTAGTTCAATACAAACTAACCAATAATCGTAACCATGGCAACAATAAGTTTTTCTTTTCCTTCGCCCTTGAACTCATGGCTAATGAAATTGGCAAAAAATTTTGGATCTTGGACCCATGTGCAAGAATTAAAAATGATCAAATTGTGAATCACCAAAGCATTAAGATAGACGGTGTATGATCACGACAAAAATACTATGCGACTACCTTATTAACAAAATGACTCGCACTACTGTCCACATGCCCATCCATTCATGATTCGAAAGGGTCACAGCCATGCCCTTAGCCCTAGTATCTCCCCAAAGTCTAGCATAGAGCGACTTAAATGCACAGGATTTTTGGAAACTAGTCAGCCTTTTTACTGATCTTCCTCATTGAACCCCCTAACTAATCTAATCCCTTTCAACTGCAACTTGCTAAGCTCAGAGCTGAGATGGGCAGAAGACAAATTTGTCGATGGCGAAGCAGAACTAGAATAGGAAGAAGACATTTCTTTTAAAGGGCGGGCTGGGTCTAAGCGAAAGGGTTTAAGTGATGAAAAAGCGTGATTTAACTGGCATGATGTAGGCGGCTAGGGCAACCCTTTTAGGTTAATGCCATGATGATTTCCAAAAATTCCGACCAGGTCAGTAGTGTTTGTTACTTTGTTAGGGTCAGGAAGGAATTTACCAGCATGCCCTTCTCTGTTCCCTGACAAGTTGTTAAAGGGAGGATCTTTGAGGTTGGTCGTGGAGGAGGTAGAAGGTCTATGAAGCTATTTTTCTGTTTAATTGGATCTGATGAGTCCTTGAAGGCAAAATCTGAGGGAATTCTTAGTGTTTTTACTCGGTTGAATTGGAGAGAAATCTTGCAATCCTGCCATTGATCATCATCCTTCCCTCTTCTTTCTGTGATACCGACTTTGCCACTGAATTTGGCACTGCATAAAGTTCGCATTGGCCTCAGCTTTTAAGCTTGCATAATACTGTGATTTTTCAGGCAATACGAACTTTAAGCAATGCCAAAGCCAGAATCACAGAAAGAAGAAGGAAAGCATGATCAAAGTCAGGATCAACTCACTGTGGCAAGATTTCTCTCTAATTCAACCAAGTACAACACTCAGAAAGTCAGAATTCTCGCACATTTCTGCCTCAAAGAACTCATCAGGTCCAATTAAACATAAAATAGCTTCATAGACCTTCTACCTCCACCTCCGCCAAGACCAACCTTCTATCCTCATGGTGAACTCAACTGTCATCAGGTTTGTTCTTCAGGTCAGCGTAGAGAAATGGTCTTGCCAGCGCAGGAATTTGATGAGTCTTGAGCTAATCCATGCAACCTTGAAGCTGGAGTAGTTTACTCGTATGTTAAAATGGTGAGAGTTATTCAAAGAAGTATAGAAGGCGGGAGGAAGGAGTTTACACTCTTCATTGACAATTTACCAAGGAACCTTGATGGTTTAGGCTCAAAGAAATTTTCAAAAGTTTGGAGTGGTGACTGATACTTACACACCAAGGAGATCCTTTAGATAGCATTCTCACTCACTTAATAATGAATAGATTAAAAATAGTGGTATGTATTCCTAATAATTAAATGGTTGGCGACTTAAGATCTGCCCTTTTGGGGGTAGCCTAGTGGTGAGATTCTTGGTTTCCAAGTTCCACAAGAAAGACCAAGGTATGATTCCCCCTAGATTGTGTGTGTTTGTAAAAGTTACACATGCAAAAAGAAAAAACAAAATTGGTATAAGGGTAGGATGGATTTTGGTTCTTTAGACAAGCCCTCCTACATAAAATTTCTGGCTTCACTAAACATTGTGATCCCAAAAGGTAATAATAGTGGAGAAGACAACAGAAATAAAAACCTTCTTAGCTCTGGAAATCAAGCTGCAGAACCATACCTGATTATGGGACAATTCAGTGAACCATCCTTCTGCAATCAAAAATAGTTTATCAGCAAAGACTACCTAGTACCCAAGCTGGAACTTCATTCTTAACAGGAGTTCAGAAAGCTATATGCTCTAGCCAAAACAACTTCAAAAAGCAAATCTCTCATTAACAACTTGATCAACCTAACGAGGTTGCACAATAGAATAACAAACCGAAAGCATAATAGAGTAACATGCCCAACAGAAGGGGGAGAAAACACCATAGTCTACAAGGATACTCCTTATCCCCAACCAAAAAATAAAAATAAAAATGAAACACGCACAGCGGGAGGGGGGGGGAGAGAGCGGCAAAAAGCGGTAATGGCTTGCCAGGTATACTCTCAAAACTAAAACTGCAATTTTATTGGGGAAGTTCACCAACTCACTCCCAACGCTGTGCACAACTAAGAAAAACCCTCTCCTGGATATACTTTCAAAAATAAATCTGCGTTAATCCACCCAAAAGGAATTACTCTCATTGTGTCAATACAATCACACGCCTATCGAGATGGGTGCACCTATTTTCCAACAATCATCTCCATTTACTGTTGTCACTCCACAACAAACTATTTCTAGCAGCACTACTGTTCTCGTTCTAGAGAAAACAGTGGCCTTTATGCACAACAAATAGCTATTTATCATCCTACTACATAATCTTCCTACTCACCGGCGACATCATAAATCCCAGGTTCAATTAACTCTAACACCACTTTTATATGACTTTCCTGTGGCTAGTTACTGGTACTCGTATTCGTACAGAGTACCATGTTCATGATTATCGTATAGGCTTCCAATTCATGATCAACGTGGTATTCTCTCAGTCCGCAACAACTAGCTCAAAATATACCCTTTTTTCATTCTTCTTTATTTTGCATTGCCAGATAATTTGACCGAGTTCTAGGCTTTCATATCCTTACAATCAGTTGAAAATTTAATATCTTCATTTGAAACTTTCTGCCATCAAGATTATGGATTAAAAACCGGCCTCATCTCAAATATATCCAATCCTTCCTTCTGATCATCAAAAATTTATCATTTCGTATCATCAATCAGACAGCATAATCCACATACTTGCTCTACCGAAAGAAATAAGTCACAAAATTGAGCAATTTACTGATCAAATTAGCTCTATAACGCAATTTACTGAGATGTCGAACAGGAGTGAAAAAGGGTAAAGGCGATACCATTTTGAATGGCAGAGAGAAGCGAAGATTGTTGTCGAGGAGAGAGAAAGTCAGTGCAAAGCCACAAGCCGTTGATGGTTTCAATCCGTTGCCAACTGCGGCTAGGGTTTGAGACTGGAACTGAGAGAAGAAGGCCGCGTTCGGTATCACTTGATTGACTGTGAGATGAAGAAAAGAGTCCATCGGCTTCTTCCGCCTCTTCTTCTTCACTGTCTGAAGATCCTCCAAACACGTCCCTAAGGAGCTGCCTTTGGTATTCTGCGCCTTCCATATAATGTCGAACTGATCGCCGTTTGTTTGGCAAATTGCAGCGCAACTGTGCAACTATCACGATGCCGGATTCTGGACAAACCCCCCCCCCCCAAAAAAAAAGAAAAAAGAATTTTTTTTGAGGGGAGCCCAAAAATTCAATAGTATACATCCAAATACACCTATATAAAATAGTGTGTATTATGCTAAAACACATGTATTTGTATGTAAGAATTTTTAGAACACAGTATATATTTTCTTATAGGTATATGGGTGTGTACTATAGAATTACGGGAGAGTCTATGCGAGACCTCAGGATTTTTATTTTTAAAAAATTATTTAATTGGAACTGCAGTTACATTGCTTACAATTTTTTGAAAGTAGCTATGTAACTACCATTGCTATTGGACCATGGGGACAGGTGATCTTTAAAATCCGTGATGATATAAGATTAATTCATTACTGTATATTATATCAGTTAATAAAGGAGATTAAAGCAGTTGTTTAGTAAGACAGAATAAATTCTATGAATAAACTATCAATAAAGTGACTTATAAACTAGCCGGCACAAGAGATTCATCGAAGATACTGTGGTTTTCACGTGGGAAATGTTACATCCATTTCCTATAAACCTCGCTAATTGCTCTATTAGATACTACATGAAAAAGAATAATTTTCTCAATGATGCTAGCTGCTTTGAACATTTCCGCTTGTTCTTTGTTCGTATATTGAATGGAAATTGCTGATGCTGACAACGTAGAACGTTTATCCTATTTGAGCCATAACTCACAAATATATTATCCAATTTACATTAAATATGTACATATATATACATATATATGTACGTACATACATAGTTACATACATATAAGTAGTTATTGTGTTGTGGTTGCACCACTTATATAATTCATGAATTTTTCTGTCGAGAATTGGAATTTTCACTGTGTCCAACTCGTGATTTCTATCCTTTATTTGCCCCACGTGGCCAAGATTCTGGCAGTATATGTCATATGATGCTTTGGTGTTGCTTTAAATATGTATAAGTAGTTGTACGAGCGTTTATATCAATGATTCAAAATTTGGATGCATGATCAAAATTTGCCTACCTTAAGATAAGTACAAGTTTTTTTTAATTATTTGTTGTTGCTGATACATTTAACCATTACGTGACACGTATGTGGGATAGCGTGCATGTTGAAATTGACTTGCAACAGGTGGGGTACAATTGTACAAATCTAACTAGATATGATGAAACTAAAGGACTATGAGGGACCTCAACAATGAATAATTCAAACAAATGCCAATTTATTAGTGTGCATTTTTAGTATTTATTATATGTACACGTGTGCATATACAAATGAGCCATGAAAATTACCTTTGCAGGCATGCATCCGGCTTCACCTAATGCATCGGTCAATTAGTGGATTGTGGAGAATGGGTGTGAAGGACACGAAGACTAGAGTTGGAATACTAAGCTCCTCACTACCTTGTGGTATCCTTGAAAGTGGCAGAATATGCATTGTTTTGGTAACCTTAATGAAGTCCCGGCAGACAGTGAACGGTTTTCACTGACACGGTTTGTGGAAGCCACTGGTGGTCGGGGGCTGGGGCTGGAGGAGTCATGCTTCCCAACGGCAATAGAAGGACCATCGAGGCCTTCGGGGGGAGGGGTACTTCTTAATATCGATGGGGCTTCAAAGGGTGATCAAGGGCTGGCTACGAGTGGTGGAGTAATCCAAGGCGATCAATGGGAATACGTTTGAGGCTTTAATGATAGTGTTTGGCTCTGTATCTCAATTAAAGCTCAATTGGAAACGCTTGTTCGATGGCTCCATCTGGGTAGGAGTCTTGGTTTAAAGAAGGTGTGAGCATAGTTGGACTCCATAATTATTATGGGAATCCTACAAGATTGTGGCATGCGGAGTCAATAACACAAGCTGCTTACCACACGTATAAGGAACTCATTGAGTGAGAAGGTTGGGAAGTGAATATCTCACATTGTTACCAATTGGGTTGCTAACAAGTTAGCGAATTTAGAAATTGGTAAAGAGTCGGATGTTAGTTTCTTTGACATCCCACAAGGATGTCATGGTTATGCTAATTACAGATATTGCAGGTGTCGCTTGGCCCAAAAAAAAAAAAAAAAGTAATAATACCTGTTTAAGAATATAACCCCTCTTATGCACCAAAAAAAACAAAAAAACATTTGCAACACAAATTCTTCAATAGTACTTTAAATTTTTTCAGGTTAAGTATTTCGTGTGACCAAATTATTCTTTTTCGTATAAATCATATTTTATTCCTTCATCACGTGATAAAATATAGGAATACAATATTAGCTGTAGCCCCTGCCAAATTTTTTAAACAAGCTTTAAATAAAAGCTTCACAATTAGAGGAAAATATTACTTTACAAACGTATGTACCTTATTAGGTACCTATACTACGCGTACAGTGCACAGCCTCAGACTTATAGCAATTAAAAACGACTTAATTTTGCTTGTTGGCACAAAAGATTCACTGCAATTGAGGAAATGTTCTCTGCAGTTGGGAAAAGATTCACTGCATTGTATAAAAAATTGATTAGATCAAATTAAGATGTAAAACTGTGGAATAAATGCTAGTGATGTCCATATTTCACCATTGCCATTGTTACACTGCAATTGCAATGTGGCTTACATATGCTTATATAGCTGAATGGTGTACATATGCTTATATAGCTGAATGGTGTACATATGCTTATATACATGTGTTGATATGCAGATATTCTTTCCAATATTTCAGAATGAATATTACTTTATTGTGTGCTTTAATTTCTTGGCAAAGAGGGTGGAGATTATCCATTCTGTTAGTCATAACAATGTGGACAATAGTGGTATTCTTGTTTGTGTCAGCCTCTTGGTAATTTTCTATATTACTTTTTCGTCATTTTGATATTCGAATCCTCTAATATTTGAAGTTACCTATTATAAATATATACTACCTTTTTTTCCTAGGTTCGGTGCTTCTCAAAGTATTTTCCTGATAAAATTCCCAAATCAACCAGGGGTAAAGCTATTTCTATGGAGAATTTGCAATTGGAGTAACTGAAACTACCGTTGATGAAAGTTTCAAGGAAAGTTTATCCCAACTCAGGGATGTATGTAATGCGACACATGGAGATGTACATGAGAAATATTGAGAAATGGAATACCGGGTATAAGAAGTTCAATGTTAGCTCACTTTTTTCCCCCCTTGTTATAATTAAGTAAATTATATCATCAAAAGTTTTGACAAGTTTTTTGCTCCCAACAGGCACCCTTATTGAAGAAGCCCATCCACCATGTCTACTTACCAAGCCCACGTTCAGATTGATTGAGAGTATAATTATATGTAGTAAAGATCCATATATCTAGTTACATAGATCAGCTATGTATCGAACAAAAAGAAATATGCTCTGAGGCTTGAAATCATCAGGGTCCTCCTTGGAGAACTCCTTATAATTCTACAATGTTCTATCTTCTAGCAATTCTCAGAGCTTTTTCTAGTATAGCGATCACAATTTTCTCAGACAGAGCCTCAAAAGAGATGAGATTAACGGCCAATCTGTCTTAAAAAATAACTTAAATTTGCTTATTGGCCCAACAGGTTCACTGCAATTGAGGAAAAGTTCCTTGCAGTTCAGAAAAGATTCACTGAATTGCATAAAACATCTCAATTTTGTTTATTGGCACGAAATGTTCCCTGCAGTTGAGGAAATGTTCCATGCAGTTGGAAAAAGATTCACTGCATTGCATAAAAGATTCATTTGATTAAAATTAAGATGTACAGTTACAAATAATAACCTGTCACTGAATAGAAATCAATAGTAGCATGCATATCTACAACCACCAAAACAACTCTAACATCGACAAATTCAATCAGCTCTAGTATCCATAAAATATTAGATTGTGTAAAAAGAAATCATGGTGTCCTCATGCTATCAATTTTGACATTCATAGTGTCACCAAATATTTTCAAGTGCACCATCTCCAACAGACGCCGTGGTACATGCTACCTGCATCAACAAATATTTTGTCCTTTAATTACAAAATTTTTCTAACTATATTTGTTAAAATATAAAGTGATCTTGTAATTTGTTACCTTAGTAGTTGCAGTTCCAACATTAGTGTTGGACATGCTAGGATCCTCTGGAGGCCGTAGACCACTTGTTGCCTTCAAAAACCACAAAAGTTACTCCTTTAGTTATAAAGTAAAAATGAAACTTTTTCATTATTTCTTTAATTAAATTTTGAGAATTTAAGTACAGTGATACCTCAATAATTTTGAGAATTTTGAGAATTTGAATAACAGAATTTGAGACTGTTAACCGTTTTTATTTTTTTGGTATATCTTTCCAAAAATAAAGTGAAACCTTTATAAACTGTAGTGAAACCTTTGTTCACTGCAGTGAATCTTTTGACTAAATCAGTGTACCTTTTTTGTCAACTTATGTGCAACGATTTTTGCTATTACAATCATGCCTTTGGGGAATTTTGTCGAATAACTTATGTGCAAAGCATGTTGACTTTAAAAGTTGCACTAGGTAGACATACTTTGCATTAAAAATTGATATATAATTGTTTGTTTGAGGAATTTTATCAAACATACGTCCAGCATAAACTCATAACAGCTGTAATTCTTCAATAAGCAAATTTTCTGCCTCAGCTATAATTTGTTCCTCAAAATCTATTGATTTAAGTATGTATTCTTGCTAATTTTCAAAAAGAGTTGTCTACTTCAGCTATAATTATTTGTTTGAGGATGAATAATGTATCTACTACTTTGTATTGCTGAATCATGGTGAACATTTATATGGTGGGCTGCCCAAATTCAAAAAGAGAAGGTCCAATTACAGTATAGGCAAGGGTAGTGGAATTAAATTTGTTGGCCCAATTAAGTCAACCTTCAGCCTGATCAAATTCGAATTAGGTTTGTTAGACTCAAAAATTTCAGGTTTGTTTGGCAAGGTAGTGGAAGACCTCTTTATATAGGTGTGTATATTAACATGGTATATGGGTATGTAACATAGACTCATTGACAATTAGAGGCCGGTGTGTTTAGTTGGAATTTAATTTCTACAAATTCTCAATTTCGACATATGCCTACAAATATAACAACAACAAGACCACCATCTCCCAGTGTGTGTCTCGCTTTCACGGGGTCTGGGGAGATCCAACTGTAGGCAACCTTACCTCTATCGGTATTCATACCCACAGAGAGGCTGATTCAAAGAGACCCACGAAAAAGATTTTGTAAAAAAGTTTAATAGAGGAAAGCGCTTGCGAAGCATATAAAGAGAAAAATCAGTGCCAAAGGAGCTAAGCTGGAAGAAGCTGAAAGAAAGGTGAAAAGAACGTACATCAACAATCCACGTTAAGCAGCTGCCGTCACTCCTAGAAAAAAAAGCACAACCTGCATACGAGCACGACAGACCCCTACCAGCACTAAACCACTGCAGCTACGGCCAACTACAGAGTCGCTTCTCTGCCATCTAAGATTCTTATCATATTCCGCCACAGCCTCCTATCCTGAGCCTACAAATGAAATCCTTAATTCCTCAAATTTTTTTTTCTCTAAATTCTACGTGTTCGTACTTGCCCATTTTAGATTCCTACTAAGGGTTTAATCTTTTTGTTGGGAAATATAGATTAAAGAATGCGTAAACTTGCTTGAGATTGATTGAAATCTATTGAAATTGATTTTTTTATTGAAGTTGGTAAAAGTGAGTTGAAGTTGGTTGAAATGTGTAAAGTTGGAGAAAGTTGATATATTTTTGTATATAATGGGTTTAAGTTGGTATTTTTTGTTGAAATTGATTGAAGTTGAAAGAAGTTGGTATATATATATATATATATATATTTTATACGATGGGTTGAAGTTTGTATTTTTTTGATTGAAATTGGTTGAAGTTGGATTTTTTTATTGAAGTTGGTTGAAGTGAGTTAAAGTTGATGAATTGAGATTTACCAATGAAAAGAACATGCCCTAAATTCTATAGATTCCTAATAACTTCATATGTTATTATATACACACTTTTTACACATTTCTACAAATGTTTAAATTTTAAACGAAACAAAACAAAACATCTATTATCTATCTCTACAAAAAGGGCAAATAATTTATTCTGACTGTATTTGACAACAATATTTTGAGTAGCTTTAAAGGTTGTGACCAATCAAAGAACTAATCAACCAATTTTGAATGCTCGGTGATCTAATTTTGGCATTTTAAGCAGTATTTCTAATTAAAAACTATTAATATTAACTTCTGGCATTCAAAAGTAGTGTTTCATTTTTTTTGGCTAAAAAACATTATTTACAAATTTTATCTTTGAAAGTTCTAAGTAACTTTTTATGTCAATTTGCATTAATTTGATAATCAATGCTAATTTTATCAAATACATTTACTTATACTATTCAATTAAATAGCTACTCACTGATAAATGAATCAAAACCAATATATGTTATTTAAATAATTATTTATTATTTAAACTATTATCTATAGTCTAAACAATTAATATTGCCGAACATAATGTATATTTTTACAAATCAAATGAGCAGCACATGGAAACAACACCTTTATAGAACAGTTGACTTTTAGGTGTCTCAAAATTTGATGCATTAATTTTTATGACCCTAATATTTTTAAATTTACCTTTAAGTATTATTACTTATGCATTCCTTATAATTCAGTCCTGAAATTATAAGCATACCCTTATCATTGTCTTTTTTATTTTTTCTTTTGAAGCAAAAACTCCAACCCCTATCTTTTAAGTACGCGCAACACCATCTATAGACTATCTAATAGCGAAAAATTAGTTTTTTCGAATTTTTACTGTAAAAGAAAAAACAAAAGATAATAATAAAAGTATTTTTGTAATTTGAAAACTGAATTATAAAAATTTTATAAATAAAATACTTAAAAATAAAGTCAAAAATATTAAAATCAGAAAAATTAATACATTAAATTTTAAGTACTTAAAAGTCACTGATTTCACCTTCACTGATTTCACCTTCACGCCCTAATTGCAATTGAAAGTGGGCTTGAAAAACAGGACAGAAGTGAAATGACGGAAGCCCCGGTTTTGACTTTTGAGTTTACACGCCAAAATCATTTCAGCTGTTTACCAAAACCTATATATGAAATCATGGCCGCCACCGTCCTTCTGTCTCCTTCCCTCCAAATCCGAACCCAATCTGCCGTCTTCGAGCAACCCGGAAATCAAACTCAACCCCAACCACCTTAAGAGAGAGAAAGAGACAGGGTAGAGAGAGAAAGCTCGGATTTGGCAATCAATGGAGGTCAAGGTGATGCACCACTCCACCTCCTTTCTCCTTCCTTCACTCTCTTCCGACCAGGGTCCCTCGCTATCGTACGCCCTTGTTCTACTGAATCAGCGCCTTCCTCGATTCGCTCCTCTTCTATGGAAGCACGGTACTCTCTCTCTGTGTCGATCTTGAAGTTGTTCTCAGGTTTCGCTTTGGTTGGTTTATCTGATTCATTTATAATTTGATGGTGTTTGTGCGTAGAGCAGCAAAACTGCGGGTTTGTGCGGATGGAGGAGCTAATCGTCTATATGATGAAATGCCACAGTTCTTCCCTCAGAAAGACCCCCTCGAAATACGCTGCAGGTTGGTTCTTTGATTCTGTCGATACAAGTGATGTTTATTTGTTGGTAATACATTGGGCGTTGTTTCAATATTTCAATTTTTAATGAGGGTTGTTTGTAACAGCCCATTGTTTTTATTGATGATACTTTTCATGTTTCATGTGTTTGAATTCCGTTTCTGGTTGTGGTTAGTTGTATAAGAATTTGGTAGCTCCTGAAAAGAACAACAGCTTTGTGGTATTTGGAATTTGTCCCAAGTGGTTCGCAAGGCATAGTTTGCTATCGGGCATAGTTTGCTATCGAGTATTTTGTGTTAGGTTGAATTTACGGATGCTTGTGTGAATAAAGATGACTGGAGTAAGATGATGGGATTTGTCCCAAATTCCTTTGCCGATTTTTGAAATAATTAAATTATTTCCTTTTTCGAAGATTATTGGTTGGCACCCAAGGCTCAAATTGTGTGGTTGAAGATATTTTATTTTATGAAAATTATATTATTTTCATATTTTGTATTGAATATCTTTTTCATTTTCTATAAAGATGATGCTTAGTGGTCAAGACATATGTTTGCGGTTAGGGTTAAACCCTTGGTACCTTCGGGGCTTCTCTATAAATGGTAGGTTGTTTAATCTTGTTTGGTGCGGGGCATTTGGGAGTGCCTCTCGACACTTTCCTTTTCTATTTCACATTTTATTGAGAGTTAGTATTGAGAGATTTTCGTTGTAATTGATCTCTTCCTTAGGCGTTTGCTTTGAGATCTTTTCCCCGGGCATCTGCTTTGAGATCGTTTTGTACTCACTCATATCATAGTGGATTTTGTGCCATTGTTGTCGCCCGTGGTTTTCTCCCAATTTGTGTTTCCACATAAAAATCATGTTCCTACAATTATCTTTTTTGGATCTTGTTTTATATTCTCCAATATCTACATCTTTTATCGCTTCCGCATATATTAAGCTTGAATATCAAATATTATTTTCTTAACATGTGGTATTAGAGCCAGGTTATTGATCTAGATTTTGATAATTTTCTTGAAGAATGTTTCTCATTAATATTGAGAATTTTGACGTCATAACAAGGTCAGTTTTTCCATGTTAGTCCATTCCAAGGAATTTGGTCCAAGGTGGAGTTTGTTGGGATTTGTTTCAAATTTCTTTGCCGATTTTGGAAATAATTAAATTATTTTCTTTTTTAAAGATTATTGGTTGGCACCCAAGGCTCAAGTTGTGTGGTTGAAGATATTTTATTTTATGAAAATTATATTATTTTCATATTTTGTATTGAATGTCTTTTTCCTTTTCTGTAAAGATGACGCTTGGTGGCCAAGACATATGTTTGCGGTTAAGGTTAAACCCTTGGTACTTTTGGGCTTCTCTATAAATGTTGGGTTGTTTAACCTTGTTTGATGCAGGGCATTTGGGAGTGCCTCTCGGCACTTCCATTTTCTATTCCACATTTTATTGAGAGTTAGTATTGAGAGATTTTCGTTGTAGTTGATCTCTTCCTTAGGCAATTGCTTTGAGATCTTTATCTCTCTTGTTGATCTCTTCCTCGAGCATTTGCTTTGATATCGTTTTGTACTTATTCATATCAGAATGGATTTTGTGCCATTGTTGCCGTCCGTGGTTTTCTCCCAATTTGGGTTTCCACGTAAAAATCATATGCCTACAATTATCTTTTTTTGATCTTATTTTATATTCTCCGATATGTATATTCTTTATTACTTCTGCATATACTAAGCTCGAATTCCAAATATTATTTTCTTAACATGTGGTATCAGAGGCAGGTTATTAATCTAGATTTCGATCATTTTCTTGAAGGATATTTCTCATTGATATTGAGAATTTTGACGTCATAACAAGATCGATTTTTTCATGTTAGTCCATTCCAAGGAATTTGGTCCAAGGTGAAGTTTGTTAGGGATTTGTCACAAATTCCTTTGCCGATTTTGGAAATATTAATTATTTTCTTTTTTTAAGATTATTGGTTGGCACTCAAGACTCAAGTTGTATGGTTGGAGATATTTTATTTTATGAAAATTATATTATTTCCTTATTTTGTATTGAATATCTTTTTCCTTTTCTATAAAGATGATACTTGGTGGCCAAGACATATGTTTGCGGTTAGGGTTAAACCTTTGGTACCTTCGGGGCTTCTCTATAAATACTAGGTTATTTAACCTTGTTTGGTGTGGGACATTTGGGAGTACCTTTCGGCACTTCCTTTTTCTATTCCATATTTTATTGAGAGTTAGTATTGAGAGATTTTCATTGTAATTGATATCTGCCTTAGGCATTGGCTTTGAGATCTTTATCTCTCTTGTTTATCTCTTCCTCGGGCATTTGTTTTGAGATTGTTTTGTATTCACTCATATCATAGTGGATTTCGTGCCATTGTCGCTGCCTGTGGTTTTCTCCCAATTGGGGTTTCCACGTAAAAATCATGTGCTTACAATAATCTTTTTTTGATATTGTTTTGTATTTTCCAATATCCATGGATTCAAAATGTGGCCGAACTACGACAAAATGGCCGCATTGGAAAGATTTTGGAGTTTGGTGATCCACGTTTTCATGTCGCGATAGCTGCGATATAGAACGCGATTGCTGTATTAGAGCAATATTTCCGTATAGCTGCCGAAACCGAAACCGCAACCAAAACCGCATTTTGAATCCTTGCCAATATCTACATTTTTTATCGCTTCCGCATATACTGAGCTCGAATTTCAAATATTATTTTCCTAACATAAGGGAAGAGCAAAAGAGATTAGTATGGAACTCCAGCTTTTAAGTTCAAATAAAATCCATACCTTGAATGTCCGGCAATGTGTCTTTTTATGTGTGTGTGTGTGTGTCTCTCTCTTTTTTTTTGGGGGGGGGGGAATGGGAGCAGTTGTACTATTGTACGGTTGTACTCTTGGACTACAAATATTGTCTCATTGGAAGACACTGATATAAGAAGGCAAGAAGCAACTGACCTTAACAACTCTAGGTAAATTAAGGGCCTTAAGAATAAAAATTATTGGCCATATACTACGCTATATTAGAAGGGGCTACGTTATAATATAAAGCTCAAAAATATTGTGTACATGAAACAGCAGCTTTTCCTTCTCTAATTAGTTATATAAGGCTCACTTGCCATCCAAACCAACGTTTACAGTATTACTCTTAAGGAGAATAAAGTAATCATTAATCAACAATTGCATAAGTGGAGAGGAGCAAAAGTATCAACACTCAAGGGGGGAAATACAATTTAAAGAAGGGGGAGGGGCTCCCAAGCAGAGGAGAAATAGCTTTGGGACAAGCTGAAAGGGGAGAATCACTAACTCGTCACTTTGCAATTGTACAGATCAGTTGTGCTGCAAATTTGTTTGCTTTTTGAGCATTTTTAGAGTTTGAAGAAGTAATGATGCTGGCATCCCCTTGGGTTCTGACCACCTCCCTTCCTCTATGTTGTTCCATATCTCTAAGATTTTGAATTTGAATCCAAGTTCCTCCATTTTTTTAAAACTCTTTCCATCTAATTCAGCCTGCAGGAGCATGCTTCTCAATTGTTTGATTTGCTTTACAATTTTGCTTATCATGATTCCCTTGAAGTTGAATGTCCTGCAATGTTTGGAGGCACTGGCTGTCATTGCCTAAGGGATAGGCAAAGGTAGTTGGAAGTTGGTTCGACTTGCGGCTCACTTGCCATCCAAACCTGCCCGATGTGGCAGGTTTATACGGATATGGATCCCCTGGGGTTTTTTTTTGGGGGGGGGGGGGGGACTGTTTAGTGAGAAATGTGGTTGTGAGAGCATTTAGCAAGGATTTGGTTCTTGATGCAGTGTTCACTTTAGGTGCACTTTCGTCTCTCTTAATATATCTTGTCCAATGCGTGGAGCCAGAAGTACGCATTTATGAAGCTCTGTCTTTCTTTCTTTCTGTCCATTTTTTTCCCCTTCTGCTACTGGTGGCCATGTCCCATTTACTTTTCTCTTGTTTCTTTTTTTTTGGGGGGGGGGGGGGGGGCTGAGGGGTGGGGGGAGGGGAGGTGTTAGTTCTCTATTCTTTAAATTTGTGGTTTTCCTTTTGCTTGTAGTCTCTAAACTTGGAAGTCCTATATTTGGCTTTCATTGAGGTGGATGCGCATGAACATTGGCATGGATTTTTTAAGGTAACTCGTTTTTGGATTTGTGTTTGATATTCGAAATCTTAATGGGTTTTATTGGTGCGTTTTTCTATTCTTTTTCTTTTTTTTTTTGTAAATCATGGCTTGGTATTTACTTTCACTGCTTTTGAGTTGATGTCATGATCTTTTTTACTACCTTTTGGTTTCCCTCTCTGCTTCTTTCTTTCTTTCCCCTGGTCTTGGCTTTCCCTTTGTATTTTGACCCTCTTAAGACTCATTAGCTCTAGTGGATTTAGGTCAAGGTCAAATCTAGGCCTAACAATTCACTGGTTTGGGTATGGGTGGATCCAGTCCATTGAACCATCTTATTGCCATCCCTATTCAAAAGGTGTGACTGCCGTAGCCGCTAAGGAAAGTTCTCTGGCTTTATGTCTTTTAAACTGATCCAAATCATTAACCTAAACAGTTTTATACCCCGAATGGTGTTGAGGGCTAACTTGTAGACTGACATTCCTGGAGTGAGCCCAACTTTAACATGCCTTCTCTCTCTTACTTTCACTCGACTTGATGCAACTGCGGGGGTGTTGCTGGAACTGAAGTTACTGAACCAAGTTTTATATTTTATTGACTTTGTGTTCAAAATGGTTACTTGAGGATGTAATACAATTAATTGTGCAGGCGTTAGTTCTGGGAACAGGCACATGTATTCCATTAAGTGCATATCTTCCAAAATTGATTGGGGTTCTTGGGGTGGAAGATATGTATGTGTTGTAGATTCAGATATCGAAGGGCAAAGGGATGCTGTCATTTTTCGGAACTGAGATAAAATTGTGCCCAGTAATAAGTTGGAATCTCTACCTATGACTTCTATGATAGGCTCTTCTATGTCTCAGTCATTGGCATTCCTAGTCTACTAGTTGTGAAAGATCCTTCTATGAGAATCAATGGATTTGATAGTCATTAACTGTTCTTGGGTATTTCTTGAAGGCTATCTATATCTATCCTCTCAGTTGACTTTTGTGTCCTGGATCTTTTTCTGAGTATGTAACCTCCTATGTCACAAGCTTATGGGAGTACTTATGTGATTTTTGGATTTATTCCAGCTATAAACCAGATGGTGTCAAAGGTGATATGGACTCTATTAGAAGAGAGGTTTTGGGTTTTTACTCAAAGCTGGTAAGCTTGTCTTTTTGGCAAACCTATCCTAGTCATGTTGTTTCCTGTGATTAACTGTGCCTAAGTTATTTGCATCGTAGTTAATGTATTCACAGCACCCCTCTCCAAAAACAAAAAAATAATCTTAGGCTAGATCATGCCAGTAACTAGTTGTGGCTAGTACACTCTGTCTGAATTAAGGCCCCCCCCCCCCCCCCCCAAAAAAAAAAAAAAAAAAACAATTACCGGTTGGCAACTTTTCCAATTTTTGACACACCAGATAATGTCTTACAGAATTGTTCTTCTTTTTTATTTTTTTTTTGGTGTCAAGTACTCACCGGGTGATGAAATTCATTATTTCAACCAAAAGTCTGCCAGAAATAAAACTCCATGAGTGCCAAATATAAAGACAAAGACACAATGATGTGTACACTCCACAGAAGCGTAGGACAAATCTTCCTTGCTCAGCATCTGTCACTTATTCATGCAATACTTGTGATGGTTTTCTTTTTGCTGTAGAACATAGCTGTCTGTGGTGCTGAAAGATTATGCTCTCCCCTCCCCCTATCTTGATTTACTTTGAATTTTTTGCTGTTGTTTTTCCAGGGATGTAACGTGATAGATGAATCCCATGATCAGGATACAACAGACCTTCACAAGTGTGTATCACATATCTGTAACTTAACACCAGAAAGCGAAAAGCCAAATGTGAGTTGCTGTTAATGCCCTATACTCGTTTAGTATTTGAGATACCTTTTCATCATTATGTCTACTGCCCTGAAGCATTTGAAATTATCATAACCCTAATCCCAGAGTTCCTATAAGGTTAGGGGCTTGGCTACAAATTGAAATTTTCTAATTCTTTAAAATTGGAAAAGGGATGCCAAGTACTTCCTGTCCTGTTAGGATGCATTTAATCATTTGATTATCGTATATCATGCAGCTATGCATTCTGGTCACTGGAGCACTTGGTGGACGCTTTGATCACGAAGCTGGGAACATCAATGTTCTCTACTGTTTCTCTAATATTCGAATAATCCTTCTTTCTGATGATTGCCTAATCCAAGTTCTCCCCATAACGCATCATCACAAGATTCATATTCAGTCTTCTGTTGTTGGTCCACATTGTGGACTAATACCTGTTGGGATGCCCTCTTGTCACAGTACAACCTCTGGGCTGAAATGGAACCTTAGTAAGTGTATGCTTTATTATTCCCTGTCGTGTTAAAATTGCCTAGTGTATTCAAGGGCTTCATGATTGACTCCTGCTTGATTGAAACGAACTGCAGTGCTTGGTGCTGTCATTGTGCGAACTAATTATCAACAATGTCGTCTTCTGCTTTGGTACCTTTTTTTTGGGGGGGGGGGGGGGGGAGCAGGAGTTGTTAGCCCTCATAAATGCAATATAGAGAAATCTGATCATCAGACAAAGTTTGTAAGCAGTGCGGTAGGAGGTCATCATTCTGGTTGACATGTTAATTTACTTTATATTGATTAGTGTGTATATCAATCTGACCCACGGGATGATAATTATTTGCTTTGGCCAGTACTGATTTATTCTTCATTGTGCAAGATTTTGATAGGTAGTCTCATGTTATCAGAATTATCACAAGTACAGATAACACTTGAAGAATTTAATGCACTTTTGTTTAAAAAAAATTATTTTTGGGGAAAAGAGAGGGAGGGGGTACATGTCTCATTTTCTTTTGGTTGTAAAGCATTGTTGCACTACCTTACGAGTAATCAACATGCTCGAAGTCCGACGATTGTTTCAAGGTTAAGTTTCTGTTGCCCTAATAAATGCAAGGTTGCCCATCTTGTGAAGTGGTGGACTTCATTATCTCCTGGCCAGCTATTCATTGTTTTCGATATCATTGTTATATGTGCCGAAATACTCCATGAGGACAAACCAGCTAAACCATATAGGTTGATTTGTTTCATTCAATCATTGCCATTGACATGATCTTGCTGTTGAAGGATATAACTGGAGACTCATAGTGTCTGTTCTTGTTTATAGCTCCCATTCAGTTTTCAGTTAATTTCTCCATTACCTTCTCCTGTCTGTTTGTTGTCTACATTTTGACATTATTACTTGTGCCCTTCGAATTTCAGCTAACACGGAGATGAAATTTGGCGGCTTAGTAAGTACATCTAACATGATTACTGAAGACACAGTGACGGTACAGTCTGACTCAGATCTTCTTTGGACAGTCTCCATCAAAAGCGGTGACCGGACTTGGTTTACACAGTCTTAAGACAGCATGAGCTTACATTATACGTACCTATGCGTATATTACTTTTCCTTGATATCATTGCTAAATTGCAAATCAGCTCATTCGTTTGTTGTGGCTAAGTTAGCCGTGGAAGACGATATTTTTCAGATCACTCGTTGGAATAGCGCCTGAATGGCATTTTGTTTAGTTGAATTGTTGCCTTTACAAGATGAACAATGTGATCCTCTGGCGAAAAGCTCTTGTGGTGATGTCAACAATTGCCTTTTTGATGGACTATATGTGTGCGAGCCGGATTTTTAACTCGGTAATTATCACATTTCGATTTCAATGATTTTTCTCCTAATCGCTTCTGTAAGATTATCATTAGAAAAATGACAAATAACACAAAAAAAGTTGAAAAATATGATATTTCAATTTGTAACTCGTCATTTATCATAGTCAATGGGTTTAAATATGAAATCTAGGTATATCAAAGTAGCAAAACCAAGTAAGTTATCATAAAATGTTATCCTTGGAAAATGCGTTAATGTGAAAGGAAATAATTTTAAGGTTTTTTCATACAGAATTAGAAAATCACTCATTAATATTGGAAAATTCAATTGATGAATGCCCATTTTTCTTTCTTTATTTTGACAGTTAAGTTTATTGTTTCATTCACTATGAATGTCGTTATGTTCCTTTCTCTCTTCAAAGGTAAAGGTATTTCCTTTTCTATGTAATATGAATATAAATATTTATTAATTATGCATATGGTAGAGCTAAAATTAATGTTTTTTTATGGACATAATGAACACATTATGCTTGGATGCCCCATGTAAAAGGTAAACTGTAGGATCTCTCAGTTCACGTCCTTGCTGGTATCTTTTTCTTTTCCCATTAAAGAGTATGATGTAATGTCTTTATAGATAATTTTTGTTTAAGATGTCACATATTCAATAACAACACTAGATCCTTGAAGAGTAGTAAATTCCATAACCAAGCGGCTATGTTATTCTTTTCTGTCTACTTTATGCCTAGCATATATATGATAATTGTAGAATGCGTGAAACATAATTTTTCGTAGGCACGAGAATATCAATTTTTTGGGGTTAGGAGAACATGGGTCTTTAAAATTATTGTGTAAGGCAATTCCAAAACTGCATTAGAGCACCCCACCCACTGGCACGCGTTCCAGTGGGTTGGGTTTAAGTGTCACACCAATTGAAATTTTACAATTCCAGCCAAAACACATGCTGAGGAAAACGCGGGGGGATGACATAGTGTTCCCCCTCCCATTCTATTTTCTTTTGTCCTTTTCTGAGTTTTTATTTGTTTTTTAAATAAAAAATTATTTAGGTAGTTAAAAAAGGGTTGTGTGTTATAAGGTGGGTCCATAAAAAAATATTTTATTGGGTAATTTAAGTTGAAATTTCATTGGTTAGAGAAGTGATAAAATATAGATTTTACAAAATTAAAATTTTTACTGATATGATAAACATGACTTCTAAAAACTGAAAATAATTATCTAATAAGTTGTACTCCCTACCCCCAATTCCTAGGAAATAATTATCCTTTTTTTTTTGGGGGGGGGGTTGTTGGTGCTTTGGTACATGCGTTCATTTTTTTGGCGGCAAAAAATTGATTAAACGAACTGTATGACCGCCACTCATCTAATTACCCTTAGGGTTTCGCTCACACTACTCAGTATCTTCGCGCCCAGTTCCCTCCTCCCCTGTAGCATTTCCCCCTCCTCGATCCGCAGCAATTATCTGCAGAGGATCTTCTAATCAGCTCTTCAATGACGGACACAACGAAAGAATCACCAGTCGTCGATTCGCTGACGATCAGACCGATAAACAAGGGCGTGGTTCACAAGATATGCGCCGGCCAAGTCATTCTGGACCTTTCCTCCGCCGTCAAGGAGCTCGTCGAGAACAGCTTGGACGCCAGCGCCACCAGCATTGAGATTTCTCTCAAGGATTATGGCCAAGAATGGTTCCAAGTTATTGATAATGGCTGTGGTATTTCGCCCTCTTACTTCAAGGTACTTTTTGAGTTTTATGTTTCTTGTGGAATTATTGTGAAAAATTAGGTTAGTGATTATGATGATGTTCGGAATCGGGAATTTGGAGTTTTTTATTTTTAATTTGGACCCTCTTCGGGGTTCATTTAGAGAAGGCAGATTGGACTCTTAGCTAATTATTTGTGTAATTAGGGTTTTTCAATCTGGGTGAACTCATTTGAACCGCCGTCTGGACTGCATTTTGATTATGCTTAGCATTAGACGACCTCTGGAACCTGCAAATGTTGAATTTGGTTGGTTGGGAATATACATACAAGTACAAAAAAGAAGTTTCTGAAGGCAAATTTAGCCACATGAAAATTGGTTCCTGTTTTCTGCCTTAACGGAGCTTATCTTTGAAAAGGATAGACTTCTGTGATTATTATTTATTCCATCATGTACAATCTCTTAACATATAATCCAACAAATTGGTAAGGACTTGTTTGAGAAGATACAGAATTTCCGGGAAAGATTATGCATGTTGTGGATTGACATTGCCTCGGGAACGAGGGTAGAGGGATGAAAAGGGGAGAAGAATGGTTCATCCCTCATTATTTCATTACTCTCCAGTATTCAAACCCGTGACAAGGGTGAAAGGAACACTGCATAAGTACTGCCCATAGGTCTTGCTTTTGACATCCTGCTCTACTTCTATCAGACCGAGAATTAGAAAGTTAATTAACATCCTTTCTATTTACTGTACTACCCAAATGGCAAGAGAGAATCATGTCTGTCCCGTCAGTTATCATCATTCACGTCAACCTCCTCTGCCCTCATTCTTGTTATCCAAAGTGAAAGATTGCTGAAAAGCATATTCTTTTCTCAGTGTGCAAGGCAACATATTTAGGTAAGAGTCATATTGCGAAGTATTGCCTTAGCAAACATTCTTACTTGAAGCACACATCAGTATTGATTTTCTCTGAGCTACAGGGGCTGTTATGTCTCTGGGTCTTCCCTGGAGTAGGAGGCCACTATCGGTGAGCAACGGACCGTGTACCCATTAGGTGAAGCGGTCGGTCCGTTTAAAATAGGGCTAATAAAGGGTTGGGCCATTAATGGGTCAGCCCATTAGGGTATATTAACGGGTCGGATTGGACGGGCCCATTAACAGTCCATTTAGTGACCCATAATTTTTTAAACCTAATTGACACACTAGTTTACATGTTCCAATTAGTTAACGTTATTGCCAACATTTTGTATATAACAATAATTATTATACACCGTTGTTGTGTGCAAGTTTGTACTGTTTTTAAACAGGCCCAAAGCAGGCCGCCCATGGGCCGACTTGACCCGACCCGTTTATTAGCTTGATTGTATATTTTCTAACTTTGAATTTGGACTGGTTTAATTTGGTTGGAAAATTACAAATACATTAGTTGGAAAATTAACTAACCAAAAATACTCCTTAGGTAGTAATGGGTGGGTCATGGGCGGGTCGGGTTCATTTGGCCTATAACCCATCCCGGCCCATTAACAAATGTACTAGACTTAGCCCAACTCGTTTAGTTAATGGGCTGGCCCAACTCAGTCCGTTGCCCACCCCTAGAGGCTACAAAGATGGCGTGATAGAGGAGCTTTCTGTGTGATGGCTTATAAATTTGGGTTCCTTACAATTCTTCCACAATACTGATGGGTATAGCTGCACAGTCGTTTGATTTGGAAAACTTCTCGAACTCAGGGGATTTTGTGTTCGTTAAGTTGTTTAATTTTTCACTGATATATAGATTTTCATAGTTGCAGTATATCAATTTGTTTACCATTTCTTTTGCAGGTTCTTGCCTTGAAGCATCATACTTCTAAATTAGCAGATTTTAAAGACCTTCAGTCCCTTGCGACATTTGGCTTCAGAGGGGAGGCACTGAGCTCCCTCTGTGCACTTGGGAATTTGACTGTGGAAACCAGAACAAAAAAAGATTCCGTTGCTACGCATTTGACTTTCGACCACTCCGGTATGCTAGTAGCTGAAAAGAAGACAGCAAGGCAAGTGGGTACCACTGTAACTGTCAGCAAATTATTCTCAAATTTGCCCGTAAGGAGCAAAGAATTCAGTCGCAACATCCGTAAGGAATACGGGAAGCTTGTTTCATTACTAAATGTGAGTTAAAAAAATGTCAACCACATTGTTCAAGTTTGTTGCTACTGTCACTTGCATAGCCTAAGTTCATCTCTTCAATAAATCTGCGAACTAGGAAATTTCCCTTTAAAAAAACAATCTGAGCAGAAAATGTGGGTGATATTGTTCTCTTACTCTTCAGTTCACAGGGGCAACTGAACCTATAAATTTGTTTAATTTTGAGATATTAGAAACAACTAACTCTCTCTCTCTCTCTCTCTCTCACATCTCAGATCTTTGTGCTTGGGAAACTACTAATAGGCTTCCCTTTTTTTGGCAACATAGCACTTACAGAGTTTGAGTTGGCGATCTGGTATATTATTTTTGTGCAAAAGTGTTCAAATGATTTGCTTTTTTTTTTTTTTTTGGGGGGGTTCTACCCATTTATTAGGCCTATGCTCTTATTGCCAAAGGGGTTCGATTAGTCTGCACCAACATGTCTGGGAAGCATGCAAGGTCCGTGGTCCTGAAAACACAAGGAAGTGGATCACTCAAGGATAACATCATAACACTGTTTGGCATGAGCACTTTTGCTTGTCTTGATCCTCTAAATATCTCTATGTCGGAGAACTGCAACATTGAGGGCTATATCTCCAAAACTGGCTATGGAAGTGGGAGAAATTTAGGTGATAGGCAATTCTTTTATGTGAATGGTCGACCTGTTGATATGCCAAAAGTTGGTAAACTTGTGAATGAGTTATACAGAGGGGCAAACTCACGGCAGTATCCTATTGTAATCCTGAACTTCATTATTCCATGTATGGCATATGACGTCAATGTGACTCCTGATAAGAGAAAGATATTTTTCTCAGATGAAGGCTCATTTCTTCAAACTTTAAGAGAAGCTTTAGGAGCAGTCTATTCAGCCAATTATGTCACTTACAGTGTTAAGAATCCAGGGGGACCTGATAAAAAAGATGACTCTTCTCCACTGACTGGGGCATCACAAATATCCTCCATGCAATCGTCTCCTCAAGGAGCTCAAGCTGTAGTTTGGGATGAGAAACCTGTTGCTGAAGACGAAATGATTATAGATTTGACTGAACCAGAAGACAAACTTTTATCATCTGCGGAAGTTCGCCAGAGCAGTGCTGAAAAGTCACTGTGCAAGGACTTCCGTCTTAAGGTCCATAAATTTGAGGATGCGTTTAGTTATTCTGTGGGCCAGGATAGAAAATTAGCCAATAGTAATAGTAGTGATGAACAATGCCTCCATAGTGCTGAAAAAGATACTGCAGGCATTAGTAGTCCAAATAACAGGTTGGGCTCTGTTCAGTTGTCACTTGCCAAGTTTGTTACTCTGCAAAAGCGAAAGCATGAAAATATATCAAGACCATTATCTGAATTTCCTGTCTTGAGAAATGAGTCTGCTCACTATACAGAAAATCTTGATTCTGAAGTGCATGTGGGTGTGGCTAGCTCTGCCAGTAGATTCCATTCTGCTCATGACTCTGCCAACCTTGATGAGACTGAATCATCCAAGCACTTGAAAACTTCTATAGACTTGGGAGAAGCAAGCACTCCCTGCCTGAATGATGATGATGGTTTTGTGGAAGTATTGAAAAAGGTATGCCATTCAATGTTTTCTTGGATGATTTCTTTTGCTGAGAGTCATTAACCTACATTTAAAAACTATTATTCTCTTTACACTATAAAGTTTCTGGTTTTCTTTTTTTTTTTTTAAATTTTAAATAAGCTAGTTTTCTCATTTTCTTATCTGGATGCTAATCTAATTTGGCATTATGTCAGAGATACCTCATGTGGATGAGTCTATACCTTAGATGTGTTTGGAAAGGATATTCGAGGTCTACCTGGCTTACAATCTAAGTGGAGTTGTGCCATGTTGTGAATCACTAATCTGTTGCTTCATATAATTTTGAGTATCTTTTTAATGATTTACTTCATCCCCTCCTCTCACAATCTCACTATTCTGGACTTGTGTGCCTCTAAAAATAATAAATTATTCTGAAGTTGTCCTGTCTGCAAGCTTTGATTTGTTAAAATATGGCTATTTGGCTTTACTTTTTCTGTGTACGGACACTACTTCCCTTTCTCACAGTTTCTGCTAGTTTACCCTCCAAGTCTGCTGTAAGCTAACTGATCAACTTCTCTACAAATTAAATTCTCCTCATCATATACAAAGGGAACTTCTAATTGCCAAGATGGTATGCCTTTTCATAACTACTGTTGCCAACTCCTGCTTTCTGGTGATTCTGGACTTTACTAGGGTATCAATCAACTCATTGGGAATATGTTATTCAAGATGACATGACCCCCTAAAAAGGCTTTCTGATTTCTGATGATGTGACACCAAGTGATGCCGTTAAATATGCTTTCAAACACCTTGAAAAAACCCTCTAGATATAGCCAAGCAAACTAATAAACAAATCATCTTTCTATCCTCAGATCTGGTTTCTTATGAATATGGCCAATGGAGGTTGAATTAAGGGCCTCAAGCTTTATATGGAGAGAACTTTCTAGATATGCCTTGGCCCTGTCCTATCCTCATTCTAGATAATGTCGTCTCTATGAAGGTCTTTGCCCAGCACTGTGTGGTTGGGGGGTCCTTATGGCAAATAGTTGGGGGGCTGCCTAGTGTAGTAGTACGGTAGACGAATAATTCTCTGTATTACTTATTCGATACAGGAAGCATACTTTTTAGCATGGAGCTCATCCTCTTGGACAAATTCAAAGAATTTATCATTGTGCTCACACATTTCATACCAGATCTTAGTCGTATGTCGATGCATGAGCTTCTTTAGTAGGGAAGTCAGTTGTTATCAATGTAGGGAATACTCTACCTTCTGTGCCAGCTTCTTAGACCCAATTATCTGCGAATTCTTTCTGTGTGAGCCTGTACTTTAGCTCCATTTTATCTCAGAGTGTAAGAGATGCAAGAAAGGAGAAAGGTTTTCTTTTTGTTCCTCCTTATACACGAGTTTATTAGTTCTGTCAATGGGTGCAGAGATGATTTGCATAGACAAGTAGCTGTTTCAACTAGCTGCACTGTTATGCTGTCCCTGTCTTTACTCAGTGTTTCGAGATATGACTAAACATCATGTCACCGCAACAATCATTGAAATTATTGAGGTTCCTGTCTTAGTGTGCATACAAGATTGTTGCATAATACTTCACTGGTTGCAGATATGAACTTAGGGATCATTAACTTGATTATCATTTCTCATGATCAGGAAACCCAAAAAAAAAAAAACAAAAAAAAAAATACTAGATTATTATTTCATCTGGAGGTTTGTACATTTCGTGTACTTTGTTTTTCAGGATAGGGAAATCCAGGAGAAAAGAATGCCTCTCCCAGATGTGACTGCAGTAAGTGATTCAGGAAGAGCAACTTCGGAAAGTAAGTTGCTTGATTCACGCGATGCTTCAATGCCTTCTGCTACGAAAATGTCTTTCACTTTGCAATTTAGTATTAAAGAACTCCTGGAAAGGAGGCAACAGAAGTTGTCGATCTTGCAGTCAAGCTCTAATGCTAGTGGAAGAAGAACAACTAGAAGGTCTGTAAAACTTAAACTTGGAAACATAATCATGTTCCTCGGTGGTTTCTTTCCTTATATTTAATAGACTTAGTGATTACTTATAGGTCCTATGCGGCTGCAACACTGGAGCTTTCTCAAGCAGACAATGAAGAGAAAGCCAGGGCTCTAGCTGCCGCAACAACTGAGCTGGAAAGGCTTTTCAGAAAGAAAGACTTCGGCAGGATGAAGGTAAGCAGTTGATGCTGCTTTTTTGAGTGGAGTTAGATTTGAATAAGGGCTAGCCAGCTGGCTGACTCATAATCAGCCTATGCTGCTTGCTGGTTACAATATTTCTTGGCCCGCAAGCTCCTCCACTATAAAGTCATTCTGTATTTCCTGTCATATAAGCATGATGATGACTACAATATTTCTTTGCCCGCAAGCTCCTCCGCTTTAGGGTCATTCTGCATATCCTGTTCCTGTCATATAAGCATGATGATGACAGACTATATCTGATTATTAAGACGATAAATGACAGACTATATCCCAAGGCCATCATGTACTAGCCAACTTTCTCTTGCATTGAACATGTTATGTTGCCTATAAATTATGTGGGAAATGACGCATGATATTGTGACATCTTTATCTCCTTACGAAGAAATATCTGCATTGGCTTTATCTTGGCTTCGGTTGCGGATAATGTGACATGAAAACGGTTCGCTTTTCCTTGCAGGTGATTGGGCAATTCAATCTTGGTTTCATAATTGGCAAGCTAGACCAAGACTTGTTTATTGTGGATCAGGTAATTTTGGTCAGTCTAAGGACTGATGTCTTATAATGTTGAAGATAACTATAGATTCCCATGCGGTGGTGATTTTATAATGACCAACATTATTGTTTTCCTTTGTGACAATTCACAATTCTATGGAAGTCATGTCTTATTTTCATTGCAAGTCGATTTGTTGATTGCTTTTCTGTCATTGTCAGCATGCAGCTGATGAGAAGTATAATTTTGAGCGTCTGTCACAATCAACCATCATGAACCAGCAGCCCTTACTCCGGTGAGATTCGCAGCCAACATAACATATAAGCATTCACCCTGTGTTTGTGTGTTGGATGATGAGTAAATTGGGGTGTTATGAGAAGGACCATTCATCCATACTCCACATTTGGCAACAAAAGTTGCTGAATGAACATTGTGAAGGGCAAAAGCTTCATCAGAAGAGCAAACTTTCATCTTATTCAAGGAAAAATTCATCTAGATTCCTGATTAACTCCCCCCTCCTTTTTTGGGGGGGTGTGGATGTTAACTTATTGCTTTTTGGTCTCCTCCCTTGGGGCAAACAATTTCCTTAAATGAAATTAAAGGAGTTCAGCATGAGAGGATAGGGGAACTCCTTAAATAGATTGATGAATACAATGAATGGGGGGAAACAATGTCTGAAGATATAGGAATTTAACACATTTTGGAAAAAGAGGGGGCGGGGGTTTGTAACTTGTCAAGTAGTTCCTGAGTTTCCTCTCTTGAGGTAAAAATTTGCCCTAATTGAAATAAAAGGTGTTGAGTATGGGAGAGTAAGAGCACTCCTTGTTAACTAGATTGATGGATAAAATGCAGACAAGGAATGAGGGGAAACAATTTCTGAGGATATAGAAATCAGACACATTTCAGAGATGGGTACGAAAATACAGCAGATGCCTGTTTAAGTCAGCAAAACACTATTTGTGTAGTCTCTTTGTTGGTCCATAATCTTGTTCTTTGCTGGGAGGAGATCTTTATGGACTACATGTGTTAGAGCTTACTTGTATATTCCTTTAGAACTTGTAGGATTCTTAGTTGAGATACATCCGCTATTCTATTTCCCAATCTCTTAAGCCAGTTTCTATATGCAAAAATTTGTGCTGCTCCGTAGCTATTGACTTATTGTGGGTGCGGATGCACTTTCTGGGAGCAGAACTGTGGAGACACAAGGGTCATGCTGTGGATATCCTGGAGGATCAGTGACAATCTCCATAATATAAGAGCAGTCTGCTGGGTAGTTACCTACTACTTTTTGTATATTTTAATGAGAGGCATTTTGTTCCTTAGCTTTGAAAGGGCTGCTAGCAATTACCAAGTGATAGGCTTGAATTGCTGATTTTGCTTTGGAAATTTACCTTCTATCTCTTCATGTCTTTCCAAGGAATTTTCTTGTTTTCTTCTAAATGCAGAGTGTGTACTATTGCAACTTTGTAAGCTAAACTACAGATGAGAGGTTTGCATTGCCCTGGGGCCTTACATCAATAGCTGTTCTTCTTTTCTCACATTTTATGTTTTTTTAACCTTTTTTTTTTTCATTTGGTGAAGCTGTTTGTGAATCTAAATTTCACAATCATGCTTAGATGAGAGGTTTGTTTGATGTTGTGGAATATTGTCCAGTGATTAGCAAATGTCAGACCTTTATTAATGTAAGCATGATTATTACAATTTGACGGTCATGACCTAGATTATTTTCCCCCTCTTATATGAGCAGGCCAATCAGATTGGAATTGTCCCCTGAGGAGGAAATAGTCGCGTCCATGCATATGGATATAATCAGGTAGGTATGATATTTAGTTCACTCTTTTGTGTGTTTATTTGCGATAGTGTCTGCAGAGGGTTTGTCAACCCCCCCCCCCCACCCCCCCAAAAAAAGAACGAATAGAAAAATAAGAGCTGGGTTTGAACTGATTGAAGCTCTAAGTTATTATAAGTTAATAACTGTTGGTGCATGATTCTGGATACTTCTTATTTTAGCACATTAAATCACTTGGTTACCTCTGTTTATGCTAAGTATTGCCACTACATGCAGATCTTTTTTCTGTGCCAAACAAAATACGTAATAAGAGTAACCGGAGTAAAAACATATTTCCAGGTCCTTGTTTCAAGTATCTTAAGATTATTTTATTCTTCCTCTGTAGAAAAAATGGCTTTGCCTTGGAGGAGGATCCAGATGCTGTGTCAGGCCAACGTTTTAAGCTAAAAGCTGTACCTTTTAGTAAAAATATTACATTTGGAGTTGAAGGTAATGTTTGCATTCAAACTTACTGTAAAACATCATTATGTTTTCTTTAAACTGTGACTGGGTGAATGCCTTTTGAAATGAACAGGTTATATCAGTGCTACCATTCATTCAGTTTTCTTTCATAGTAATGACAAATTAGGCCCTTGTTTGAAATGAGAATGTAGTCACAATTCGGCTTAATTTCTGCCCTAATGACCATGTCTAACTATGCAAAAAACCAACTCCCGGTGTGGGTCTCCCAAACCCGCTTTTGATATAGAGTTGCTATGGAAAAATGAATAGAATGGAGGACATTTCTAGTATCAAAAGCAGATTGCCTAGTGAATTTAATATGACCTTGCCAACTGAAATTCCATTTTAGCCACTTATAATCTCTCATGAAGTATTAGCGAATGTCTATGGCATTTAGCATGGTATGTGATCATTTAATAGTGGCAACATTTTTGAACGAACCTCTAGCTTTTTCTGTTAACTAAATTTGTTTCCCCTTGCATGTCATGCTAATAAGCATACATCATTGTCATGTCAGTACAGATAGGAAGCAGGTGAAGGATGTTGATAAGCATCCATCCATTCTGATATCAGTTCAGACAGGAAGCAGTGTGTTAATAAGCATCCATCTGCTTGGCTAAACTTCTGCTAGTTTTGTTTGCCACAGTAGAGATAACGGTTGAAATTTTGAGCACTCGATAACAGATAGCATTAGATATCTCAGTACACGAGTATTGGGACTTGGGAGCTAGACTGTTTGTTGACGCTGAAGCATTGACTATACTAGCTTTTACTTTGGAGCTGAAGGAAAAAATTGAGGTGGAGTCTAAGCGGATAAATGGAGTTTCAGAGATATTTGCAGTTCAAAGCATGAAATTTTTAGGAGGTGGATAACATCCTCAAATTCTGGATTTCGGTGCACTTTTAGTTTTCTACTGCTGAATATTCTGGTTATTTTGGCATTTGGGGGCACAAGTTGCTTTTGCAGGGGCTTGTTTTGTCAGTGCTATATTTATTTCCAAATTGTTGATGCAGGCTTTGAGAAAATTGTCAGGCGTCAATGTGTTCTTTGCTTATTTGACTTGGCAAGACAATGACTTTCAATCATGCAAGGGATAGTTGAGGTGTCTCTTTTTGGTCAGGCCTCTTCTTAGTTCAGCTGTTCACATTGTGCCTTTTGTGTCCCACAGATGTGAAAGAGCTCATTTCAACTCTTTCAGATGGTCAAGGAGAATGCTTAATTATGAGTAGTTATAGGATGGATGCCACTGATTCAATTTGTCCATCTAGAGTACGTGCAATGCTAGCATCACGTGCCTGCAGGTCTTCTGTCATGATTGGAGATGTGCTTGGAAGAAATGAAATGCAGAAGGTGATGCTTTCTGTCAGTTCTTTTGTTTAAATTGTATTTTGCATGGCTCAGAAAAACAACAGCATAAGTTTAACATAGGTTGATATCATCCCCGAATGATTATGGCTAAGCCAAATTGAACTCTCTGAGAGAAACCACATTGTTCTCGGAAGCAGAATCAAAGGTTAATGTGAAGAGGAAAAACAGTAGTCCAGATTAGGAGCTTAGTCGCTAACAAGAGAACAGTCCGTATGTGGCTGAGTCTTGAGACATACTACAATGTAACAATGGCTTTTGAGAATGAATAGTACAAAAAGACGAGTTCTGCTTATACACCAGCTTTATTTTGGCTAAAGAGATAAACATAAACTTTACCAGGGTATTGAAGAACAGGACTATGAAGCCACAACCAATAACCCAGAGTTCCAAGCTTGCAATGAGTCTCTTTCCTCTGGTTCCTATTCAAAAGCACTCTCTGCCTAGTCCGCAGTCCTAAAATGCTTCAGCTACAGAAATCCCACCCTCAATGACCATGGTTGGTGATATATGTAGGATACCCATCATGGTTAATGCAATACAAAGGATGCAAATCTAAGTGAGATGTGCATAAGGCCATAAGTTATTCTTATTTAGTGCAAGGTGCATTATCATTTTGTAACCCATCTCCTGTAAAACCTATTGCCTTCTTAAGGTTACTGTGTGCTGTCACTTCTCTCTTTTTGCTTGATAATGAGAAAAAGCAGATGTTTACCATTCTAGTAAGGTTTTCATTTCCAGAACTAGTTTTGACATGTTAGCAGCAGTAGCCCCATGACTAATGGACACTGAGATCTGGTGGATGAGTGACCTGAAAATTCTGCTTCCAGTGGTATTGTTAATTCCCAACACATTAATCATTCAATTCATGGCTGCTAGCTGCAAACCTGTTAGATCACTGTATTTTGTTACAAGATTGACCATGGTCCCTGATCGTCTGAGTTGTTCTATCAAATTGCTTTGTGAAGAGATTTATCAGGTCAGATACTGAAGAATGATGATGTTGAACCACTTATATTTCATTTGGTAACCTCCTTCCTTGCTGTGCAATCCTGCTTTATCTTTGGCAGTCATATATGACAGCTAGGGTTCAGCCACCTTCCCTGAAATCTGAATGTTTGAGAATGAGATTCAACAGAAGACTTCAACCCCAATCTCTTGTGTGATTTTGCAGATTCTGGAGCACTTGTCTGAACTGAAATCTCCATGGAACTGTCCACATGGAAGGCCAACGATGCGGCACTTGGTCGACTTGTCCGTGATCCATGACCAGGCAAATCCAAAGGACGACTGTTTGTGAATTGTGATGGATGATGTTGCTCGTACTACCCCCCCCCCCCCCCCAAAAAAAAAAGGTGCATTACTCGAGCTATTTAAGTGTACTGTTCTGTAAATGTGAAACAGGTATTGAAATTTAATGCATGGATGTTTTAATTTTTAAACAGCTCTTGTAAGTGCTGAAGCTAATTGAAGCTCTCTCTCTACACCTGTCTGTCTCTTTTTTCGTTTTCTTTTTCTTAAATTTTTTTTGGGGGGGGGGGGGTGTACATCATACTTCATACAAAGCAATGAATGCTTCATACTAGCATGATTAATTATATTAGTATTGTATTGCAGTCCAGGGATTTATATGGAGAAGATATTTTAAGGAAAAAAGAAACAATAGAGAGGAAAGGGACATTACAACATTTGGTTTATAATTCCAAAACTATCAATACTCGTGAACAATCTCTATTGATTATTTGTAAAAATATCTTAAACAAGTAAAGATGGGATTTTAGTGAACTTGGATCCCAAAAATCTCCTCCTGTTTGCCTGTCTGCTTGCCTCTTTAGCTAAAGTAAAGGTGGCAGTGCCCTTTTTGTTTTGTTGCCCCACTCAATTTCGTTTGCTGGTTTCTTGTATGGTCGAATGTCAATATGTCATGCCTTGATGGTTGCCCACTGCTCCATTGCTTGTATCTTCTCTATGTATTGTCACATAGACATTACAGAACACTGCCATGTTTAAGTACTCTTTAATCTCCCTGTATTTGTCTATAGGACGTATTAATCCTTTTGCTCCTCTTTCCTTCATTTTCCTGAGGATGGGTAGGGGTTTGGTGTTGTTAGACATGTTAGACATGTCAATTTGGGTACACATATTCAATACGGTTGTGTGCATCTATATTTAGATAAAATATAGATGGGTGTATTCTAAGTTCAAATAAAATTTGAACAGACATATTTTCGATTTTGTGTGTTTTGGGTTAGCCTAATGGGTTCAAAGCATTTTTTAATCAGCTATTGTTCTTTCATCAATCAAAAAAACTAAGCATATTTATTACTTAAGATTTGTCGGCATTTTATGAAAAAAAAATATAATTATTTTATTTTCAAAGAAGAATGTTAAAAATATTTAAAATTCTTCACTGTAATGAGTGTGTTATGTGAGTGAAATTGCATCAACTCAAATTGGCGCATTTGAAATAATGTCGATCAAGTGCAATCACTTAGTAAGTTTGATCGGAGTTCAACTCAGAATTAGCCTCATTTGTTGGTATTTAAAAGCGACAATTTTAATTATACATATAATCACTTTGTGATCACACACGCGCACGTATATATATATATATATATATATATATATATATATATATATATATATATATATATATATATATATATATATATATATATATATGTGTGTGTATGTGTGTGTGTGTGTGTGTATACGTACATATATATATATTATATATATATATATATATATGTGTATATATATATATATGTTATTTTATTAAAAAATATATTTTTTATAATAAAATTTATTTATAGTCATAACTAATGTTTATGCGAGAGAGGACTATAACCCATAACATAACGATATACAAAAACAATTATTTTTACAAAGAATTTCAAAAATCTACCACCCGCACATGTATATATAATATATTAATGAGAGACATAATTTTATGCGAGAGAGCAAGTACGTTACTTTTATTTTATTTTATTTATTGTTTTTGGGTCTGAAAGCTTTTATGTTTGTTTTAAATGTTAAGTGACGTAATTTTGTTGTAATTAGGGTTACCTGATGGTGTATTATGCCTAATTATACTAATTTATTTAGTACGTTTTTAGTAAGACAAACAGCGGTGGATACAAATAGGGAGCCCGCCCAGGTACCCAATTGGTCAAGGCTGTTGATCCCCCTCATATTCTTCTCTTCAATTCAGCTCGCTTCCACTTTCTGGTAATTCAATTTCTCTGCTTTCTAAAGTTTTCTAGGGTTATTATACTTCCGCACCACTGCCCCTCTTCAATCCCACCTATTCTTCGCCTTGTTTGCATTGTTCGTCCCTATTGCTGTTTTCTTTTTTCATATTCATATTAGGGTTTCTTGTGGTTTCGAACTCTATTGGGATCTTAAGCTCTGCATATCAAGTTCATATTTTTATTTCCTTTTTTTCCCCAGTTGTAGCTTTCTGCACGATTGGTCGTCTTCCGTAGCCGGCAATGGTAATTAATTTCTATAAATTTCGGGTTTTTTTTTTTTACTTTACATGTATTTGTTTGCTGTGAAACTGTTTCCAAGATTTAATTATTGAATTGATTTTTGTTTGCTTCACCTTTTTTTTCCCCCCTGCGCTTGGAATTTCTAGCTTCCTCTATCGCTGTTGAAGACTGCGCAGGGCCACCCTATGGTAAGAATTAATCCCCTTTTGCCTTTTCGTCTTTTTTTTAATAAAAAACAATATACTGTTAGTGTCTTTCTTTCAAGTGTGGGGCTTTTTCTTTGGGCTTTAGTTTGGGAATTTTCTTGTTTTAAAGGTACTATATTTTTTGTTGTTGGTTTCTTCTGACAGTTGGTGGAATTGAAGAATGGGGAGACGTATAATGGGCACTTGGTCAATTGTGATTCATGGATGAACATTCATCTTCGTGAAGTCATCTGTACCTCTAAGGTGATATAAGCTTTCCCTTTTACTGACGAGGGTTTAAATCCCTGAAAGTGTGCTAGAAATACAATTTCTTTGGGAGGAGGGGGTGTTGTTGATGTTGGCTTCTGTATTGCAAGTTTGCAACTAATATGTAGATTAACTTGATCAAATTGTGCAGGATGGAGACAGGTTTTGGAGAATGCCGGAGTGTTACATCCGGGGGAATACAATCAAGTATCTGCGAGTGCCAGATGAGGTATGCTATGTTAACCCTAGAGCAGTGGCATTCAATGGATCCCTTCATCTGATATAGTTCTTATTATACCATTACTCAGTTTTGGCTATTTGTAATGTCTAAAGTTAAGTTCTCGTGCATGCTTTAACAACATTTGCTATCTGCATCCTGTGCAAAAATGACTATCTGTGACTTTCCTGTGTTATAGTTTGCCAATCTATTCAAAGATCAGACCTTATTAGAGAAATGTCAAGGAACTTATGTGAGCTTGTGAACATATTTTCTCTCGTCTTACACTCTTCCTTGCTAAATGGGTGTCTTGAACGGCCTTCTTCTGGTGGCATTTTTTGTGGTTCCCCACTATCTTGAGCAAATTATTTGTGTCTAGGATGTGAATTCCCCTGTTGTATGTTCTTATTGGATGGTAATAAGTGTATACTCCTGTGAGTCCTATCTCACGGTGTCTGTCTGGATTGACTATTTTATACCAAGATATTCTTGCCTGTAGCAAAACCATCCAATTGAGATGATATCTTCTTTATTTCAGGTATTTATCTTTCTTTTGGAATGCAAATGAACAATTATAACATCCATTCACATATGAAGTATGAACTACTATTTAGTAAAAGTAGGTATCTAAAGAGAGACGAAGTAATATAGATGCGGTTACATGACAACGGAAGCAGAATGGTTCTAAGATGCGAAGAGTTGACACCTATTTAGAAGATAGAGCCAAAAGTTGCTATCTTGCATCATAATTATAGCTCCCAGAAATTGTCAAAGAGCTCGTTTCTCTCAGCCCAAGCAGCCTTGTCGCAGCAGGTGACACTAGTATGGTTCCAGACTTTGGATTTATACTTCTTGTCCTCCCTGTCTAGGATGCAGTTGATATCTTTCACTTTGTTGGAGATCCTGTAAATTCAATGGGACAAAGGTGTCCACTAACAAAAGAGTCTTATGGTGTTCATCCACAAAGCTGGTCTGCAGATCAAATGCAGGTGGCTTCATCCTGCACTCAGAGAGGTTATTTATGAGAAATCTTGAGAGAAGTTTTTGGAAACATTTTTTTTTTTTTTTTGGGATGGGTAAATTTTACACAAAGACAGCTTACAGGAACCGACACGTGGTCTTCCTTGTGGGACAAGTATCCTATTCCCATCTATGATACCTGGACTGTCCGTTTTGCCCGCCGTACCTGTGTCGATATGCGGATATGACATGGGATTCTTGTTGGATCCTTATCCAAACTCTAAAGCAGCAAGGGTGAAAAAAATTAGGAAGATGTTGTCTTTTTCTTTCTTCCTTCATTATTATTTTAATCAATCTTTAATGTTCAACCATTTGACAAGTTCACAACCTTGTAACTATTGAAATATTCTAAGAAGATTAGCTTGAAATTGCAACTTCCACATGTAAAATTGTAAGTCCTCATATTCATGTCCAAATTTTGGACATTGTCCCTATGTCCTAAAGTTAGAGTTTTGACGAGTTGCACACTTGAATCTGTACCCGTGTCCAACATCCCACACCCGAGTCCATGTAACATAGATTCCTACCATTAGGCTACCCTCATGGCCTCAAAGGGGTTGAAAAATCGATTGTATAGATCTAAATATTTCAGAAAGATTGAAAAAGGGGACGACACGCACACGCACACGCACACGCACACGCACACGCACACGAGCACATGCATACTGTATTTCTCAACCACGTTTGTCTCATCTTTTGCTCTCTTCATGTGTGTGTGCGTGTGTGTATGTGTATAAATATGGATTTCTGTGCTAGGAGGGGAAGTTGATTTACAAATGTGCCACATCAAAAGTAGAAAGGGGAATTTAAATGCTATGGTTTTATCAAGAAGCCTCTGAATGTTTGCTTTGATTGCATTTAATGGCTTGGGCTTGGCCCAATGGCATCAGTATCTAGACTTTAGCTTATATTACTCGACAAAACACAAACGTTGGACTGTATGAAATTATATGGTCAAAGACAAGCAAAATAGCTCGGTAAAACCCAAATGTGAATTGAACATTTTCTAGTGATGAATTGTTCGTTTTGGGGAGTAAAAGAGTGCATCCCAGCCGATATGGGTTGGTATAATATGAAATTGGTTGCTCTTGTTCAAAAATCGAACAGCTTACTTGGAAGTTGGAACCGTTGTTACTTGTTAAGTTGTTACATGTGATGGTGTTTCTTTATCATCCAGATTTGACCTGCCAGTTCATTTCAGCTGTTTATAATGCTTTAGTTAATAGCTTTTCATAATTAGTGAACCACCTGTGCCTCCTCTGTCTCCTCACTCCTCCCCTCTTCCTTTCTTCCTTTCCAAATCCCAGGAATTTCCTTGCCCTAGTTAACTCCTTGCCAAAGATCCTCCACAGAAATGGCAATGTGGCTGCTGTTTTTGGCAACGACGATGGTTGAATTTGATGGGCTTTGCTGAATGGGCCATGTAAGGGATTTCAGAGGGTCTAAGCGGTCATGGGTTATGAGAGGAGTGGGAATAGGGAGGGGGTTGGGGAGCCCCTATTGGATGCGGTAGTGATGAAGACCCATCCCCTACAAATGCAGTCATGGGCTGTGAGTCTGTGACAGAGAATGCAATGCAGGAGAAAGAAAGGAAGTAGCCTCTTATGATCGTGTGGGAAAATTTTAAGTCCCATTATCTGTAAACCAATACTGTTGTGTGCTTTAGCGGTCATCTCTTTAAAAGACAAGAGAAGGGAAGGGGGAGTGGAAGGTAGAGATACTCTGTTTTCCAGGATAACTGGAGTGAAGGAGATGGCATAAGCATCCCATGAATTAATGGAAGCAATTAAGAATCACAAATTTTAGAGGGGCAGCTCAAGAAAATTTATGACCCCACATAGGGTCCAATCATGGGACAATGTATGTTTATGTAGGTTTTGCTGCGCTGTATATAATGTGTCACTGTCAGTATCTATGTTAACCTAGGCTTCACTTCGCGTTACTATCTACGTCAGTTTTAGGCATTTGTTCATTTGATTAGGATAATTTGAACAATGGGTTCACATTGGGAAACTTTTCAGACTTGGTGCCTTAATAGAGTTGCTACGTCTTGGTTTTCTTTTGAAGGTCTCTGTTGCCTAACTTGCCATGGGTGCTTGTGCTCTGTAGGTCATTGATAAAGTTCAGGAAGAGACCAAGAGTCGTTCAGGTATTTGGGTTATGTCTTTTATTCGTAATTTGCAAAATCTTTTTGTCTATGGCAGAGGATCTAACGTATTGGGTCCTTGCCCTTTTTGTTAAATAAACCTGTATGCTTCTATTGTCCTAGATGATGATTGAGTTCATTATCCATCCGGATCCTTGATAACTCATGAAGCCCAGAAGTCTGTTTGTTTGTTTTTTTTTTTTTTTTTCCTTTTGGAGGCACTGCTTCGTTTTCCAACTATTGAGCATAGGCGTCATTTGGCAGGCCTCCCCTCCCTTCCCCACTCCCAAGCTTTTCGATGTGATCACCAGTACTATCCATCCCAATTATATGCTCTAGATATATGATTGGGTCGCCCAATTAGCTTTATATTTGCTATAAGCATGTTGTTCTAGGATCTTTTCTTGTGATTTCTATCCAAGTGCACTGACCCTACAAGTTAGAAAAGAATGTTCATCAAAACCATTTCTAAGTCAATATAGTTTCTTGTTCCAGATAGGAAGCCTCCTGGGGGAGGTCGTGGAAGAGGAAGAGGTAGAGAAGATGGCCCTGGGCGGCAGGCTAAAGGCATTGGACGTGGCATGGATGACGGAGGTAAAGGTCCCGGTGGCCGAGGCCGTGGTGGTCCTAGTGGAAAGACTAGTGGGAAAGGTAACATTCCCTTTGTTATTTTTAGAATATAATTTTGGTTTTGTAGTATTCTACTGAGAACATGCACTAGAATAAATACAGTCGGTCATCTTTGGCAATATGTCCGCATTGGAGGGGGGACACGTCTCCTATAAACCAATCTTACACCAAGTGGAATATCATTTGGATATTGAAGTTCAATTCACACTGTTTTTATGTTTTAACAGCTGGAGGCAGAGGTCGGTGAAAACATCATTGTATCAGCTGAAGCACTTGGCATGGATTTTTTTTTCTTACTTTTGATGCATCTACCGCCATTGTGTTTACGGATTGATGTTGATTTTGGAAATTGGATACATCAATCAGCCTGATCAGTGGAATATAGCACGAAATCAAGTTGTGGGTATCAACTTTTCAGTTAAGGTGTATCTTTTTGGTACTTTGTATTTTGTGTAGCCATACAAGTTTGCCTTGGATGATGTTTGTGGCTGGCGTTTGGTTTCTCCTAGCTTCTACCTGATGTCAGTAAATGATCATTATCAAAGGGATGTTGATTGTGTGCGTTCTTAGGCAAGTGCGTGCTATTATTGTGAAACCAGTCTTCTTTACAGATTGGCAGCATACGTAGTGCAACACTATTCGAATACGGCATATAGGCACGGCCCATGAGACACTCGTGTCGCATTTTGCTTGCTTAGCGATTCAGTGCCTGGCTGCGCGGGTCAACTGATGTTGCTTCCGCTGGAAGAGGGCCCATATGCCTCCACACTCTTTTCTATTGTACGCGTGAAGTTACTTGTAGGGTGGGCAGACGAGGCCGTTTTGTCGGTTAATAGCTTTATTGCAATTTGGGTGCGGGGTGTCGTAGTCATAGAAATCAGGAGAGATGAAAGTAATCATGGATGCGCCTGAATTTACCCGTTTTAAATTTGAACCCCTATTTTTTATGCTTTGTTTTTCTATAGCGTTTGAAGTCCTCATAAGTGGCCCAATAATGGGGGTGTTGTCCAAGGCATCCCATGACTACGTAAGTGAGATGACACTGGGGTCACCTTGTTTAGGCCTCTCCTGCCTTTAAGGCTTAAAACATACCTAAGAAAAAAGAAAAAAAAAAGGCCTAAACTCTCACCGCTTATGTTGACCGTGTCGTGCTTATCATGCCAGCCATCAGATGCTCCTCTACTAGAGCGCCAAAACTGGCACTATTTGGAGGTCAATTTTTAGCTATATATATTGGGGGTGATCTATTTTAAACCAAGACCAAACCAACCAGATTCAAGACTACCAATAGCTGTATAACTGAATGATAGCATATGTAAGCGACTGAACCCAAATTAAACTTAAAATCACTCGAAGTAGATTGTCCTGCCAGTACATCACAATCAAACAGTATTAAATCAACAGTGACGAACAAAATATCTACCCAAAAATTCCAGTATGATTTAACAGGAGCCATCAGATGTAGTTGGCAATCTACAATAACAAATGCAATGTACAAATTGCTGACAAAGTTTGTAGGCTGAGGCTTCCGATTGATTCAGGCTGACTTTTGGGTCATCCAAAAAAAAAATCAACTATCTTGTTACAAAAAGTGCAATTTTGCAGAGAAAAACCAGTCAAATTTAATTAGGAATAAATTAATGTGGATTTAAGTGAACAATTGACATCCCGTTTGGACTTTGGACATCAGTCCGAACTGTTCTAGTCTGAGGACCTCAGATAGGAGCTGCCACTAAGTAAACGGAGATTCAACAAAGGATCATGGCGCCTTTCAAAGAGCATTTATACCATATGGCGTCTTTAGCACAAGATTGCCCCCAACAAACGACTCTCTCTTTATGATGTCCAAATACGTTCAACTATTTTTCACATGGTCTGGACGCTTGGATGTTAGATTCAAAATAACCATCTTTAATAACTATGCTTCTACGCAGCCCAGATTCCAATTTAGCTATTAGTACTCACCATACAGAAAAACCAGTCGTTCTTAAGAAGCAAATTTCACAGCCACAATTGTTTGCAGACATCCCAAGTTGGCAGCAATAACAATACTAGTAATAATCACATGCACTGAAAAGGCCATGTGAATCTGGAGACATTAATCGACAAAGGGCAGCAAACATGCAGTCATGAACACAAAATCAAATATCTAGACTTTACTAAACTCCTACTTCTGTATGCTTCAGAAAAGAAGCTAGATTGACCTGTAGCTGGCTGATTCCGAGGGAAATAAGGATCGCAAAGAGAAAATCGGTCCCAACCTCTCAAAATACAGAAGCAAATGTTTCAAAGTTGACAACTAATGTCTCCACCGCATACCATCCTCTTAAGCAACTCAACAATGTTGCCAGGCCACAGTAGCGCCGCTGGATGTACCTTATGCAGTTGATGCTTCAGCCTTCTCTGCCTCCTCATTCTTCGCCTGAGGGGCTTCTGGCTTGGCGGGTTCTTGTTCTTCGGGTTTGGATACTTCCAGGTCTGCATGAGAAGACACATCGCAAAATTGGTCAGCAAAAACGCAATGATGCTTTAAATTAAAATTCCTTTCTGCAGACCTGCCAAACCAATAAGTCAGTGCACAGAACAAAAAAAATAAATGCACCCCTAGCGGAAAAGGATATCAGAAAATGAACAATCGCATGGGTCAGGGGTCAATAGTAATCCCTAATACCAATCCTTTGTTTGCCCAGCTTCCTTCCAAACTCAGCCCAGAATGCAACACCCATATGAATTGCAACTATGGTGAAGAGTCCTGAAGTAAAATGGAAAGGCTATAGTTTTTTCATTGTAGACCAGAATCATCTGTCCATGGGGGTTTGCAGAAGCTACTGCTACATGACTAGGACAGTCTGCCTTGGCTAACTACCCTCAGTATTCATGTTCTCTAATGCTGTACTTGTAACATTGAGGGTAGCTGGCCAAACAATACCCATCCTTATTATATAACAACAGCATCTTCATACCAGAATCTGAACCTAATTTTCTCCATCTTCACTTAAATGAATATTAATGGAACAATCCACCAATCTCGAAATCCTCCCCACAGTAATCTAAGTGGCATATACCACAATAGGCCCTCAGACTAGCTTTAAGACAGAAGAAAATGGTCAATTCTAGCTCAATCAAACGCTCACTGGAAATGCACTCTTAGCAGGGCCAAGGGTATACACCTAATATACAACATGACAAGTAACAGCAAAATAAAAGCCCAAAAAGACGTACTAGAAGCATAACCCTTTTCAGGTATCAACCCTACATGGCTACATCTCGTTGGGGCTTTTGTATGACCTCAAAGTTCAAACCTATTGGTCATTGACTTTAAGACTTCCAAGATAGTATTTTCAATTCATTTCATTCCTCCAAAGAGAGTTCTCACCTTAGGCTGCCTGATTTATTAGAATGTAAGAATACAGACAAGTCAATAGAAGGAAATTGACTGCCACAACTTATTAACTAAATTTGCCATTACATCACTAAATTTCAAAAGACAGACACAGAAAAAATGAAAAAGTAATACTGGTGTGAGAAAGGATTATCTTCCTTTCTAATGCAGTCTCTTGGAGACAGTCCATCCACTTCTAGGGGGTGAGGCTGCCTATATTTTGATCTTTGTAAACCCTCTATAGGTGGGGTTCAGATCAGATGTTATATTTTTAATGCATCTCTGAGAAACTCAAGGAAAACAGAAAAGAAAAAGGTAGGAAAGACAAGAAGGGCAAAGATTCGGGATATAATTACCATCATCGTCACTGTCTTCAAAATCCTCACCACCATAATCACCAAATTTCTGCAAGTAGAGAAAAATTAGGTAAATGAAGCGTCTTTTAAAAGATTTTGGGGAGGGGGGTTCAAGTGTTTTCCATTATATCAGTCATACCGAAAAATCCATTCCACCAAGATCTAAATCTGCAGGGCCTAAAGAAGCAACCAGGGATTTTTGTTAGTTCCTCACTCAGTGCATTATTTTTGATAAGGAATTAAAAAAACAAATAAAAAGAAAGCCCTCATGAAATAGAGAAAGCTCATGAGCTAGTACATACCCGTTTCTTCATCTTCATCTGCCCATTTGTCCCAATCAACCTTCACATAGTGTGGGGGCTTGCCGTCTCCACGCAAAAGCTTATTCCACCATTTCTTCTCCGCCTTTTCCAAGACACAGAATATGCTTCTGACACCATAGTTGATTTTGCTTTCCTGGTTGTGATAAAAGACATAGGTCTTAGTTTCAGCCAGTAGAGAAATAAAGCAGAAAATGCCCAAAATGCTATCGAAGTTCATTAGACCAAGCAAAATTGACACCCACACAGGTAACAAAACCATTAGAAAATAGTTCATAACCTAAACCAGAAATAAGACAACTTAATCAAACCAAGCCCAATTTGACTTAGCCAAAACCAAACCCAACACGTACATAACCAATATTCATGGCATCCGCCAAACAGACATATTGGACCCAAAGACAGGTGACCCAACATGGAACTGATCCAGCTCAAAGCCCATAACCCAACCTGGAACTGATACAAGAGTTGGAAATGGGACCATGCGAATCCAAGATTGTCAACTAAGTCTCAATTCCTTGAACCAAGTGGATTTACATAATTGTCTTCCGAAGCAATCAGTAAAATTCATCTGCAACTGGTACAACTCAGTCTTATAAAATATTTTTCCATGTGGAAGTTAGATGAACTCTTGGAGTCTACACACTTTCCCCATGAAAGCTGTGAAATAACCACAGGAAATTTGTTATTCTGCAGGGATTATCTACAAGCTTCCCCCATGAAAATGGTCAAACAAACACAGAAAACTTGTTATTTTGCAGAAAAATGCTTGTTCTCTGTTAAACGGCTCATCTACAACTCCATTAACATGGAAAAATAACGAAGGTGCAACAAGAATTTCCAGCCAAGAAACGACCAAAAGCAACAGAAGTTCACAATCGAAAACACATACATATATCATATGCATCAATACAATTATTACCTCTCAGAGACATATTCAGAAAGAATTTTAAGCACTTGAGTCTCACAAAGACTATTTTGAAAACCTTATTACACATTTACACCCACTTCACTCAAATCCGCTTTTACATGTTTAAAGACAGTCAAATACTGGCTATATTATCCTATCAGCTGTTTTTGGTATGAATAGCTACAAATCATAAGCAAATGAGAGATTTAGGATCCAAAACATAAAAGAGAGCTTATGCATCTTCCACCAGGTCAAAACTAGGAGGTATGCTTCATAATAAAGCACATAATGTGCATGCTAGTTTAAGCAGCTATTCCAAATATCACAAAGCATTCAAATTTACATGATAGTTGGCCATAGGGGAAATATTCATTTCACCTGCAACATCTTATTGATAATTGCATATTGGATATACCAGAGAATCTACTACTTCATTTCATACTGAAAAACGCAAAATTTTGAAGAAATGATCACACGTTCCATTCAGACAGTTGCGTGGATGCTTGTAGCCAAACACCAAAAACAAAATGTACAAATATCATGGCCGGTGTTTCACCTTTTTCCGATTCTCAGCTAATGAAGATGAGAAAATATTATTACTTCATGGACAAAAATAATTGTGGCTAAATAGCTACAGTGAGAAAGTTGTTCATAAAATATATAAAGAAAGGAACACATCACTGCAGGAACAAAAGTTACCTCTACATTGACCTTGTCAAAAAGATCAAGTTTCAGTTCATACACATGATCTCCTGCTCCTCCAGTAGCAGAAAAAGTAAAAGTTCCTTCTGGGTCGAGATTTACTTTTGGATTCTTTGCGTCAGGAAGTTGCACGGTCAGATACACTTTGTCTGCCCTCTCAGCCCATTTAACTTCAGGATGACGACTGCAAAGAGCAACAATTTAACTAAATATAATATACAGGAAATCCTGTTCAACCAATATATTAAATTAAGGTGCAGTCATCTTGAATAGCATTATAGAAATGAGGAAGACTCAAGGATTAACGGTCTCACAATGCAATTGTGAAGGGAATGCTTAAAACCCTGACTATCCATTTTTGAAAGGCCAGGGAAAAGTTAACTCCTAATACCATCAGTCACATCACATCTACATACCTTCAAATCCCTATGAACTTGAATTTACAATCAAAAATACAGATAAAAATATTGAGGAAAAATCAATGTTCATGCTCTCAGATTTGTTTAAATTTTCGTCAAAAAGAACGAAAGTTATTTGGAAACTTCAGAACTCAGAAATAACAGCAGGCCAACACATTAACCATGTGGACACCCACAAGAACAGCTGATTTCCCAGCCAATAGACATTTACCACATTCTTATCCTTCCGCCTTAAGGCCCAAACAAGAGGGGGGGGGGACCGAAAGAAACTTGATGTACATAACAATGTTCCCGGGACATATGCATCAATGAAGAATAATCCTTTTAAAAGAAAAGTGCACACCTCAATTTACATTCACTTTCAATAATCCCTTCACTTCTCATAATCAATTAGAGGGGAAGGAGTGAAAACACCCTAACATCTTCCTCTACAAAGAGATTTGGGGAGAACTATGTGGAATTAGGGACCCTTGTATCCCAATCAACTCCGACCTGACCACATAATAGCTATTGCAAGCAAACATCACACAACAAAGTACAACTTATACGTCAAGCGCAGGAACCAATGTCGGTTCGTAACCCGAATTAGCAGCAGTACAGCATAAACAAAACAGCCTCAAACACAAAGCATCACAGACACAGTACTCTCCAACTGCTAATGAACTTATCTCATACGAACCCTCAATAGCTTTTCCACAGAACAGCTTAGATTTCGCATAATTACATAGTCTACTAGGGCTCACTTTCATCCTCAATCTAATAAACAAAATCAATTGCCAATCCCAGCTAAAGACAACAAGTAAATGCAGCATTGCTGTGAAAAGACGCGTGATACATCAACATGATGTCAGATGAAGATAAACCCTAAACCCTAAAACCAAAACACAAACATCTCCACCATTTCTCAGAAATGGCAAAACAGAAATATATCGAACATCAATACCAGCCAAGGGAGACGCTAAACGGATCCAAAAGAGATGGAGAAGATTGATGGTTCGTGAGGAGAGAGAGTACCTCATGGTGCGAGTTCGGTGAGATAAAAGCAGTAAACCCTAGAACGAGAGCGGAATATCTCAACTTCGCGTTACACAAAGAAAGCAGAACCGAGTTCGTGACGGTTAGTGAGAAGACTTGGCACCCTTTTTATAGACTACAGCCCAGTGAGGTTTTCGGTACGGACGCTCACACGGACTTGCCAATGCCGTTCAAAAAAATTTGAACTCATATTTATTGGGCTTTGGTATGTTTTATCATTTCAATAGTTGTAAAACTATAAGGTAAAGTTGAGTAGTTTGATAATAATTTTTTTACGAAAGATTTTTGAATTAAGTTTTATAAATTGAGAAAATTTATGAAAGATCTTCACCCGATTATGGATCAGTAGTTCGAATCTAGTAAAATAAATGTCCAAAAACGGAAAAAAAAAAGAATTTTAATATCATTAAAAAGATTAATAAACTGTAAATATACAAAAAACTATTAGTGCAAAGCGAAAAAGGCTAACTTTATACCATTAACAAAGGTAAATAAAATACTAAAATTTTTAAATATTGAAACGAACAAACCCTTAATATATTATACATGTTCCTAAACACCTCATTTACAATAGAAAGGCAATATATTATGTACAGAGGAATTCTTCTGATGTAAATTAAGTATTGAGCGTTTTAATCCTATAACTTGACTAAGTGTTATAGCATCAAGTTTGTGAACAGGTGAAATTATAGGTATATATTAGCCATTGAAAGAACAGTTGTCTAAATTATACTAAATATTTTTTTTAAAAAAAAGTATGTTAGTTCTCGATCGTTAGCAATTTGTATTACTTCGAATAGAAATTATCATTTGATTATAATGTAATGGTTGGCCATACAATCAAATCAATTAGAATAACTTAAATTACAAGTAGTAAGCTGAGTCAAATATGGTTCAAATTACCAAACAATACATGAATTTGAATCCAAAGGGCTCAATCCACATTTATAGTTAGTGTAATTATAACTTTATAACTAGTTCTGTTGGATAATTGGACCCTACTTCACCTGCCTTGATGCATAAGCCACATGCAAAAGCCAACGGATCGGATCCTGCTATCAATGTTAATAATTGGGCAGCTCAACGGACTTGTACTTGATATATTTCTATACACTTATCTGTCCTTTTTTTTTTGGGTTGCATGAAGAGAAACATTCATTAATAATTAACAACTTGTCAAACGATGCTTACAATGTACGATTAACAAAAACAAAAACAAATCTTCAAATTGAAATATGTTATATGTCCCCAAAAAACTAATCCAATTTGTTTCAATACCATCTCAAAAATTGCTGCAAATTTTCAGGGATAATGTACTTCACTAACAGCAACATATTGGACATCTGGTTGTCAATATAGTTACTGGGAATATGCGATAAATCAAATATACAAATATATCAATTTTTCATTAATTATGATAATGTAAATCAAAATCTTTTGGGAATGTTTAGTACCTTATGTTTTCCCCTTACCCTCTGAATATGAACCGTAAAGGCTGCTTAGAAAAGATGTTTAAGGAAAGAAAAGAACTGATCATTCATATCCCAACCTATTCATGAATTAACGAAGATATGCAAAAGCTATGTTTGCCTAATTGCCTCTGCAATTCTACGAGTTTCTTCCTCTTGGCCACTGGCCCACTGCTACCCCCTGTGAGAGTTTGGGTTGTGTCACAGTCCCAGCGTGGCTAATCATCTGAAAATATTAAGCATTAATTTGCTTCATGTAAGAGAGAAAAAAATCAATGACTACCGAGATCAGTAACGTGGGTTTGTGACCCAAGCATGGATTTAAAATGTGGCCAATCCGTAACGAAATGGTCACATCGGAAAGGTTTTTGACTTGGTCGAACCGCATTTTAGCCGTGATATGAAACGCTGTTTCCGCATTAGAACGATTTTTTCATATCGCGACCGAAACCGCAATCGTGACCAAAACCGCATTTTGAATCGTTGGACCCAAGTGGGGGGCATCAAGGTGATGGCATATGGACTCAGCTAGCTGGATTGGATAAGAAGTCAAGCGAAATACGCGATGGGATCTGGGGGGCATCAAGGTGATGTTTGACATAAGAATTCGAGCCAAGCCAACCTTACAGCAACTTCGAACTCAAATCGAGATGCTATGAGCTCAAATCGAGCCCTGACAATGCTATATCCGAGAACTTGCTGAGCCAGCCTGGTTCACTACTGCCAAGCTCATGTCAAACCAAATAATACCCAACCCAATTGGAAGCCCATATTTGCCTAACCAATATGAGTAATATAATTGCACGACTTCACATATAATAAAACCAAATAGAACCTAACTTTGCCAAATTCGATGAATACCGATAACTCAAATGGATCTTTGGACATCTTGCCGGCTTGAAGATGAAGATCTGAAGAGACCCAATCACGCAGCCTCACTGTAGTTCTTGCAAAATAACGAGTTTCATAGCAAGAACAAACTAAATCCATTCTTTCAGAATGTCATTGCACATTGCAGGAATTTGCAAGTTTCCTTGGATACTTTACATTCAAATTATAGTAAATGATAAGACAAGCCAAAATAGAGAATTTGGCTATACCTGTTGAACATGAGTAAGAACAATTTTGTCAATTTAGCACTATGAACAAAACCTGTGGCACAGTGTTTTATTCTACAAAAAATTCAGAGACCGGAAGATTTTGCGCATGAAGGGTACAGTTCACAATAAACATGGCGGATATTTGAGGTGAAAATCAGAAGGAAAACTGCCTAGCACGGCTGCCTTGGAGTTGAAGGCTGAGTCTTTTCAGACGCCCATGAAAGCTCGGCACTGAAACTCCCAATGCTCCTTCGCTTGCTTAACTCTCTCTGCTCTCTCTGACTGAAGTCTCTCTTCCCAGTATTCATGGCACCTGTAAAAACCGAAACACAGGAGTTAGGAGCTTGCAAAGGCAAAGCTGCAGAAGTGAAAATTGCGACATCTTTTGTCTCCCTTTTAATAGGAAACAATGAGAATTGAGGAATGTCATATCTGAAAAGTATAAACAATTCAGAAATGAAAAGCAACATGAAACGAAAATTACTGCCTCCATCCCAATTGTGTTGCAAAACAACGATTTGTTCAATTTTCAATAAAGAAAATTGATTTTCATATTCGAAACCTTTTGCAGCCTCACGGAATAAAATAATAGGATTTAAATCCCTATTACCATATGCTATTGAGATTTAAAATACAAATGGAAAAGAGGGGCTGGGTCGACAAGAGCTTCATAATAGTCAGTAAGATTTTATATTGAAGCATACCTTCGGCTCAATAGGATATTGAGCTCATCCAAGTGGACAGCACCTTCAAAGACTCTAGCCTGAAATCAAAGGGAATGAATCAGGTCATTTTCAGGTAATTAGTTAATTACCCACAAAGCAAGTTCAACATTTTCGTCTTTCAGCCGCACAACACAATGGTACTTGTCGTTGACAGTTTCACAGTGTTAGCCGGGGCAGGGTGGGGGGGATTTCCAGGTTGACTAGCAGTCCCTCAAGGATTTGGCATACTTGCAGATCTATTTCTTAGCATATTATTTAAACCAATGAGTAGGTAATAAAGAAATGAAACTGAGGGAAGGAACATTTTCTGAGAAATAATGGCCCATGAGGTCCACAACCACCAAAGTCTACACAGCACATACAAGGATCTTGGTTGAACGCCTCATAGTTCCATTAGACATCATACACAGAATATGTACCCCACCAATAAAGAGCATTTGATATTTGTTTATGCAATCTTCCATCTCGAAATAAAAATCCTAGTTTCCATCTGACTTGCCCATAAGCTATTGCTTGCCCCTTAGCATAGTGCTAGCCCTTTACCCTACAGGACAAAGTTCCATAATGGATGGGAAGAGTTTAGGGAACTCCCATTGCAAAAGTACACCCCAGAAGTGGTTGAACATACTCCAAACATTCGAGTCTTAAACATTCCACTTTACCAATGAACCATACCAAGAGCTAAAAGATGAGTCTCACGTGCAGTAGGATAGCATTAGTGATAAGAAAGAATGCCAAAGGTGTCCTAAATGAGACTATAAAAGAAATTTTTGAAAAAATGGCCCAGACAAATGATAGTGGAATTTACCTCTCGGCACAGAGGACATTTTTCCTTCGGAGAGGCTGCCTGTAGTCCATCAACAATGGTCACCGATGCAGCAGAGCAGGCGCACATGTAGCAGAAGATGTGGCCACAGGTAAGAGCAACAGGGTCGAACACCGTATCCTGTCAATTGGCATCAAACCCCAAGATCAGTTGCTTACAACATGGAGAAAAAGATTACGGCAGAAATATCGTTAACCAGAACTGTAATACATATCAACAATTAATAACTTTTTTAAATGAAGGCAGAAGAGAAAATATTATGGTGACATGTTCTGCTTCTGATTCCAATGCAGATTGCTATCAAAAAAAGACGGGAAGAATATCATGGAATCATAAGAAGGAAATAATAATTATATTCTTGATCTTCCCCAAGAAACACTCAAAAAACAGCTATAAATTACTTTATGTGTTTTAAATCATGACATGCCCCCAGCAAGAATGGCAAGAAGTAAAGGGTGCAACTACATGTGAATAAGAACTCAACTTCCAAATAAAGCATTTGGCAGCACGCACCACGTTTTGAAAATTGACAAGGCAAACCCAAAGAGAACACGCAGCAACTCCAACCATCCACCGACATAAAAGAAGGGAAATAGCCAAAAGAATTTCAGTGTCAGCTACACAATTTCTTAGTCCCAATTCCCAAACTCATGCCATGAAGACAGCAAAAATGACTAATTGTAAACCAACTGCAAAGCAGAGATAAGCATACTCACCAAACAAATGGAACACGTCAGGTCAATATCAAGTTTGACAGAATCAAAGAGCTCACAAGCCAGTGACGGCTTTCCATCAGTAAACTTAAGATAGCAGCCATCAAACAATTTAGCCGGCTTTCTTCTCTTTTCCTTCTCCCTCAAATTTATGTGAAAAGCCATGAGCTCACAGAGCCATGGAGATTGGAGGATCTCAACATGCATGCTTTGGGCACGTGACTTGAATGCTTGACCTTGCGTAGAGTAGTGAACCTGTTCAAAATTTTCAAAGCAAGTATACACACTAACACACATGATATCGTTTTATAATACCAATTAGTATAAGCCGTGACTAATTCTACATGATCCCACATAAATCCCTTCAGTTAGAGGATTCTACCTTATCATACTTCTTTAGAATTTTCCGAACAGCGATAGCATTGATCATGGCATAAGTAACAAGGTCCTGTCCCTCTTGAATCAAAGAGATGTGATCCTGCTTGCCTTTACACCATATGTAGTACTTCTTAAAGCCTGTTGCTAAATGTAAATCAAGCAACTTTTGAGCACGCTCGTTGAAACAGCCAACTACATCACTCATCTCCTTGAGAAGAGATGGGAAAAACGTCCCATCACACACTGCAAAAATAGATTATAACTATTAGAAACTGAACCTGTACAACATGCACAGGACTATGCATCACCAGTATCAATGTCATTCAAACTCTTATTCGTCTAACCTTGAATTCTCACACACTCGACATCAAACATGAGTATGGACACTCGACAGTTCAATTTAGACACTTGATGGGTGAGTCTTATACCTAGGCATGTGTCAGACACTTGCAGGCTGGTCTGAATAACATAAAGTAGTATTGTAACACACATTCAACAAGGGCATTAACCAAGCACACAGAAAAAGAAAACAAGGCCAAAATACTACTGCAGTTATATCAAAGCAAACCACCAATAACCCAATTCAGCAGGAGCTTCACAGAAGCTCATACCGAAGCCAAAGAAGACTTAAAAGAAGAAAACGGAGAAATTCTATTTGATTACATTGAAAATGCAAAACCCAGAAGGTAAATTTTTTTATAAACAATTTTTTTTTTAAAAAAAAATCCAGCAAAATACCAATTCCAAAGTTAACATTCATCAACAACAGCATGGCCAATTTTTTTGGGGGGGGGGGGGTTGCCAAAACTAACAAAGAACAAGAAGTCCCATATTCAAGAATAATTTCTTCCCTAAAAATCCCAGAATTAGCAAACAAATATTGAATTTTTATGTCGGGTTGTTCTATATTGATCTCGGAAGGACTGAAAATTACCCGGGCACTGATGGGGGCAACTGGAAGCAGAAAGATCACCATTGTCAGAAGAATTATGAGATTCAAGATCTTGCCGACACTTCTTGAGAATTTTCTTCAATTTTTTGAATCCAACCCCCGGCAATTCTCTCTCCATTCCTTGCATGTACTCCTGATACGTCTTGCAAAACTTCATCTTTTTCACAAATTCCTCCTCGAATCACAATACCCAGAAATGAAAAACGAAAAAGAAAAACTACCCAAGAACAAATCGATCAGGTAATTCAAAACCCAGCAACCTTGATTTTCTCTTCCTGACTATAACAAAGGAAGAAGAAAAATACATAAAAGAGGAATTAAGTCGGATCAAGCAATGGATGAATTGGGTTTCTCGCTCTGTGTGTGCGTCTCTTCGGAGGGTTGCAGGTTGTGAGTTGTAACAGCTGGTTCACTTATGGCGCGAGAAAATGCTTTTGCGTGAAGGAGAAGATGTCAAGCTGATTGTGGAGGATTTATAGGAGGTTGTTTCGTGAAAATTAGACAGTTGCTTTATTGTGAACCAAAAAAGTATGAAGCCGCGTTCATGAATCCATTTGAACAACCCACCTAAAAAGGGCAAAAGCAAGACAAATACAAGAAATTCAAGTATCCAAAGGCCATGTCCCCCCCATTCCCCTTTATTCTTGTCCAGCATCCTGAGTCCTCTTGATTTTTCCAACAATGCTAACTCACGTATTCACCCTCTGGAGTTTGTTTCTGTACTTATTTACAATTTTAGAGTTAGATTTTTATTGGCCCCTTTAAAAACCGAGTAATGTATTACTACAAAAAAGTGTTAATTCCGTTAAACTTTTTCATAGAATGTTTGACATAATTTGTTTGGATTTTCGCCGTATGAGGGAATTCCCATAAGAATTTCAAATAGACTTCGTCCAGATTTCTGATGAAAATAGGCAGACTAAAAAAACATATCATCTGATACAATTGATGGATTCTATCAGAGTTCCCATTGAAAATTCTATCGAGAACCTAACGTCTTGTTGAAAATAGACCATTTTTTCTAATACCTTTTTTTCTAATGCATATAAATGCAATTAAAACATCATCCTAAACTTAATAAGCAACGAGTGAACTAATTCATAATTTTATACTTCAATAAACCATTACGACTATTCCTGATACTCAAGTTTAGACAAAACAACCACCGTACCGTGAATTCCCATCTTTGATGTGGTGGGACATTTCTCTGAATTTCAGTTCTAAGTCATATGAACTCCACATACGTGTATATATTGGCATTGCCAATTGATTACTTTTGTCCTTTGAAGAAGGAAAGGAAAAGGGCACGCTGCCTTCAAATGGATGAATAAACAAATCGAAATGCTCCAATGTGATCAAAATTGCTCACACAGACTTTTGATGAGCACCATTGGATTCAAGTGGAAAGACCACTATAAATTGTCGATCAACGTGATCGATTAAAGCTAACCAAATGCCAGCCTTCGACTTTTGCTATATGCCTGCTTTATTCCATTAATACCGGAATTCTTTGAGCACAATAATCATTCACTCACATCATTTGTGTATCCCCCTCCCCCCAAAAAAAAGGTTAAAAGAAATTACTACGAATACATGCCAGAATCTTAACAAGCTAGATATGTTATGCTTGACACTAAGAAATATTAGAAAGAGTATTTATAGACATTATTTATATGACTGTCTCTATCTTTAATAAAAAGGATACAAATTTATTTACAGCGAGGAGTAAATATAATATAAAACTATGCTATAAACTTGGACCTCTCTGAAAACTTATACAAATTATTTATCAGCGTCATGCACTTACATAAGCATACGCAAATCACTAGATATTGGTAAAGTAGATAATTATCAGTTAGCAGTTAGCTATTTGATGTTACTTATATGGAAATCACGTGGTTTAGGATTCACAAATATCGACCATGCGAACGTTGTTGATTTCACAACTGTCTCACACATGCTCATGAGGTAAACAATGTACACCTAAAATAGATGAATACGAACAACACAGGTTGGTTCAACCGTTCAAGTGATTCGACACTTGTTTTCCTTAAGTACGGTCTCGGGTTCGAGTTCTATGAATAGAGAAAATCTGTGATGGGAAAGCTCAATCCCTTATTGGACTAACAATAGCTCGATTCCAGTAAAATAGAAAATACATACATATAATATTACCTCTCAGTATAGATCTCGTTTTTATATCGTCTGAGGTCAAGTGAAATTGATAATCTAAAACGCAAAAAAAACAAATACGCAACAGTTGTTGAAAATCAAATGCTTTTGGGTCAAAAGTCCAACCACCACGGCCCACGGCCCTTTTACTTTAGCTTACTGGGCTTGCTGGGCTAGAGGAAACCATCCATTCAAGGCCCAAGATTAGCTATATATGGGCTATGGGGCGGGTCACTCTCTATTTCTGCTACGGGTGATTGTTCTTGTTGCTACGTGCTGTGCTACTAAGGTTGGTTGCGTTCTTTCATTTTACCCTTGTTGAGCCATTTGAACTTTGCGTAAGGATGAGCAGCTTCAGCCACTACCCTTTGGGCTTTTGAAAAGGATGTGGGCTGCACTTAATAAATTTATGGGCCACACCATCAAAATACTATTCAAAAAAAACCTTTTTAAATTTGTGAAGTTTAGGTCAAAACGAGTAAATTTGACAATCGATAGAGTGGTTCGAGTGGAGACTTTTATTACACCTTTTTTTGGCTTGTTCAGGAATAAGTTTTATTCGCAAATTGCAGTAGATCTAGCTAAAATAGCATGCTTGGTAAATTTGGCAAAAGGAAAAAAAATTATGAGTGAAACTGCATCATACGTAGCTTAATTCGGAAAATATAACTTGGCTTGATTGATGTGTACAAAATGTGCCCTATCCCAAAGTAGACCACCACACCTCCAAGGATTAATTGTCACAACTTCAAACTTCCCCTACAAAAATTATTCCCTATAAAGCACGTAAGGGCATAAGGCCATTTACTAAAAATTACCTTCGAATTCTCCAATCCTATAGTTATGCATGCCAGACAAACTATCACATGAACCATGGAATGATCGAGGAAAATATACAAATAGCTTCATAGTACTCTTGTACACTCTCTCGTGTATTATTTTGTATTCAAACATACTTGAAGATATTAATATTGATCATGTACACATCTTATTTTAAAAAGGTCTGATAAATTACATCAAAAATCTAGTTAAAAGTTTACCTTCATTGACGTTCTTATTAAATAATATTTTTTTTAAAGACAGGATGGAGCTAGCATTGTATAAACATCCATGGTAAGTTATCACTCCAAGTTGAATATCTTTGTTCATGCCTAACAACTCATAAGATCATCTAGTACAAAATAAGCACATTTAAGACCAAACAAAAGAGAGAAGTTTAGAACATAGAATATATTCCACCTTTGTCAATCCCAATCCACCTAATTCCTAAAGCCAAAGGGTAAAAAATTTTCAAACATGGAATTTATTCTGACTTTTTTTTTTTTTCATTAAGAAAAAGGCAAGTACATCAAAACATGGAATTTATTCTGACTTTACTAAGCTGTAAAGGTTTGTCAATAGCCACAATGCTGGCTGCCAAGTGAAAAAAGGAATTTGCATACTGTAGATGTGAACTAGGGCAATTCCTTATCTGCTCCTCTCATTGCTCGTATATATGTATTTTCAATGCGTGTATTTGTTTTATATTAATTTTTAAATATATATTTCCTGATTTGATTTTTCAAGATGTGTACTGTCAAGAGTATAATATATGTATTGACAAACTAGGGCATAGTTTCATTCCATCCGCACACCGGAACCACGCCACGTCATCCTCTCTCTTCCTTGATTCCCAATTTTATGTGCTGGTCCATATGTAAGATGCCCCCTTGCAATTCTTCATTCTAAGCACGTAAATTTTGTTAACCCCAGCCCCCCCCCCCCCCCCCCCAAAACAATTTATGCCCCTTGAGTCTTGGGGAAGATCAGTTTCATCCTTTATATCTTCCCTTTCTTGTGTGATCCAAACAGAAATGTCTATAAATTATTCCTTTTAGTATAGTCATACTAGTGTAGTCTGTTTTGGCAAGATTATTTTTTGATTAATTATTTTATTTTAAGGTCTTAATTGTTTACGTTTTTGATACTTATTTATTATATCTAATAGACTAGTACTATAATCTAATCAGCAAACCCACAAACAACAAGAGTTTATACTGTCAATTAATGACTTATCCTTTATGTTTAAGAATTGGCATTTAAGACCTAGCCTTTAATTGGCCTTTTCCAATTGATTGAAACACGTAAAGAAAAACAAAATTATCGTTTATACAGAAGTCATTTATTCAAAAATTATTTCTTACATTTTACATACAAAATATTATTCAGTAAAACAAAACTTGGGAAGTGACTATACTACATAGTGATGTTTTTCATTACTATTGATCGATCAAGATGTTCTTGCTATTAATTTTATTTTATTGATGTTAACATTATTTCATATGTATTATCACAAAAGAAATGCCAAATAAGTCTTCTGAAAAAAAAAGAAAAGCTGTAAGTTAGAAGAATTTAATTTCTGTAGTTCGATGGTTAACTTAACTTCAACGAGGATCAAATTATGCACAAAAAAAGAAGAAAGTTTCCTTGTTTGAATTATGGTAAATTGTGAGTAGTTCTCTCCCTTGATGCTTGTGTGATTGTTGAGTATGTTTAACTTATATCTAAATCGTTGCGACTTAAAATTCTTGTCAATTTTAGGTATGAATAAATAATTTCCTTTTTGCATGACAATCTATATGATGGGAACTAATATAAATTCATATGCCACTTGCCCCTGTTTTCTTTTTACTTTGTCATAAGTAACCATTATCAGCATTCAACACCATTTAGTATTAATAAGCACTCCTTAGCATCATTAAGATCATATACAATGGTGAGATTAAATTTTGATTCACAATTAGGGCATACCCCGTCCACATCATTTCATGAGCCTATTTTTTGGCTCTCAAGCTTTCACCTCTATAATACAAGACTCACAATTTTAACTTATTATATAGAATAATACATATGAATCTACTTCACGACACAATTTTTTTTTTTTAAACCCAAAAAAAAAACAAAAACTCAATTAAAGGAAAAAAAAGAAAAAATCACAAATGAACAAACATAGGGTTGAAGTGAGCTGCTTGGGGCTCGGGGCCTCCCGGTGAGCCTTGAATTGCACACGATGCATTGCAGTTGACATGTGCAGCTTGCTCACACATAGCTTATCTCTTTTGACCCGTGAGATGAGCGTTGCATCTGTTCCAAGTACTACTTGGCACATTTCAACGCCATTCAATAGTCTTGATTTAGGTTAGCACCATTCAACATATTTTCTTACGCATTAAGCTCAACACCATTCAACATTAATTTTAGTACTATGTGAAATTATTTAATTTTACTTTTCAACAACATTCAACATCGTTCATCACTACTGAACTACATTCAAAATTAGTTATAAATTATCAGCAATATTCTCTTATATCATTTTATGACACATAATAATAGTAAGTAACTTTGGAGGAAAAAATTATCTAATTATTTCTTATTCTTATCTCTGAAGAAGATGTAAAAAAGTTTTTAACAGTCCCCTAAAATACTTAATATATTAATATTTTTTTGATAAATTAAAAAGAATATGAGTACCAATGAATCAATGATTTGAGGAACAAGATACGAATACAACCCAAAAATGCAAGGGCCAAATTAGACTCAATTCATCCAGATAGGACGGCCCACTCAGAATGACCCGTCTGTTTCGCTCTCACGAATGACCAATTCAAAACAGAAATGAGCATTCGAATGCCAACTAACCTATCCCAGGCAAACACGTCTCTCTTTTGAAAAAAAAAAAAAAAAAACACTCCATAACAAAGGCATGACATAGACAGGTAAGAGAGAGAAGCACAAGCAGGAAGCGTCCAGAAATGTGCGAAATTCATTCCGCAGTGATGCGACCGACTTGATATTTAAGTGTGAAACGGAACCCCTTCCAGATCCACGGAGCCAATCAGGCAGCTCAGCGCAGCTCTTGCCTCAAATCCTAGAGAGAGGAAGCAGAAGAAGAAGAAGAAGAAGAAGAAGCAGCAATGGCGGAAGTGGAGAAGCAAGTTATGGTGTTTGGAATGGATGAGAGTGAGCCCAGCTTCTACGCTCTCGAATGGACGCTCGATCACCTTTTCGCTCCGTGCGCTCCCAATTACCCTTTCAAGCTCGTCATCGTTCACGCTAAGCCCTTTCCTACTCATGCCATTGGCCTCGCTGGACCTGGTTCTCTCTCTCACTCTCTCCTGATTGTTTTGTTTGATTCTGTTTGCTTCATTATGCTGATGTTCTTGCGGTTGTTTTTCTCTTTCCCCTTTTGTTGAACTCCTGTTTTTGCAGCCTGTTTGATTGGATTGGATTGGATTTGCTCGATTAATTGTGTTGATTTGGCCGTTTAGACGCTTGAATTCGAGCTATGATTGATTCTTTGGATTCATTCTATCTTTCTTTTGAATTATTTGCTTTATATTGCTTATGATTTGGGCGATATGTTTGGCCATTAACTTGTCCAAATTTCCAGCCTAGTGAGTTAAGTGACATTGAATTTAGTATAGATTGATTGAAGTGCCTTATCTTAATGAAGAAATTTCAGCGAGCTGCCGAGTGCAATGAAGTTACGTTAAGGTGTTTTGAATTCTTATGATATGATGTTACAAGATACTACCTTTATAGATTTAAGTAAAACACATATATTTTCCAGGTTTTTCATTTTTCCCGTGAGTAAGGTACTTTTTGGAATTTGATAATAGATTTCTCCCGTGAGCTGTCCAAGGTTCAGACTCAGGTATTTTCCAGAAATTTGCAGATTTATTGCAATTTGAAGTATCAGGTGTTGCACCCTTGTCGGACTGTCGAGGGTCCGACATGGTTACAGTAGGGTAAGATGAAGAATCGGAGTAACACAGATCTTAACTATGAAATGGAGATATCAACAAGGTTCAACACAAGGCTTTTGAATCTGATTGCTGTTGTTACAGTTTATATGACTAAATGATTTGCTATAATGCTACGTGCCAGTTGCCACTTTGTCTTGCTTTGTATCAATTTGAATAGGCCTTATGGTATTATCAGGTGCAGGTGCTGCAGAGGTTATCCCTTATATTGAAGCTGATCTAAAGAAGACAGCTGCCAGGGTCGCAGAGAAGGCCAAGGAAATATGCTGCTCTAAATCGGTATAGTCAACCATCTGTGCCTATTGTAACAGATTATAATCTTCCTATTTGTGCCTCTGGCCCTATGCCAGCATTATTTTGCCTCTTTGAACTTGTCATTGGTTTTCTGCAAATGTACGTTAGTTCTAGTTCAAATGTTCAATTGAGTTGAGTTAGACTAGTCGTGAATCTATGTCTTCTTAAAACTTCTTCTGTACAGTTGACTCTTGCCTCTTTACCCTTAGTGTCTTGACATTTTTCTGTTGATCCTTTCTGAGCTAGATCACGATCGTTTCCCATTAACTAATAACTATGCTTGGCTGGCTTTCTTATGATCTAATTGTGTGATTTATAGGACTAGAAGACACTGCAATCTATTTTGACATTCGAATCCCTAGTCTAAACCTTGTCTCCCTCACTAGCTTCATGTTCTTGATGCTGCCAGAACTCACTAAATATCCGCTTCTGGCACAGGTGACCGAGGTCTCTGTGGAAATCATGGAAGGTGATGCTAGGAATGTTCTATGTGATGCTGTTGAAAGGCACCATGCATCCATGTTGGTTGTGGGCAGTCATGGTTACGGAGCAATCAAGAGGTAACTTTGCAATGTTGATTAGTGATGTTGCATTTCATTAATCTCCACTTGGGTAGAAACTTGTTGATTCAGGAACATATGGATGCAATAATGTATGTTTTTGGTTGGATCAGATAACCGTCTGAGACAAATGGTCCTACAATTCTTTTGACAATTGTTCTGAAAGTCTTATAGCATCCTTATAAGGGATGACACTGTGCTTTCAATTTTTACCTTGCCTTCTAATTATAGCCAAGCAGCCTAATTCCGTGCTCCATAAAATATTTTGGGTGGTCATTGGTGACCATTTTGCCAGTCTGAGACAGCTTGTTTTGGCACCAGGGTGGGCTCAACCACATCTTGGCTGAGTTTGACCACCTCTATGTGATGTAATCTTCAACCTACTAAGATAAAATTTTGAGGGAATAGGCATCTCCTACTGTGACTTGTCGGTAACAAAGAACATGTAGAATGTCCATCATCCATTTTGAAAATCCAAATTCATCTTTCCTTGTTTTGGAATTTGGATTTTGTGAACATGCAGTGCAAAGCTGGCTGCGGATGAAATGCTGACCCTGACTTGAATTGAAATGCAGGGCCGTCCTAGGGAGTGTGAGTGACTACTGTGCACATCATGCTCACTGTTCCGTGATGATCGTCAAGAAGCCCAAGCACAAACACTAGAATTCTCCCCTGGATTACAGCTGTTGGATGGCCTCTGCCATGCGAGGAGGCATTGGTCCTGCTTCCATGGGATATGTGTGTGGTGTGTGCTGTAATAATCTGGTCTAAATTCTTAATGTGATGAAGTATGAATAGGACACATGTTGATCCATCTTGGTATAGTGACGTATAATCTATGGTCGTTTGTTTTCAAAATGTCATGAACTCCATTGTTATGTGAACCTTGCATTTTGGCCAGGGGCGAAGGCAACATGGGGTCAGTGGGGTCACCTGACCCCCCTCTCCCAAAAAAAAAAATAAGTATAAGTCAGAAAATTAAAAAAATTCGAAATTGAGATATGTATTTTGTTTGTGGAAGAGGAACATGAAAACTGAATAGCTGAGCGGTCTAGTGCTTGGCTTTGTATGTTGGTGGTTACGAGTTCGAACCTTCTCCTTCCCATGTTTTTGTTTTTTTCAATTCCGACTCCCCTCTTCAAATTTCCTGGCTTCGCCACTGATTGTGGCTGTTGCACATATGAGGCGCCAGCACAGGTTTTATTGTTCGTCCTTATGATTGTCTATGACTCTGTAGGGCTTGCATCATATACTCCATTGTAGCTTGAAACAGAAGTAAACGCAATGCTTTGATTTGAATTCCTGAAGCCGTTGAAGTCAGTTGGTTTTGTTTTTTTTTTTTTGGAGGGGGGGTTGTTGTAGGGAGGTACGGAAGCCTCTAATGTAGAAAAGGCTTTGTCTTGATTACATGGAATAAGATATACAAACTGAGATAGGTAGAGATTTCAAGAATTAGGAGTTACTATGATATTTTCTGTGCAAATAAATCTGGAACCATTTTCAAAACTGGGGGGGAGGGGAATGTGGAAAATTAATTTTTGACTAGATAAATGCTGTTTTAATCAAGCTGTAATTGTAATTTGTTGTATTTGAGCCTAGATAATGACCTTTTTATGAAAATAAACAAATTCTTCATCAAATGTAATTTATTAATGCGAACTCAATACCCCCCCCCCCCCCCCCAAAAAAAAAACCTGAACTGCAGACATACTTTTGTCATTAGTCTATTTGAGTAAAATTATGTACAAATTATAAATACAAAAATGAGTGAGTATAATGCGATAAAAGAGCTTTGTTTTTAATAAGCGTACAGTAACCTCATTTTCATGAAATAAATGGTTAAAGATTAAAAAAACACAGAGCATTAAAATTCAGCATGAAAATCATCAAAATAGACCTGCAACACCGCTGACCGGCAACTTTTGCAACGTCCAACACCCCCCCCTTCCCCCCAAAAAAAAAAAAGAAATAGAGGGAAATTAAAGATGAGAGAGTGAGAAAGAGAGAGATCAAAATGGGCGAGTAATAAAGTAAGCATTGGTTTGCAAGTGGGGAATTAATTAATTAAAGAAGATAACCATCATGATTGGACGTAGGCCTAAACTCCTGCATTTGCATTGTTTTTGTTAACCAAAACTTGACCAAACGCTAACTGTTTGTTGGGTTCCATCATGTGATCCTTGCAATTGCAATTCTCCCTTGAGAGAGAGAGAGGGGGAGAAAGAGGCAGCACCTCGGAAGGTACGCACCACGTAACCTCACAGGTCGGATAAAGAGAGGATACAGTTTACCCAGAAAGAGAGAACCCACCTCATAACATAGATAGAATACAATACCATTACCAGGGGAAAGCAATTAGACATTCCCAGTTTCATAGGCCAAAGAAAAAGGTGAAAGAAAGAAAGAAAACTGAAAAAAATAGGAGAGAAATAATTGTCTGTGCGATCACCTTTCTGGGTCTTAACCCAGAATTTGATCCCCAGTTGGAAATTTTCCAGTTGGGTTTTTCTGGGTTGGACTTAATTCGCCTCAATTTTGCTGCTTTCTGGAAGTGTCAGAGAGAGAGACAGAGGAGTTGTTGATTGTGGTCATGATGAGGTCAGAAGAAGGCGATCAAGCGATTGATTTGAATGCTGAGCCGGAGTATTGTGTTCCGTGCTCCATATGCCTTGATTTGGTGAGCTATGATGGGGAAAGATCCAGGGCTAAATTGCAATGTGGCCATGAATTTCATCTGGGTAATCATCGAACTCACTTCTGTTGCATTTGATTTTGTTTGTTTTCTTGCTCCATCTTTTTGATGATGAGATGATGCTTTGGGAATGGAATTAAGGCAAAAGCAGGTGGTGACTCTGAGCCGGCTTGAAATTTGAACATTGCTTCTTCTGTTGTTCATTTGTGGGGAGTTCTGCCTAATAAGTAATAACTGAACTGGATTATTAATATCAGTTGGTTTGAGCTTGCATCTTAGGACCCATCAATTCTGTGTGGATTTTTCCTTTTTTCTTGGGGGAGGGGGATGGAAATCTTTAGGCCGATGTATTAGTTAAGGATGCTTTGGGGCAAGTTTGTTGCTTCTAATTTTGGTGGCAAGCACTATCTTCTTCAGTGGGCTTAAGCATCCTGAAGATGATTGATTAATGTGCTGTAACTTATGTTTAATGTGAAAGCTTTAGGCCTTCTGGAGATTACTGATAGACATTATCCCCTATGCCAAGTAATGGTGTCGATCCCCTTAATCAGCTCAAATCAAAGCCTAGGAAGTCAGAAGCTTTGTAACCTTGGTCTGAGGGGGTGTGTTACCAGCATAATTTTAGCTGTCATCTGGTGGGATGACATTAGCCCTTGCAAACACGAAGAAATTGGTTGTCGCACTCAAAGTTTTCCTGGAGTTTTTATGCCTTAGAACATTCATCCTTTTTTTTAACAAAAAAAGGGGGTTGGGGGGGGGGGGTCCATTTACTTCTAATGCATTTAATGTCTTGGAGACTAACATCCATGTTTCTGCTGTTGATGGTATTAATGCTACACGTCATGCACAACATTTTTCTTTGTGGGGAGACGCATTCTAGAGCCTTACTGACACTGTTAATGTAGTTATCGTGGTTGAGGCGGGTTATGCCTGTGTCTAACATTCGAACTATTGGATAGGATGCCTACAAGTTGATTTCCCATCTGCATTTGTTTGATGAGTAGAGCAGAGTATGGTTCTGGATGAGATGCTTGCTGATGATTAGAGTTTTATGAGTGTCTTTCATGTTCTAATCGTGTGATCGCTCTAAGCATGGCAGAATCCTTCTGAATTGCAGCACCTTGCTTTGGCTTTTGGGGTCTTTGGCACATAGGATGGTATAACTTCCGCCTTTTTTTTTTTGGCTTTATAGATTAGTGGTTTACGTATTTCCATTGATTCTTACGAAAATGTGATGCTAATTGTCATAAAAAATGAATTCACCACCTTTAGACAATAATAATGTGTAATACCCCGAGTGTGGCTTAAAAGGACCGAAGTAACTACTTATATCACCAAAGGTGCACATTTCTTTTCGGGAAGCTCATTCTTAAGAACTCCACAGTTAAGCGTGCTTGTTGGGGAGCAATCTTGGGATGGGTGACCTCCTAGGAAGTTTCTCAGACAGCGTGTGAGCAAGGACGAAGCACGCCAGAAAAATTTGTGCTGATTTGTGGGGCTAGTCGACGATCCTTGAAGCCGTTATTGGTAAGACCCGCGACCGAGAGGGATCAGGGTATTACAGATGGTATCAGAGCCAACCCGCGAATGTGAGGTGCGCTAGTGGATGGAAAGTCCATAGGCAGTTACCTAGCGGGGCAAAGATATTGGGTGTGGACCGCTGATCAAGAGGACGCGTAAGTTGGTCAGTTAGTGAGGCACAACGAGGACGTTGTGCACTTCAAGTGGGGGTGATTGTAATACCCCGAGTGTGACTTAGAATGTTGTCACTATACAAATAAAATATTTCAAAGAAATACCAAGGTCAGTTGCTAAAATGAAGTCCAAAAACTTCCATGACTTAAGATACGTCTGAATCCATGATTTTGTTAAAGTAATTCATATTACTTTGTCATACTTTGTGCACAGACTGCATTGGTTCTGCATTTAATATCAAGGGAAAGATGCAATGCCCTAACTGCCGGAAAGTCGAGAAAGGTCGGTGGTTATATTCTAGTGGCTCTACAAATTCCTCTTCCGAGTTGAGCATGGATGATGGGGGCTTGGATAGTTACCCCTTGTACTTCACTTTTGCTGAAATGGTAAGAAAAGATGCTTCTTTCTTTGATCTTTCTGTTTCTTTATTGCTCAATCTAGTGCTAAGCATATTTGATCGGATTATTGGTGAAACCAAGCCTTGGCACAAATCATAATCTTTGGGTTGGATAAATTGGTGACGGTGAGCCATATAGTGTGCACCTTGCATATGCTTAATTCATCAACCTTTACAAATCAATTTTGATTTACATTCTGTCTTTATAAGAGTCATTGCAGTTCCAGTGATATGATTATGCTTCTTGATTTTCGTTGTGAGGTTTTATACTGTAGGAAAGGGACCTTAACAAATGATGAGTCTTTGATGGCACATAAAACTATGGCATAAACTATTCTAAATTGTTTACAAAGCGAGCACGGGTTGTGGCATGACATATTAAAAAGATGAAGGATCAGAAATTGCATAACATCCGAAAATTATCATATCATGTATTTGGTGACATGTGAGATTCAACCTCGAGTCTTAATAGAGTTTCCAAATCGATATGGTCTATATAGCTACAAATAAATGACACAACTTAGTGCTTATATGCGCACAATTTTACTAAGTTATTTCTAATAATTATGTATAACCATCTTTTAAATATTAAAATCTTGGTCATAGTAAAAAGTAACAGCTTACTAAAGAACCTTTTTACATCAAACTATATAGTGAGACCGTGCAATGCATGGGTTTACTTTATCTGGTCCAAACATAATAATGCAACAGCCTTAGATGCTGCTGTAGAAGATTGGAGCTCAGCTGGTAGTGATTGCCCCCCCCCCCTGAGGCTAACCTTGATCAGTCGACCTAGATCAAGTATCGATGGATCTTTGGCTGGTAAAGTTATGATGTTCGGCAAACTTACTGTTAGAAGTCTCAAATCCCCAACAAGTTATTGGCTTATTTATGTGATATCAACAGCTATCCTTGTTTTTGGCAGTACAGATATATCATCAATGAAATAAGAGAAAGTTCATATTATAATTTTTGAACTTCTACTGAAGGCTATGCTAGTGCGCTTCAAAAAGTGACCTAGTGAGCCAATCTATGCTTAGAACAATTTTTCCTTTGTTTTGTTTTGTTTATTTTAGTTACAAACAGACCAATGCCTAGAGTGCCTATCTGAGCAGATTTTAGAGGCCCGAATGTATGTCAAAACTTACCCCCATAATGTAATTGCCGAGTAGTTGTTTCCATTTGTTCTAAATTTGTGAAGTGTTGACTAGCTATTGTTTCACAACCAAAAATGCAGAGGACAACTTGGGGAGCTATTTTGCAATAGTCCGCTGTGACCCAAAGTTCAAAGTGACCTAATAGTGATTTTCTAAGTTCCTAGAAAACTGCTTTTTGCTCAGTTGAGCAGAGAAAATGATCCCTTTGTACTATACATACTGGATTTCGTGAAATTTTTCAGCTTGTTTAGCTTGTACCTTTGATAGGCTATTTTAGTGCTCATTGTCCCAATTTACCTTCACTTCATGCTGAATATGTTGCTTTCTTATTGTTCTTACTGCATTTCCACATTTAAAATTTCCCATGAAGTCCTCCCTGCAAGTGCTCCTGAGAGTATGGCTATCCTTTGAATATTTCCTGTGCAAGTCATTTCCTTCGGGTTTGTGAAAATTTTCTGATTTTAGAGTAGCTTGCCACAGACACTGTACCATTATGTATTCTGTTAAGGATAACTGTATACCTAATGATTTTACCATTTCCTGTTTGCTGCAGCCATATAGGGTTCACATTTGTCCATTTCGAGGATTAGCACATGTTTATCCATCATCCGAGTAAGCACTTTTTTGTGTTGTATTCTGTCTGCTCAGCTATTCTCCGATTCATGGTTTATATCTTTCTGGTCTTCTTGAAGACCCCGGCCCCCCCCCCCCCGGTGCGCCTGGAGCGAAGCTAGTATTTTGGATGTATGCTGGTGCTGTCAAATAAATATTCCATTATGGTAATCTGTGAGGATGCTGAAAGCCTGAAACTATAAGTCATCAAAATCTTCTTTATTCATATGTTTACAACATTTTACCGCTGCTAAGTTGTCGCCATTTTATTTCCTTTTTTCCCCATATATAGTAAGCGGTACCCTAGTCTGATTTCGCTTTGGAACATTGATGGGGAAATAAAGCAGGGGAAATTGATAGTCTTGATAAGCTGCTGCTCGTTTATGATCCAGAAGTTCAGTAGTCATAGGATGTGTAGGTAAGCAGTTCAACTTTGCATTATGTTCTAGGCATATTTACAAGATGCTCTTTCTTTCCCCCTTTTTTGGTTTCTTAGTCTGTTCAGGTTAAAAGTAGATAACCTAGCTTGGAAGTCATGATGCTGTAGTATGATTTCTCAGAATACTTTGAGAATTCAGGGTCAAATGAAAACCACCTCTCCGCAATCACAGGGCTAAGTCCATTAGGTTGCTACATCATAGTATTGTACGTTTGCACCCTGTTTAGTGAGGATTCCCAGGGAAGGGATTTGGATTTGGACTGGAGAATATTTTGAGGATTCTCTCCGTACTGTGATTTTCATTGTTAGTTCCTGCTCTCTAATTTCCCTCCAAAGCCTCATTATTTTCTCTTTCCTCGTCCTAAAATCATTGTTCTGCGGCCTCAGTTAAAGTCGTTTTCCCCTTAGTCTCTGTGGAACTGTTATTAGGGCCTCATTCTGCTTGTTGCTAATTCTGCCTCTCTCTATCAAATTGGTTTAAGATGCTTTCACTGTAACCATTTGCTGTCTCAATGTATTTCTGCATTCTGGCCTAGAAATGTGAATTGTCATTTCTCTTTCTACCTTGAAGTTGCAACTTGTTTCTAAAAGTATGAGATTTAGAAGTGGGATAATTAAGAGAGAAGAAGTGTTTGTGAGATTAATTTCTGCAAGAAACGATTTTTCATTTGTGTTATCTGATGCATGGAGACGTGGGTGCCAAAGATGATGACATGATATAAAACATTTCTACCACAAGCTTCTGTTTGTTTTTCCTTTCTTCATCTTTCTTTCTTTTATGGTTGTTTTTTTGGGGAGGGAAGCAATTGATGGTTATCAGGGTGTTGAAGGGTCTCTCATCTTCTATTCCGCGTGGCATATGCAATTCAGCTAGCTTATGTGAATTGACTTCAGCTACTTGTTCGAACTGGGATACACTAGCATCTTAAAGAATTAGTTTCTATGGACATGTCTTAACACACAGATGTAAACCCACATATTGCACTCATAGTTTCCTGTCTGCCTCCAGTGGCCTATGTAGTTTTTATGGGCTAGCAGTTGATGGGCAAACCGTTGTTGCCACCCAAATTAGTCGCATATATCCCTAGAATTATTGGGTGTTTGATTCACTCCTATCTTCACCGAAAGACACCACTATCTGAACTCAGCCTTGAAACTTTGAGGTTTTAATCAAATGGACCATGAGTGAGGTGAAAGCATGCCCCCACTCTTGTCTGAAATTCAAAGACTGTCTGGAATTGCTGTTTCATCCTACACACTTGTCTGAGATTCAAAGGCTCTCTAGCATTGTTGTTTCGCAAAATTTTGGGAGAGATGGATACCACTTCCCCCCCCCCCCCCCGGAGGCTAGAATTGGACAGACTTTGCAAAAAGGTCATTTGGTTGGTAAATCTCGGATTGGATGCATTGATGGATCTTCATGTGAGGTTATTTCGATTACGGGCCTTATGTGAGTTTACTGTAGGCTTATCAAATGGGCTTGTCAAGGAAAAATGCTACCAATATTTGTTAGAGCAAATTTTGAGTAGTGTCAGACTGTTAGGTCAGGTCAATTAAGGCTTGAATCAAAGTCAGGTTTGCCTTATACCCAGCCAGGTTTCATGTCCTCTGGGTTGGCCGATACCACATGCTGGGGGGCTAGCAACGACTCCTGCTTCCGCTCGCTGCAGTTTGGGTGCTGGAGTCACTCTGCATGGATACTCCTATTCCATCCTAATAAGCCTGCGCTTTCTTATGCAGACCTTTTTCTGGCTTTCTACTAAGGTTTTGTATGAGAGAAAGCCACTTTGCACGGATTATAGATCTGTGTCAGACTACTTCGCACTTGGCGGAATTTATATCATTCCATGATATTTCCATCTGCTTTGGGAAAGGACCCATCGAATGCGGTTCCATCTTGCCCAAGTCTAGAATGGGAAAGTAGAAAAGTGAAGTTTTCTTTGTTGAAGCAGAGCCTAGTTTGGAATAAAGCAAAAACGATAAGGGATAATGCTGACAATCTGAATGAAGATTGTCATGTCGACCTTTAATGGCGTCTACAAAGGACATTGCTTGCCCATTGACCGTCCCACCTTTCACCAATTTTTAGCATACAACATGGTACATAGTTCATACACAGTTTCATGATGTTTTAACGATCTTCGGACGTCAAATTTGCTCTCCATTACGGAGGACTCATTAATGTCAATGTTCATCCTATAGGTCAAGCATTGGAATCATGAGCACATTGACCCCAATGATCAGCCATCAACATCCCGGGAGGAGCCCTCACCCTCATGGATGGGTACACTTCCGACATGCTCCATATCACCATCACCAGCAATCATCCGGGCTGCCAATGCCCATTAGCAATCCTGGGAGATTCGACACTGCAAGGAGCTTGCCAAGATACGTGCCATCAGGACGGGTATATGATCCTATCCCTAACCCCGGTTTCCCTGTCTATGCAGAAAGTATTTCCTATTACTCTCATGCTTGGGCCAGAGATAATGGATCCCATTTCCCTTAGTCGCTTGGGTAATAATTCGGATTTTGAAACTCAAGCTTTGGTACATTATGTGATGGACATTGTGGTCTTTGGGAGTATTTTGCTCCAAATCTTATGTTAATATACATAGACCGTGAATGCTGGGAGGCCTTCGTAGGGCCAATTGTAAATCTGGAAACGATGAATTCAGAACATTTTGTATAATTTTGGTGTTGGTGAGTTTTTGATTCCCAGAAAGTCAGCCTTACCGGTGCAAAGAATGCATTTTTATCCTCTTCGTTTACAGTCATATGTGTTCCCCTTCAAGAATCTCGAGTACCAACATTGAGAATGTTTTGACCATCTGGTTAAATATACATCACTGAAATCAACATAGTATAGTCCAACGGTGTTTCCGAAGCTCGACAATAGCTCATACAAATCCACAAATGACCAAAGAAAATAGCCGTTTGCATTTGATCCATTTCTGCACACAATATGGCCAAGATTAAGAACAACTCCTTCATTAACTGGCAGGCCAGACCGACTTGGTTAGACGGGGTCGAAGAAGTCAACCATGCACGTTGACATGAGAGGGTTGCATTTAGACCTTTCCGGTCAATATTTGTGCAGAGGATCAATTTTACCAGCTTTTAATTAACAATGAGTAGATTATTCAGTGGAGCAAGGTCTGGCATAAGTCGTTGCAAGACAAAGACAAAGCAGTGTCAAGTTCGTTTAATATCTTCCAAGATCTAAGAGCAACCGCAGCGGTTTCCTACGTTAATATATATCATACACCTGAGAATATGTACTCCCACTTATTAAGTATATATATTTTTTTCAATGTGTATTTATCATATAGATAAATTTTAAAATATAGCACTGATATAGGCTTTGGAAAACACGTGTATGACAACAAGACACGATGAATAAACTGGAAATTAATGCAAGTCACCTGATCACTTTCACTGAAGCAGAGGCTGCTAGTGCTCCTAGATATCAGTTCTTCCAATTGCCATCTTCGCTGTGTCCAATAGTAAACATGGCACCCTTTTCTTAATAGGCCCTACTAATCTCATCTTCGCTCAATTGTTCCATTCATATCAGCAGATATACGGCAATTCTTAGGTTTTGTTTGGTCCTTAGAAAACTTAGTGGAAAGAAAAGTTGAAAGAAGAATATTTGAAGTGAAAAAAAAGGTAAGGAGAAGGTGAGTTTTTTTTTTTGTCTTGTTTGAATTGAGGAAAAAATACAAGAATATGGATGAGAAATTTGAATGTTGATAATCTAATCAATACAAGATTGAAGGAGGTCAATTCTTTTGGGAACTTTTCCTAAACTTTCCTCACAATTTTATGAAGAAAATTTATTCACTTGTTTCGAAAAAATTTCCACCTAATTTTTCTCCATTTTTTTCTTTGTGATTTTCTCTAAACCAAACACAAGAAAAAAGTTAATTTTCCAAATTTTTTTCTACCAAATTTTTTCCCAGGTCCAAATAGAGCCTTATTCTCTATATATCCAAAAAAAAAAAAAAGACAGCTCTATTTTTTTTGGTTAAATGGAGAAATAAGACATTCCTTTTTGAACCTTAGTTTGTATCTATTACCGGTAAAATATACGATGGTGGGTTGTCTCATATTGACTAATTAATATCATTCATTTCATATGTATATAAATTAGTGTATTATTTTAGTCATTAACAATTCTATTGTGACCAAAATTTGCATGGATTATGCGCAGTACGCCTACGCATGCGGACTTGATGATCTTTAATTACTTCAACTTTCTAAAACTTATAGGATGGCGATAGGGAATATAATAATCCAATATAAACCAGGAGACCTTGAGTATGTATATAAGTCAACAAGTTACTCCCTGACTAGTCGCCACCATAGCCAATTAGTTTTCGATTTGAACCTGATCAGTACTTGAGCTTATATGCATTGATCGGTTTATTAAGGTCCAATTTATGTAAAATTTGTTCAGCTTGTTTGCAGTTTGAGATCACCTTATGCACTCTGCCTGTTGAAATCAGATTGTTTGTCTCTGCCGGCCATTCAGAATCTGATCTGACGAATCTTTAAGAATCACTGCAGACCGTTGTGCCAACGATACTGAAGAATACAACAATACTGAAGCAGTAGACAGCTTAGAACCGAGAATGAACAGACAAAGTGCCCTTTATTATTTGATTTATGCTGTGAACAAATTGACTAGATGCATATTAAAGTTTTGCAAAATCATGATCATTGAACAATGTACAAACCATGAAACTAAGAGCTCAGGATGTTATGCTGAACATCTCCTAGGCAGAATTATGTTGAAGGTGCTCAGGATGTTGAAGCAAACTAGGATCATTCACATCCACGGGACTATTTTGGAAAATGGTAGGCATGTCTTGTAGTGTTCCATCTGTGACCACACTTTCCCCCTTCAAAAATCTCGAGTACCAACGTTGAGATAATTTAGGGTATCTCGTCAAACTTGGATCGCTGAAATTGATGTAGTACAGACCGAAACAGCTTTTGTAGCCATACAACAGCTCGAATAAATCAACGAATGACCAAACAAAGTACCCTTTTGTATTGGATCCGTTTCTGCGGAACATTTTAGGGAACGTCAAGGACCTCATAAGTGAATTATTTCATGAATTTGCTTCAACAACGGGTATATCTTACCTGACAGCATCAAGCAAACCCCCAATGTGACTCTGCAAATATTCCACTCTCGGTCTGTCATCTACCCCGATATTCTGCTCTGTCAACTGGCCTGTCAGCCAACACCATTTCAAATGCGAATCAATATTCGCAGTTTATATGAAACTTGAACAAGCCACAATTACACACACAAGAGAGAGCAAGGAAGAACCATTTTCATAGATACAGATAGGAGGATTGCTGTAAGCTTGCTTGAAAAGCTCGAGTACTCCTTGCAAACCCCATGGAATATTAGGATACAGATTCTACAATACCAAATCAAAAACTAAGATAAGAAGTACTAGACGATATATAACTGACACCTCCTTAGGATCAAAGCAAGTCTTCACCTGTCCCATTGGTGCACTCCCATTGATAGCTGCGGTGAGTTGAGATGCAATTAGCCTTCTATGGAAATATTTATTGTTCATCAAATTTAATAGGGCAACATAAAGACTACCACTAGACATGGAAACAGTCTATAACACCAATCAACGAATCGGATCAAAGTCAGGCTGCTTTGTTTTATCTTCAATCAAAGAACCAGATATATGTTGATCTTGATGGCTCTTTAACCAATCAACTAGTGCCCTGTGTTACACCATGTTTGACTACATTAAGCTAATCAAGAAGTTGAGATTGCAAATGTAAGACGTACTTATCCATTTTGCTGCCATGTCACCAAAGTAATCTCTGAGTTCTGTCATCAGGCCTGTGGAATTGTCTTTAGTCATGATGACGGTGTAATAATTCATGCCGATAAAATCAAATGAACCCTTCACCAACTCAGATTCATTCTTGGCAAAAGTTGGAAGTCTGGTGCCCACATTCCTCTTCATTATCTGAGGATAATCTCCATACATCAAGGGATACATGAACCTAATGCCCAAAGGGAAGACAGAAATTAACATACACCTCAAGCAAGCGTTAACATGTAATTAACAACAAAAACTTGATGTGTGCTTCGATATTTACCAGCCAACGAAGAAATCATGGGCTCGCTGAGCAGCGGTTGCATCCTCTCTTGTGTTCATGAAAGGGATGAAATGAAAGGCATATAGACTGAACCCAAGGGATCCATATTGTCTGGCCTACATCCGGGTGTGACTAGATTATAAAGAACCTACAAGCATGCAAACATGAGGCAAACAACCAAAGTACAGCTGATACGTCTCTGCGCCACTTACCTGATACTTTTCCTTGTAAAGCCTTGCAGCTGATGCATGGGCTAACAGCACATTGTGAGCAGCAATATATGGCTCTGTCGATGAATTTCCTACAGTGCAATTAAATCCGAAGGGGAAAGAACATCTAGCAGGAGGTGAATCCCCAGTGTTATAACCACCAAGAACGAAGATATTAGCCTCATTGATCGTGGTCCAATGCAGAACCCTATCACCAAATTCTCTGAAGCAAACTTCTGCATATGCTGTGAAGTCTTCTCTGTACACACATACCCGTGAGAATTAGATGCTTGATTAGTTAGAATCTCTATCTTTAACACACACGCGCGCGTGCACACACAGAGATTAAAAAAAATATACCCTTCTTGCTCACATTTGACGGGATATAGGAATAAAGTGTCCACAGGCCACCCGAAGAAAAAGGGACAAATGTGTAATCGAAAATAGGATGTGCTAAGACTATGACTGGCAAAAACAACTAAACTAATTACCAATATTCTGACTCAGTTACTCAGACTTGAACAAGAAATGTTGATTTGAGCTGAACTCGAATCCATGTTAACCCCTCCCATGTAAGCAAACCCAAACATCCCAAAATTTGGCAGCTGAGTACTACATTCCTTGGGTTTTTTTTTTTTTTTTTTTTTCCAATAACCTTACCAGATAAATTGGAAACAAACCTTGAAATGACCAACCTTAACTCAATCTCACCCGAATGTTCCATTGTTACTTTGATTATATGTAAAATTAACCTAACTTGAAAGATGTATTAGCTATAGCCAATGGAGGGTTCAAATGCGATATGAAAAACCTAATTATAGAGTATAGGAGGAGGCCAAGGGATAAGTACATACATGATCCTCCAATTCAAAAACCCTCCATATTCATCCTCAAGCTTCTGTGGTATATCCATGTGCATCAATGTGACATGTGGTTGGATTCCTGCATCTCAAAATGTATGAGGATGCACGATTACATGCAACGCAAATAGTATATAAACCACGGAAAGTTTACCATTGCTAATAAGTTCATTAATCAGGTTGTTGTAGTATTTTAAAGCCTTGGGGTTAACATGTCCTCTGCCATCTGTAAAACAAAAATAGGAGAGACTAGTTTAGAGTACATTAGATTAGCATCGTTAATTTGAGTGAGGTGTAAGTATCTATACCTGGTATTAGTCTTGACCACGAGATTGAAAACCGGTATGCATCCAGTCCAGTTTCTTTCATCAGTTGAACATCTTCCTAAAATATGTATCAGATATTGAAAGGGGAAAATGAACAAAGAATCGAACGTAAAGTATGGAAATGACAATGTAACATGGAAAACAAGCAGAAAAAGAATAATGCATGGAGTTCTCGTCACCCTGTATTTGTGATATTGATCTGCTGCCACATCTCCATTTCCGAGCACAAAACCTGAAAATTGACTTTCACATTTAGGAGAGCATTCAAGAGAAACAGAATGCTAATCCACCCGAAAGATCTCATGAGAAGGAAAATTTAATGTAGAAGTAATCAATTAGCCAGCACGAGAAAATGGCTATTTCTCTGCTGATATTGGCAAGTTGTCTGCTTCAATCATCTAAAAGAGATGTTGATTGTGTTGAAAGGAAAACAAATGGCATTATTTGTGCAGGATAATTAAGGTGTAAATCCAGGCTTTTGAAACCATGAACCCAATGATCAAACCATATCAATTCCACAAAATTCCGCTTATGTGGATCCCCCATCTAAGAGGATTCAGATATAGAGAAGCTCATCTTATATACATTTCGGTATGCAAAGAAACTGATTCCAAGAGACATACAACCCAGATTTAGAGAGCATTAAAAGCCCGACACACTAACAATAGTAGGACAAACAGAACTAACCAGAATGAGCAAAAGTGTCAAAGATGCTAGCCTTCCTTCCATCCTCAAGTGCTGCTCCCTCTACCTAATCCGCATATATTTCACAACATATATAGTCTCAAACAAACAAGCAAACAAACATAAAACGCTACAAAGAAAAAAAACCAAAATTAAACTTAACTCACTATGTAACAAACAATTAAGATAAGAAATAAGTTCAAAAGAAAATTCAAGGAAACACAGACCTGATAAGCAGAAGTACCAGAGCCAAAAATGAAACCAGGGGGAAAGTCATGGCGGTTATACTCCTTGGCGCCAGCTGCTAGCAGTTGATAATTTCCAGCCGAATATAACAGCATAGACCACCACAGAAAATGAGTAAGTAGGGAAAGAAAACAGCTTCTAATCTCACCCTCATCACCATTTTCATACAACTTCAATCCTCTTTCATTTTGTTGTGTTACAACTTACAATTCAACAAATCACCTTTTCCCCCACTTACTAAAACTAATTTGTACCCGCACTCATGCACAGATTACATAGACGGTAAAAATCAACTTCTATCGACTTTTATCAATTTTTACCGGTTATAATCCAAAAAAAAAATCAATCATTTCCACCTTCAACCAACTTCGATCAATTTTTACTAACTTCTACCAATCTCTTTCAAAATTTCTTACAAAGAAATTTCTACTCATTTATATTTGTTACCAACTTTCTCTAACTTCTATCAACTTCTTCTAATCTTTTTCAACTTTAATCAACTCCTGCCAATCATTTAAAAAAATTATCAACTTCTATCAACTTTTACTTCTACCAACCTTTACTAATGTTACTTATTTATCTACTCTTATGTACCACGAAAAAAACAGACCCTAATCTAGTGAATTTATTTTAATTTGTTGGCCAGTAATGGCATTGACTAGTTGACCTGTTAATTAGCTCGCCAGACAGATGGTAATGGGCACTATCACCAAGTTCACAAATTTTTGGTTAATAATACTGCCTTATATACAAGTTACGATGATACAAATTTTTTAGGATTAATTTTTAATGATTTTTGAGATAATTAATAACTTACGTTAGAATGACTTTTTTATTTGAGTAAGAACGATTATGAGATCACCTTCATATTCAGTAAGTCACTATAAACATGTTTTATAGAAATCTATAGATAATCTAGCTCATTCAAAAATTGACTTCAAAATTATATCCCCTTCTATGGAGTATCTGAAGAGTCGTAATACTGTAGTATTCAACAATGAAATTTATAATTCTATAGGAGCAACTATTTGAGCCAAAAAAATTTGGGCTGAGTGGAGGGTTAGGAAAAGATTCGATTTGGATGCATTATCTTCATCTCACCATCATTCTCATCCGAGTCCCAAGCCCTCATTTTACATCAGCTGGGCTAAACCACCAGGAGAATTCATCAAAATCAACTTTGATGGATCAAAATCTTCTTCTTTAGCAGCAGAAGGTTTCGTCATCAGAGATTGGATTGGAAGATTTCTTCAAGTTGGGACTATGAATCTTGAAGACGCCTCAGTTTTAGTATCAGAAGCAACCACAATGCGCAATGGTGTACGTGCAGCAGTTCAAACAGGACATTGTTCACTAGTTCTTGAAGGCGATAATCAGATACTTATCAAAACCTTAAGGGGAGAAATACAGATTTAAACTCTAGTTGAAGACACAAAAATCTACCTCAACTCTTGCATCTAAGTATTTATGCATCATATTTTCAGAGAAGGAAATCAATCAGCAGACTGGTTGGCCAAGTTTAGTCTTTCTATTTCTTCTTCTATTATGTGGTTCTCTATCCCTTCTACCTCATTTCTTTCTATCCTCATTGAGGACAACATAGGTAGACCCCTTGAGAGAAGGACTGCGTAATCGTTGTATCACTTACCATTTCAAATACATATACATATATATGGAGAGAGAGAAAGAGAGAGACTGTTAAATTTTTATATTAATTGGGCTTTAAATGACGAGTCATGCATATAAGCTCAAATAAGGTTCCATCCCAAAACCAATTGGCAATAGGTGGAGTAACTCACAAGCTTATATACATACCCAAGCCCTTTAATTTCATCAATGTGGGACAACACCCACTATCATACTCCAACAGAGACAGAGAGAGTAACCTTAAGGCAAACACAACTAACCAGTATGAGCAAAAGTATCAAGGATGGTGGCTTTGCTTCCTTCCTCAAACGTCCAACCCTCTACCTAATAATAAGCCACACAAATTCACAACACTTCCAAATAAATAAACAAACAAACATAAAATAAAATCACAAAAAGCACAACAAAACTCCTTTTTTTATAAACCAAATATAGCAAAAGAAATCTTCAACCCCCCCCCCCCCCATCCCGAAATAAAGAAAATATAATAGAGGGAGAGAGGGAGAGAGAGAAACACAGACCTGATAAGCAGAAGTACCAGAGCCATGGCGGTTAATATCATTGGCGCCAACAGCCAGCAGTTGATAATTTCCCTCCAAATTTAACAGCATAAAGCAGCGCAGAAGATGAATAAGTAGGAGAGAGAAAGAAGCTGCTGATTCCGCCATTTTCACAGGACCTTACTAAACAAACCCTGCTTTGTTTTTGTTTTTTTGTTTTGCAATAATTCAACAACGTAACGATGGTCGTTTTCTCTATATGCTTTTGATACCCACCACTTCCTATATGCTTTTGGCCTCATCAATCTGTCGTCTTCTTATGATAGAAGAGGCCAAAGTGCATGCTCTCTTAGTAATTTGTGTCTTGAATTTTTCACACTCCTAACTTTTTTTGTACTCTTCTTGACAGCATGAACTCATTTTTATCTTGAATTTAATCTCATTTAATTTTTCAAATCCAAAATTTAGAGAAAACTTCGGTATTTATCAATCTCATCAATTTAATTAGGTCAAGGTTGCTTTGTGATCTTCCTACTTCTTATTCAAATAAGGCCATTTTTTAACTTTTCTAATATCTTTTTAGCATAATTTAAATATAACATGATTTTATATAGAGAAACTCAAATAAGTTAAGATTCATTAATTTTAACTAAAATGTTAATTTAGATTTTATTTATAGAAAAGTTCTGCACTTGAAAGAACGATAATCAAATAATCAAATAGTTTTAACCGTAATACAATAGTTAAAAAAGGGGGCAAAAATATAAACAAACTACATTTTTTGTTCTCTTTGGAAGAAAGAACAAAAATGAATATGTCAGAATAGTTCATCTTCTAGTCATTTTATTGGCCACCAATGACGGTCACACCTTCACCAGCTCGTGCGAGGGATGATGATCACCGATCACTACGAGAAAAAATATATATATATTTTTTGGATGCAGGGCACAAAGTACAAAACGCGATACACCGGCACAAGTGGTGCTCAGTTTAGATTAATTTAATAGAGTTTAAATAAGATTTTATAAATTAATTAATAATTGAATTATAAGTTTAACAAAATTTAAATGAGCTGAAATTAAGATTAGAGAAGTTTAAAATAATTAAAGAATAGATCTTTATTTAAAAGAAAAATTTTATCCAATTTGTATAGCAGGAAACAAGCCAAGCTGACACAGCAAGCCCTCAAGTTAAGTTCGGTCAAAGCTCGGCACAAATTCAATTTCACTAAAATTCCGATCAGCTTTTGTGCTCATGCCCCAAGCCGATATCTAGGGAATTTAAGCGCCAAAAAGACAACAAAGAAAAACCCCCCAACAAAATGCAGAAACACAAAAACACCACCATTTGCTATGCTTTATTAACTTAGACCTTATTCTCTTCATCTTATTTTTTAAAGATTAAAATTCACAAAAATTCAATCCAAAATAAGTTCAGTAAATAAATTCAATAAATAAGTTCATAATACGTTTATCAAATCAGTTCATAAATTTATTCTTAATAAGTTCAAAATAAGTTACAGCAAATAAATCCATAACAAGTTCAGATAATTTCAAGCGGGCCACAGACTAAGGCAGGCCACAGACCTCATTTCTGCAGGATCTTTGTCTTTTTTCTTTGGTTTTTTTTGGGGGGGGGGGGGGGGGCTGCTAATTTCAACAAACAGGACGAGAATGTTATAACAGAGACAAAGATCACAGCAGTACAGCAGCATGATTAGTCCATAACCTAAGGGTAAAATGAAAACGGTGCCATAGGAACCGTGCCTAAGTTCAAACGTTCAAAGGCTGCCTCAGTCATCAAATAATAATATAGTCGTTTCAAGACATTACGAACTTCTATGGAACAAATACATAAACTGCGACTGGCTGCTGCTACAACCACATCATAATCCTTCAAAATGCAATCTCCCGCAATCTTCCACGATCTTGTTCAACATTCATTTGCAACAGCTAGGGAAATGAGCAGCTGGTACAATTTCAACTGCGATCATGATTTTCACGTTAAGGCCCTCAAGATAGCATATAATCTGTAGTCAACATAAATGAAATAGCCAACTGTCGTACCGTGAGAGACTCTTGCTCCTACTTTGGCTCCTCCTTGGGCTTTTACTTTTGCTGAGACTCCGACTCCGGCTCCTGCTCCTGCTCCTGCGAGGGCTAAGGCTATGCTTCTTTGGGCTTTCGCTCACAGGCTTCTTACGCTGACAATACACAAAAAGCAACATGATACAATCCAATAACAATTATCTTTCTATAGCCTTAGAGAATACATTATTACATTCTGCGAGCTGCCACTAGAGTTTTTGATAATGTTGAAATAGCTCTTACCACAGCCACTTCTTTTGGCAGGACCAAAATATAGCTCAAAACAAATGCTTCACAACGAGACTGGATTGTAGGTTGTCACGTTTGGAATTTCAAACAATCAAAATTGAAAGTTCCATCTAATGGATACAACTGAAAGTACACTTACAGATGGTATTGGCGATCTGGATCTTGATCGAGATCTGCAAAAGTTCCATAAACAATGCAATTTAATATCCACATGTCCTTCTCAACAACCTTTGAGACCTTGCCCAAAAGCCTTCATGCCTCTTGCACGTCAGTGTTACCACATTCATACTCAACAAAGAACAAAAGAAAACAAACATCTTTAGCTGAAGCGGGGACAAAAGATACATGGCCTACCACATTTGAAACCACTGAAAATTACTCTACAAAGGTAAAACCTTTTAGTATGCTGCCATACTACAATTTTAACGCATCAATAGACATGAAGAGCACTCCTTCCCGATTGTATGACCAAATCCAGATAGCTCCAAAATCCCACTAGCAATTAGTTTCCAGTATGTTCCAGCTTTAATATGCCAGTCCATGATCTTCTGTGTCCCCAATCTAGCACCCATGGACATGCCATGCTAAATGGATTAGAACAAACAGATCATGAAGGTATCCAAGGCTGCCACTCAGAGAAACAGCAGCATACCTCCACAACCAAAAGAGTTGAGTCATTTGAAACATATCCCATCCAGATCCTAAGTTGCAATGCCCATATTGCCGCAAATATCCAAATCTAAACAAACAAAGATGACCTTCACACATGAAAAAAGGACGGAAAGAAAAAAGAGTCTAGCCCACTTCCTATTTCATACCACTAAAAATAATAAAAATTGAGCAAGTAAACTAACAAAATGTGAAACACAACACACTTGCACAGAATCCCCCCTCTCAACCCCCCACCCCAAAAAAAAAAAGGAAGGAAAGTAAAGAACAAAACAAACAAGAAAAACGAAGAGACCAGAGGAAATGAAAAAGATCTGAACTGCTCTGCACACCTTCTGAACATAAGATCTTCATATATCCAGCAAAGAATACTGTTCACCCAAACAAAAAGCAACAAGGAAAAAGAAGATACTTCTCTTCGGAGCAATTTTTAGGAATGTATATATATAATAATTGGCACTGGATAGAAGGGGACAAATAAAAGACACCCATCTTCCTCTTTAACACAAGTGATTGCTTTTTGTAAATTTGAAAGTCCAATTTATATCTTCAACCATTAATAATTAGCACCACACTAAAGTCTAAACTTATAAAATTGAGTAGGAAACGGACCATAAAAACCTGAACATCAATGGTTTTGTAATAAACACAATAATAAACTCGGTCATAGACAAATGAAAAGAAATAGTCTACCTATTTAAACATTAATTAATTTGAACTTGGAAAAATTAGTTCACAAACATATCAACATCTATAGCCAGGTTTGTCTATTATGACATATAAGTTAAAATATATATACAAAGAACAAGAAAGACACCCCAGCAACAGGTAACAGATTGCGGATACTTCAATGAACAGGGTCTTGGAAAGTTAAAGAGAAAACTGGCAACAATAAAAATACTTAAGCAGAGAAAATCCTCAGAATGATTCTTTAAATAGCTCATATGATGTAGATTATAATGCTGTACCTCGACATAGAACGTGACTTTGATCTGGACGGGGAACGTGAAGAAACAGACCGAGAACGAGATCCAGCAGGTGAACGACGTGAGGTCTTAGCCTTCGGTGACTTGCTGCAAACATACAGAGTACCAAAATAAGTGCCACAGACACGGCAATCAAGCCATAGCAATTTACACTGTTGGATGGAAATCACAAAACCTTCGACTTCTGCTCCTACTATTACTACGACCACGGCTGCGACTGCGGCTGCGGCTGTAGCTCCTACCCCTTGAAAAAGGAGGACTCCGGCTGCCCTTATATTCTTTCACCTGATAATTAATGAAAAGGAAAACTCGGGAATTTTAGACCCCCAAATGAACCACTAACGAGCCAGTGTAGACGTAGATAAGTATCAATTTACATCAAGTACTTAAAAAGATAAAGACAGTGTCAATAGAGAATTTTAGACCATACACGAACATATGCCCGGGAGAAAGCATTGCGGAATTCTGAATCATCAAGCTTCCTAATCTGCAATGAAGAGAGTTTCAAATTCAACACAATATCCTTCAAATGGCTAATATCAATTCCCAGAAGATCACAGGAAGGAATAAGACGTCCAATAGCTAAACAGATGGGAAAGGAGAGGGATAGAGAACATACAGCATTTTTCATATCATCATAGTTGGTGTAATCCACAATCCCAGTTGTCCCTACAGGAAAAATCATAATCCATATTCGATAAGAAAAGGCAAAAATATGTGATTCTTAACAGTCCTGCATATAAAACTCTATAAAGACAAGTAAAGAACTCCAATATATAGGGAGCATAGCAATGAGCATAAGACAATCCGCATATAGAAAATAATTTCATTAAGTCACACTGAGGCATGTCTCACAAGGAATCAAGGAAATAGTTAGTCTGAACATATCATAACAAAGCCTCTGTTTCCAGTCAATTTCCCTTTTTCCTATTGCGAAATACTATCATAAGGAATCAAGGAAATCGTTAGTGTTAAAATGAAGACTGAGACAAAACAAAACAAAACAAAACAAGGCTTAGTTGGAGAATTAACCAGTCCAAATGAGGTTAAGCCAAGGAGAAACAACAATCTTGCCAGATAATTAGTTGCCCTTCCACTTTCCAAACACTAAAGGTAAAACCCCATTCAATCGACAGCCAGTAACCAAGTAGTTTACTTACATGTAACTGCTGCATACTAACCATATAGCCAAAAATGCCTTAATCTAGCCAGCTCAACAGCTCAATCCAACATAAAATCATAATACTTAAAAATTACCAGAGAAACAAAGCATCTTAAAATATCGTACCTCTGCCATCACGGAAAACTTGCGAAAAGCAAACATCTCCTGCTTTACGCATATGATCCTGAGCAATTCACAGAACACAACCAACGCCAACATAGTCCATTAAGACAGCAACGAACAAACAAGACACAAATGCACGCACGTGGACATGTGAAAAAGCGAATGACATATCATGGGGTGAAACAGAAGAAAGATTCTACCTTCAAATCTTGCCAGGAAGCAGAAGAAGGCAATCCAGTGACCAACACTGCCATAGCATAAATTAAAAGTAAACAAAAGATCCATTGGCCACCCAGCAATTAAATAAACAGCTCTCCAAGGTAAAATACTAACCACGATACTCAGTATGTTTGGAAACACCTCGGCGTCCCCCACTGTGACTGCTATAGCGATCAGTTGATGAGGAATGCCCACGGCCTCCATGGGCAAGTTCAACCTTTCAGAAAGAAAATACAAAATACATACATTTACTTCTTGAAGCACACACAGAAAATAAGTACAGCTTATACATCACCATAGTTGACTAACCCGCAGACGATGACCATCAAAGTCATAGCCATCACGACCATCTATAGCATCTTGCGCATCACGAGCCTCCTCAAACTGCAAAAGAAATCAATAAGACTTGAAGAACCAAAAATGACGGACATAAAAGGAACTGCAAATATGCAGTCAGCCAGTCACCACGCGCTATAGATTTTCATCCTTTTTCTTACATAATTTATCTAGATATAAGAAGAAAAGCAAACCTCAACAAATGCATAGCCAGGAGGCCTTGGCGGTATCTTCAACTCAATGTGAGCTATAGGTCCATACTGCAACAAGAAATCAGCAAGAGCATAAAACTAGATTCTTAAAAATAATCACAAAAAATAAAGGGGGGACAAAAAGGAAAACAAAACAGGGGCAGAAAAAGCATATTAAGAACATAAAATGGAGACCACAAGTGCATTTTAATTGGAAGAGAGGTTCATGACATTGTGCATGTAAGTGGGCGAAGTGGCAATCAACATAAATGAAGAAATACAACATGGTCTCTCATGACATCCACTACCAGGGCCGCTTCAGGACGCATTTACACTTTTCATGTGAGGTACCATCGCAACAATACACATAATTCACTACCATTTCCCTTACCTTATTAGTTCATACCAAAAAGGCATTATATTGCTTCAAAAAGGATCATATATGTGTCAAACATATGCTAAAAACCCTTCAGAAGCTGTTACTTGGACACCCAAAAGGCTCAGAAGCGTGGCCAATACATAATACGCTTAAATAGGCATACTATGGTGTCGATCACCCCAACAATTTCACCTTAGGAAGGGAAGAGGCGGCCAAAATAAAATAAAGAGGGGCCAATGATACCTTGTAGAATAGATCTTCAACTTCCCTCTCTCGAATATCCCCCGGGAGATTGCCAACATACAGTGTCCTTCGCGAGCTCATTGTTCCCTGGAAAACATATGCAATTCTACCGTTACATCCCAGAACTGACGACCTGTCTCCCTCTTCATATAAACATCGACGAATACATACAGTAAAGTAAGATATCGATTAAGGATGTCTAACTCGCGAATGCAAAAAGCGCGAAGATATCCCAATAGACGGAAAGGGTTGTCGTGGAATCAGATTACAGAGAGATCTAATTCGAATCTCGCTAGCTACTAAGAAGATTAACCAAACGATTTTCAATTACGAAGAACAGAAACAAACCCTAGTTTCAAACCCGAACAAAATTGAGCCAAATTGGAGGGAGGAAAGAGAAGAAGGACTCACCAACAGGAGATCAGCGGAGCGTACCGGAACTGACGAAGCGGAGGGAAGGAGGATTAGGGGAGCGGAGATGAATGGAGCACAGCGGCGGCTGTACTTTGAAGCCGAAGATATTTTGCAACAAGGGAACGCGCTATTCAGGATTGGGAAGATATCATCTGCGGTTTCTTCCCTTTTCTCACCCTTTTATTTTTTTTTGGTCTTTGGGTTTACATTATTAATTATCATAACTCCAAATACTGTTCCCATGTAAATGATATAACTATCACATCACGGATTTTGCAATCACTGTTAACCCGCATTGTGACATTGTAAATTATACTGTAGGTTACCTCACAATGTAATTCGTACTGTTTTTTCTTTTCGAATTTTCATTACTATAAATTAGTAGATTATTTGATTTATCTCGTAACACAATAAACATATTTTTTTCTCACTACGTATTTTGTGTTTGGGTAATTAGTTTCATATATACAGTTCATGTTGAATGCCCATTGACACGAATGTATATGCTAATTAAATCGTTGTAGACCAATTTTTGTTATACATTATTCATGTCAGGATGTCTCTATGCAATAATGAACCTTACTGCCTTTGTTTCCTCCTTAACCTTCTCATGGCGACATCTTGTTGGCCAATATGTAATGAGGATTGAGTCATGGCTCCTAACATATTTGTGTATGTACGCACGTCTGTGTATGTATACTTTAATATACATTAAAAAAAAAAACTTGTACACTTTACCTGTTGTTACGTAAATATCTATTCATCGAGTATACAGTGCACAACCTTATTTATTTCTATTATGTTCTTGTAATGAGGGCGACTAATAAGAAGTATATAGGTGTCCTATAATACGATTCTTCAAAGCGCCAACTCCTTACTAAGCACATTCGATTATATTCCTAGTCCTCCCTCTATTCAGATGCATGTCTCGCAACTCACTAAAAAATAGGTGTTCTTTTACGTATTATTTAGCTTCCTTTATATATATATATATATATATATATATATATATATATATATATATATATATATCTGTAATTTCTTATGCTTCCATTGGATATTCTGTACCGCCCACATAATGTCGGCCCCCATACTCCTACCTCAAGCCCTTTCAATCGCCATACAGATATGCTAAGATGTTGCCTAGACTTTCATCAGTTGATATAGTTTTGGTATTCCCTTGCACTAAATATATCTATCGCCATCCGCCTATGAGCATTCATAGTCAGCAGAATTCATTCCACTGACGAGAACTCGAAATGCCACGCGTCAACTGCTCACTGGCTTTCATGTATTTTGCCACACGGTACGGACCTCTCCACACTTCCGTGGCAAGTTCCACTTGTTTTGTCCTTTTTTTGTTTTTCCCTTTGTTCACTTAAAATATTATTTAAGTAATTAAAAAAAGAATATATGTTATAAGGTGGGCCAATTACTAATATTTTATTAGCACAAAAAAATGACTAATATTTTATTGGGTGATCCAAATTGCAGTTCTATAAATCAAATAAGTGAATGAATACAAGTTTTAAAAAATGCAATTTTTGTTGGTGTAGCAATGTAGAGTTCTAAAATATGACACTTAGACTGAAAATATTCTCATAGACATTCTTTAACAGTGCATTTACACGTCATATTTAGCGTATTGTAATATTCTATTTGAATCTTATGAGCTTTGCACTACATGTCCATTTACACCCACGCCGCGTTTACTTCATCGTGGTCGCCTCTTTAGAAAGCCTTATGAGTACATACAATCATATACGAGAGCTCGAGTTGATCAAGATGCCACAACAGAAGTTAAACCCCAAATTCTCAAATGACTCTTAGCTAATCAGCAATCACATTAAGTGACAAACATCGAATCACAGTGGCGAAGCCAGCAATTTTAGAGAGGGGTGTCGGAAATAAGTTCGTAATTATAGGTGAGTGATATCATTTCCGTTTTCTTTATTCCATAGTGAGTTTTCAAATTAGAACTTGAAAGGAATGATGATTCTTTAGTCATTTTTTAAAAATATCTATGTATTTTGAGTTAGAATTCAAATTGATCCACAAATTAAACAACTTTAAAATTAAAATTGACAAGTTAAACTCATAAATTAAAACTAATAAAGCAAATTAAATTAACCTCAAGTTGAAAGACTAATCAACAAGTTGAACTACTAAGGTCAATTAAAATGTTATCTTTTTGAAATATTTATATACTTTGACCCATAATTAAAATTAAACTGACAAATTAAACAAATTTAGAATTGAAATTCACAAATTAAACTCATATATAAACTTAAAAAACAAATTGATTTACAAACTAAGGATTGAGTAACAAATTGAAGTCAATTAAAATACTAAACTTAGTAGGCTTTGAAATTCAAATAGGAGAGATGCTACCAACCAAAGCCCAAAAAAAAAAACAAAAAAAAAAAACCAATAGAAAAGAAAAAATATCTGTGGCAGAATTCAAACCCATGACGCCTGGAACAGGAAATAAACAATACAACCACCACTACCGCCACGCTACATGTACTCTCATTGATCGTGCATCCCACAATATTTATTTATATGTTCTTTCTATTTTCCAGAATACTAATTTATTTTTTCTCTGGCGGGGGAGGGGGGTCAGTTGACACCACTGACACCACGCTCCCTCCGCCCCTGTCGAATCATGCCAACAAATATAAGAGTGCTAAAGCATATGTCTAACCCTCACATCCTACAGCAAACTGGATACTATGTATAAGCAAATGAGTAAATCCCATATAACCTATTACGAAATTTCATCTTAACCGAGTTTGCATTTCAAAATTTAACTATATTCACATGCATGTTTGTATTTAAGAATATCATTCAAGTAAAACATAATGGAGTCTAATGTAGTAATGTCATATCCTCGTTATGGAAAGGGACGTAAGATACTCAGATTTAGGGTGTGTTCCATAATTTTTTTGTGCTTTGTTGGTGTTAGTTGTGTTATTAAAGAATGAGTCAACACTGAAATTTTATGCAGTTTTATTATCATTTCAAGTGCAATTGCCCACTTCAATTGGACATATGCTACATAAAATTAAGCTATAACTCGCCGACATTCGAAAAATAAGCATTGGCATTAAAGAATGCGGTTTGTGTCAAGAATACCACTGCAAGTTCAGAGTTGATCAACAGTATATTTACCATTAGTTTTCTAAAAAGAATGATTCAATTTGAGGTTTAAATTTACTTTGATGATGAAACATTCATTATATATCATGTATGGTTCGTCCTCAATGAATTATTCTTTATTATTATCAAAAAATAAAATAAAATCAGTTATTGATGGTTTCACTAGCCTTTTACGTCAACCTCTATTATCGAATACGTCATTAACATGACACGTTCGCAGTCAAGAAAACTAACAAGAAAGAAATAAAAATAAAAAAGCAACGACTCTTATTTATTGGACTAATTTTCAGTGGGCTAAAAAGCCGGGCCTAGTTCCGAAGTCCAGACACCTCAGAACTCTCGTTTCTTCGACTGTACTCAAACCTTCTGAAACCTCCAAATCTCAATTAATCCGATCTCACTACACCCCGACTCGCAGCTCACGTTAGCGACAATGGCGGCATCGGCGATGGTTCTGGACCCCAAGCCGGCACCTTCATCCGCCGAACCTCCGGCGACCGTGGCGTGGACCTCGGCGGAGGACGCGGCGGGGGAGGAGGAGGATCTGTACGGGAAGCTCAAAACCCTAGAAAGGCAGCTGGAGTTCATCGATATACAAGAAGAGTACGTCAAAGATGAATTGAAGAACCTGAAGAGAGAGCATCTTAGGGCACAGGAGGAGGTGAAGCGAATTCAGTCGGTGCCGTTGGTTATTGGGCAGTTCATGGAAATGGTGGACCAGAACAATGGAATCGTGGGTTCGACTACTGGGTCGAATTACTATGTCAGGATTCTTAGCACTATCAATCGCGAGCTTCTCAAGCCGTCTGCGTCAGTCGCTCTCCACCGCCATTCGAATGCGCTTGTTGATGTGTTGCCTCCTGAAGCTGATTCCAGCATATCGCTCCTTAGTCAATCCGAGAAGCCTGATGTTACTTATAATGTATGTTTCTTGTGCTCCTTTCTATCTCTGTGCGTTCTTAATCATACTTTTGCGTGTTTTAGGGGTTTTCATTAATTGGGGTGTGTTGGATATGAAATTTAGATTGAGTCATGAATTTATGTGTTTAGAGTTGGAAAGAATGCATGTTGGGGGCCTTAGGACATGGTCGTGGTTAGCAATTAGAAAGGGAAATTGCCAACATAATGATTTTTTTACTGTGAAGCACCTGTTGCCTTATGAGCACCAGAGAAATCTCAGACGTTATTTGTTATCTGAGATATTGGGGGAAACTGCCTTGAACTCTAGGGTGCTAAAGCCTAAATTTGCCCTTTGCCCACTTGGGGGGGGGGGGGGGGGCTAGGGAAGTGTATCTTATGACATGTAGTTGGACTCTGTAGTAAGCGCCTCAACTGTGACACAGCATATGTTGAAGCAAATTTGTTTACTATAGTTGGTGAGGAGGGGTAGAGTTGGTTATTGAAGAGTCAACAGTGAATTGTCGATTGGGATATGCTATTGGAAACATTGCCTTAGGTGTTGTGCTACTTACCACTTTTTTATGCATTTCTGTGTATGTGTGCTTTTTGGGGGGGGGGGGTGTCAATAAAACCAGCTTCTTCTCTGGGTTCAAGGATAGAACTAGTTGAGACTGTAGCTTGTTTGAGAGTTTTACTATTTTGAGCTATGATCTTCTCCTTTTTCCATCTGTCCAATCTTCTTTAGAAGATGGATTCGCCTGGAAGCTTTGGAGGTCTTTGGCTCCTTCTACGAGGTGTTTTTTTTTTGGGGGGGGGGAGCAACCTGTGGAAACATTTGATAAGAAACAGTCTTCAAAGGAGGGGGAAGATCTTGGACAGTAGATGCTCTATACACAAAGGGACTTGGAATGCATTGACCACTTATTGCTTCGTTGTCATTTTTCTAGAGCTCTATTTGAGCTAGCTTTTGTTGGCTTGGGAGGGATCGCTTCAAACTCTATTGGGAACTGTTTTTTCGCATGGGAGCCCTCTTCTGGTTGCTATTGTGATTCCACATGCAAGATTTTCTTTGGTGGATCTGGGGAGAGAGAGAAACATAAGATCTTAAAGGGCGTGGATTTTTTGATCACCTATTAAAAAGGGGAAGAAGTGTAATTGGGGGCCTCATTTCTGAGAATCAGAATGCCTTTGTTGGGGGCAGTTAGATTTTGGATGTAGTACTAATTGCAAACGAGCTTATTGACTCCAGGATCAAGGCTGGTAAGTCGGGGGTTGTTTGCAAGTTTGACATCGAGAAGGCTTATGACCATGTCAATTGGGATCTTCTTATTTACGTGATGAGAAGAATGGGGTTTAGGGAGAGATGGATTGCTTGGATTCCCCATTGTATTTCTTCTGCTTCTTTTGCGGTTTTAGTTAATGGCTCCCATTCTCAATTCTTTTCTGCTTCTAGAGAGTTGCGCCAGGGTGACCCTATATCACCTCTTCTGTTTTTATTGGTGATGGAAGTGTTCACAAGGATGGTTAATTCGGCTGCTAGAGCAAGGCTTATTTCTGGTTTCTCTGTAGGCCGGTTGAATGATTCTGCCACTGATGTCTCCCACCTACTATTTCCTGATGATACGATTATCTTATGTGATAATGATTGCGAGCAAATAGTAAACTTGCGTGGCATTCTTATTTGGTTTGAGGCGGTGTCTGGTCTAAGAGTCAATCTCTCAAAGAGCTCTATCTTACCAGTTGGACAAGTGGATAATATTTAATTACTTGCAGAGATTCTAGGATGCTCTATTGGTTCTTTTCCATCATCTTATCTTGGACTCCCTCTTGGTGCAAAATTTAAGGATAAATCCATTTGGGCACCTGTGATCGAGCGTTTTGAGAGAAGACTACCTGGGTGAAAATCAAAGTATCTCTCCAAAGGGGGGAGACTGATGCTTATTAAAAGTGTTTTGGCGAGCATTCCAGCGTGCTTTCTCTTACTCTTCATTTTACCAGTCTCGGTGGCTAATAAGTTGGAAGCTATTCAAAGAAAATTCCTTTGGGGGTCTTTTGGTAGTGACTTCGAATTTCATCTTGTTAGATGGAATATTATCAAGAATTCCATACCAGAAGGGGGATTAGGTGTTAGAGATCTTAGAATCTTCAATGAAGCATTGCTAGGCAAGTGGCTGTGGAGATACATGAATGAGAAGGATAGCCTGTGGAGAAGAGTGATTAGGAGCAAATATGGGGATAATGGTCTTGGATGGTGTCCATCCAAACCAAGTGGTGCTTATGGGCATGGTTTATGGAGGTTCATCCACAAAGGATGGGGAAGATTTTTTCATCATTTTTCCTTCAAGGCTGGTGTCGGTGCTTCTATTTTGTTTTGGCACGACCGTTGGTGTAAGAGGGCCCTCTGCGAGATAGCTTCCTCTCTCTTTATGTGCTTACGGCGAATAGAGATGCTACTATTGCAGATTTTTGCCACCGTGAGCCTAGCACTATTGTGTGGTCTCCTGTTTTCATCCGTGATGCTTTGGTAGATGACTCTATCCTTGCTACCTTTCTCAATAAGTTGAGTGAGATTTCATTTCATGACTCACCTGATGCGGTTACTTGGGATCTCAACCCTAAAAGTTTTTTCACTGTTAAATCTTATTATATAAAGCTCCTCTCTAATTCCACCTCTACTATGGAGTCTAGATTTTTGGGGCGGTTCCCTTGGAAAATCATTTGGAAGAGGTTGGCTCCCTTGAAGGTGTCAGTTTTGGTGTGGGAAGCTTCGCATGGAGTATTTTGACATGTGATAATTTATAAAAGAAGGGAATTATTTTGGTGAACAGATGTTCTATGTGCAAAGTCGATTTGGAGTCTCCTGATCACCTACTACTACATTGTCAATTTGGAAGGGCTCTATGGGAGTTATCCTTTAGTTGCTTGGGAGTCTCCTGGGTTGTCTCGAATTCTGTGAGGAATCATCTTTTGGCTTGGGAAGGTGCTTTTGGTAGGAAAGTTAAAGAGAGAAGCGTCTTATTGATCCCACATGCGATTTTTTGGGCTATTTAGCGAGAGAGAAACAAAAGAGTCTTTGAAGGAGAGGAGACACCCTTCAACGAATCAAAGATATTCTTGTCAAGACTCTTTTTTTCCGGGATAGTGGGAACTTTTGTGACTCTTCTTTTGATGTAATTGATTTGGTGGATAGGTTCCATCTGGGGTGTACATAATCCTTTTATAGGATGCTTGCTTGCAACCATTTCTTTGTACATTATTCAGTTTAATATATTGTACTCTTTTTTCCTATCAAAAAAAGGGGAAGAAAGAGAGTTTGAGATAGTTCGGAAATGCCTTTGCGGTTCATTAAAGATAATTTGATGGGAGACTCTATTTTTGGGATATTCTAGACTCTTGTTTCGTGGATAGCTTCTATGTTCAATGATGGGATATATATAGTCCTTGTGTAGGACACTAACGTTGCATCTAACCTTTTGATCCTAGTACATACATATGTTCTACTTTTCTTATGTGACCAAAAACCAAAAAAAATTTTCTAGGACTGTACTTCTATCCAATTTGAAGGACGAAATTCGGGACTGTAAGACTTTGTTGAGCTAATGGGAGTGATGCGACTTAGTATCATAAGTGCTTAACACCCGGTATGCACACAACTGAATAAGGAGCTCTTGGGAAATTATTGAGAACAAGCAGGAATTTGGTTTAGACTTTAATGCATACTTTCGAATGGGTTAAGGTTTTTTGGGGAATAAAGGGGAGGCGATCATTTAAACCTGTTTGGGATAACCTGTTGTGTAATTTTAATAATGGTGGGCACAGTGCTGGGTTTAAATCATATGAAAAACATTGTTGCGCAGGAGGTAAAGTACAATGGGCACAATTAGTTTGGGATAGTGTAGCAGTGTTAAGACATGCCTTTTGTTCTTGGCTTGCCATGCACAGAAGATTATTTGCGAACATCAGGATTACGAAGCCTGAAGGTGGTCAATGCAAGTAGCATACTAAAGAGAGCGAATCACATGCACATATGATGTGTTTTCCAAGTGTGAGGTCTTGCATGGAATTGGGGGGGGGGTCAATGTTGCATTTTCTGAATATTGAGAACAGACATTTCAATTCATACCTAAGATATACTGGTTGAAGTAAAGGGGACAAAACTGCAAGACCTGGGCATTGACAGATGCATTCTGCGCCACTGTATGTGAAATTTGAAGAGCATAATCTGAAGAGGTTTCAAAAGAAAGCCATGTGTTCTGCTGCCATCTTCAGTAACAACAGTCACATATGACTGAATACCATGGGTATGTGGAATTGGGGATGATGGATCGGCAGAGCTGTTGTGAGTAGTGGGAGAGGAGGCTGATGTCTCCCCCTCACCTAGGGATGCCTATTTATGCTTGTAATGGGCAGCACTGATGTATCCACAGTGCATGCTTTGGTGTGAGATAACAAAGCTAATTGACTTTGCTTCTCGGGGGGGGGGGGGGGATATCAATTAATTGCCTCTGATAAGCAAGATTACTTGGAATAATCTTCAGAGCTAGGTTGGATCTAGAAACACTAGTAAAACTATCCTTGGGACATTAGGCGTTTCACTTGAATGTAGAATGACGTCTAAATAATCAGTTATATTTATCCAACACTACCTTGTTGCCAAACTGTAGGATACATTACTAAAAAGTTGAGGTGGGAAAGGATTTGGCATTTAAAAGGTAAACATAGATTCAAAATGTGGCCGATCTGCGATGAAATGGCTGCAACGGAAATGTTTTTTTGAGTTGGCTGAACTGCATTTTCACCGCGATATGGAACGAGTTTCCGCATTAAACCGATTTTTCCATATCGCACGGCAACGCAAATGTGACCAAAACCGCATTTTGAATCCTTGGCTACGACTCGTTTATATACCTCATGTCAAACTGTCAATCATCTTTCTTTAGCTCTATTCGAGCCCCCCCCCCCCAAGACTAATAGCTGAATTTGTAGAGAAACGAAGGAGACGTACAATTTATTTTTCCTCATAGATTAAGTAACCAAAATTGGAGAAGAAACAACGAAAATAACAATTCTTTTTCCTTGCTGATTAAGTTGGTGAAATTTTTGAATCCGGGAGGTCGGAATTTTGGCATTTTGTTTTTCTTATAAAAAAGAAGTTGATGGAATTACTTGATACAGTGAGAATCAAAGGGAGCATTTTAAATCATTAAATGCAGTCTATAACTTCAAGAGTGTCATGTAGATGAAGTTCCTTTTGTCCTTTGTGTTTACATCTGTATCAGATGTTTATGTGTCTCGTTTTCTTATATTGTTTGATGTTTTTATGTTAACAAATGAATTCTGATATCCTTTCGTGGTTGTTAGGTTTCATTCCTCCATTGTTAAGGTCAATACTTCTGTGTGCTTTATATGCTCAGCAGATATAGGAGGTCTTCCCTTTTTTTCATTTGTTGCAGAAATTACTTTCTGTTCTTGTTAGGGTCACGTTGCCAATGTGGTGACGGTTCCATTCACTGCTTTACGAGAATCTGTAGTAGGCTTCTTGTTGCTCTTAAATGAACTTGGCTCGTAAATTGCATCATTTGTCTTGGTGGATGGTATTCAGGGGTAAGACCAATGCTTTCAATTCGTCTGCACTCTGCGTTGTTGGAATCTGGGTATGCATGTGGATGTTGGTTTTGGTGAATGGCTATGGACACATTCAATAGCTATTGCACTTTATCTATTGCCTTACATTATTGGGTCGGATGAATTCAATCATGGATTCAAAATGTGGCCGAACTGCGACGACATGGCCGCATTGGAAAGTTTTGGAGTTTGGCGAACCGCATTTTCATGCCGCGATATGGAACGCGATTGCCGTATTAGAGCGATTTTGCCGTACTGCTACCGAAACCGAAATCGCGACCGAAACCGCATTTTGAATCCTTGATTCAATATGAATCCCCCCCCCCCCCCCCAAAAAAAAAACACACACACAAGGATTGTTGAACGGTAGGCAGGAAAACCCTTTTAGAGGCGCAGTCAAAGACTTGGGCAGGTGTTTTCATGTGAATAGCACAAGCCCAGGCTGGTGGATTGTTAATCATGTAGTAATGAGTTAAACGTTTATAAATGAGTTTAACATGTATCAAATTGTTATTTTGTTATCTTTCTTCCTCTTATCTTTTACGTGAGATCTCTTATAATTATACATCTTTGGGATCTTACAATTATTTGTCGATGGACTCCTGGCATTTGCATTTAGGATATTGGAGGATGTGACATCCAGAAGCAGGAAATTCGCGAAGCAGTTGAACTGCCATTGACTCATCATGATTTATACAAACAAATAGGTATTGACCCCCCGCGGGGTGTTTTGCTGTATGGACCTCCTGGCACTGGGAAGACTATGCTTGCAAAGGCTGTTGCTAATCATACAACTGCTGCCTTTATTAGAGTGGTTGGCTCAGAATTTGTTCAGAAGTACCTGGGCGAGGTATGCTTTGGACTGCCTTCATTCTTGGTCCCCTCTCTTAGTCCCTCTATGTTTTCTTTTATTTCTTTTGGGGGGGGGGGGGTCGGGGTAAGTTTCTTTGATATTGGATTCCCTAACCTACCTTTCACGTGGCAAATTATACATTGAGCTTTAAGTTTTCAAATTAATTGCTCTCAATGTTGGTTCTCAATGTTGCTGTAGGGTCCCAGAATGGTTCGTGATGTATTTCGCCTTGCAAAGGAGAATGCACCTGCAATCATCTTCATTGATGAGGTAGATGCCATTGCAACTGCTAGGTTTGATGCTCAGACTGGTGCTGATAGGGAAGTCCAGCGTATCCTTATGGAACTCCTGAATCAGGTAGAGTTTAAAAATACGAGTTATGGTATTCATCTGCTGTTTAAACAGCTGTAAATGAGACGGCCAGCTCGGGCTCAGCTTAGTCAGCTCTGCTCAGGCTCGGATGCATAGAGCTTGGCTTGGAGTTGGGTTTGGGCTGGGTCGGTATTCTTTTTTTTGGTTTGTTTTTGGTTATAAAGTTTCCAAATTTAAGGCTATTACCCAAAATAAATTCTAGATTTTTGCATCAACTTAAGAATAAGGATTAGAATAAAATGTTGATAATTCTGAAGGTAATTCTATACTTTCCACCCATGCGCATAAGAAAAAAATGAACTACTTGTGCCAAACCGAGCCGAGTTGAGTCTTGGTTGGCTCGGCTCGAGCTCGGTTTGGCCCGAGTCCTAGCCTGGCTTGAGCCAAGCTGAACACGAGGGCTTGGCTAGCCGGCTCGTTTTCGTTACAGCCCCAGCTATCCGAACTGTTGCTTTTATCCTGAGGAATGTTTCCGTTTCTTCTCGTTGGAAATATGTGGATATTAAGCAACTTTGTAGCAGTCCACTGGAACCCATAAGAATCTGTAGAAGTTTTTAGAAATCTATGCAAAATATGACAAGCATTTGAGATATATAGATAATAAGATGAGAAATCTGTACAGATCTATACAAATCTATTAATCTGTGGAAGTCTGATTGTTTTTTTGCTTTAAGAGATATTAAGAATTTATAGAAATCTGTGGACATTTAAAATTTGTGGAAAATAATTCCTACAGAACAGTGTGTTGGTGGTTACATACATATATATGAAGATGGTGTAAGAAAACAGTTTTGGCAGTTCCAGACTGCAGAACAAGACAGCTGTGATGGGGAGATGTGTTTTCTTCTTTACTAATTTGCCCATTTTTAGAATTTTTGCTGACTTTTATCTGAATGTGATGTTTCTCAGATGGATGGGTTTGACCAAACCGTAAATGTTAAGGTTATCATGGCTACCAATCGAGCTGATACTCTAGACCCTGCACTGCTACGACCTGGAAGGCTTGATCGGAAAATTGAGTTTCCTTTGCCTGATAGACGACAAAAGCGGCTGGTTTTCCAGGTGCATTTTGATTCGAGAACTGTCTTTCTTTCCTTGTCTGTGTATAAGGGGTCTATTCAAATCTTTAGTTCTTGATTTTCAAGCCATTTGTCCATCACAGTATCCAAAGCATTTCTGTTTGTGGTCATTGGTTGCTGTATACTGGCCATGCTTCCAACATATGCTTGTTAGATCTAATGCTTCTCAACTTTGCAGGTGTGCACTGCAAAAATGAACTTGAGTGATGAGGTTGATTTGGAGGATTATGTTTCACGACCGGATAAGATTAGTGCTGCTGAGGTTAGTTTTATGCTATCTTGGGTTCTTAATTTTATATATAGTTATTTTTTTATTTTCACAGGTGGTACATAGTTTGTCCAATGGCTTTCATATAATTTTAGGTTAGGTGCAGAAGTAATATGGGCAACTAAAATCAAATAGACTGAAACTACTGATCCTCTTCCCCCATAGGCTTAGTTAAATGTTCTATCATCTGTTTGAGTCTTGATGCGTGGAGTTCCTGTGCATGGCATGATGCTTGCTTGTCGTGCTTTCCGGAGTGGCTGGTCGGGGTGTATTGCTTTTCCTTAGCTTCAGCTGACTTTGGAAATCAGTTGGAATTCAAGCCTTTTTTGTTGGGGTCTTCTTTTTGTGAATGGAGCCACAAATTGAATAATGACGACCAGTTTATTGGAAGCACCATTGAAACTGAATTATCTAAATATCTAGAGGGAGGGTGGGAGGAAAATTTAATCTGTGGTCTTGGTGCAGCATGAAGTGAGTTTATAAGAATTAGGGACATAATGAATATTGATCGCATCAGACTACTAAATCGTACGGGAGCTCTCTAAACAAAGGAGCAATGAGTAGCTGTGTATGGCTTGACTTGTAGGTCTTGCAAGTGTGCTCCTAGGGTCTGCAGCTATCGAGATTGAGTGTGCTGCTATGAATGCCAAGCTGACATAGGGCTGTGAACCAGCACGAGCTCATCCTTTCCTTCATGGTCACATAGTGTGGTTAAGTTGCTTCATGTTTATGTGAGATGTGCCCCTCAGGGTAGAGCTGATTGAAATCCTGTAATCTCGGCTGATACCGGTCTGAAGAGAAGATCTTTGGAAGTTGTCATTGATCATTGTATGCACTGACTGCTATGCGTCTTTGGCCATTGTATAGTCAAGTTCACACAGTAGTGCATGGTGAATGGTGGCTAAACAACCCAATCATATATGCTGTGTTCATTGTAAACATTATTCTGGTAGGTTTCCCCTTTTTTGGCCCCCTATTTTTTGCTGGGGGCGAGGGGGGATGACAGATTCCGTGGCTCCATCACTATGGGGATGATTGTGGGTGTAGGATTTGAGAATCTTGGTGACTTCTGTTTTTATTATCGTCATGGATCCCTGTTGTTTGGGTCGTCTCTATTCGTTTGTGGGCTTGGCCTGTTTTAGTGCTTAAAAAGAGGGACAAGCCATAAGTCTGAATGTCTGACACTCAGCTTTACGGTTTGTATGTGCTGGTTTGATATGTTCATAGTTAGAAACGGTATAAGCACCTTCATACAATCCGTTCATGCAGTTTTATCTACGGTCCAGAAGAAGTAATTGATGAGCTTTTATGGCAAAGTCACGCACGCGGGCTGCATTAATTCTATTCTATCCGTGACTCCCCCTGTTTTTAGATTTCTGCGAACCGAAAACTGAAAGAAATGAGAGAAAGTGAGAGGGGGGGGGGTTGGATTGATGAAATGCTCAGGTGTTGCTGGTGAAAAGAGGGCTTAATTGTGTAGTTGGGACTTGGGAACTGGGGCAGGTATGGAGAGAAGGGCAGGAAGCATGTTAAGGCAGAATGAAAATGTAGGGTAATTGAACTAGATTCAACATTCCCCTGTACTCTGCTAATCCGTGAGAAATTAATTTTGAGCACGAGTTGCTTGAATCTCTCTCATGGTGCCCGGCTTTCTTTATTGCCTTGCGTCTTCCAAGCTGCAGTTATTGCTTCTGCTGATAGCGACATAATAACATCCACTCTTTGCAGATTGCGGCCATTTGTCAAGAAGCAGGGATGCACGCTGTGAGGAAGAACCGCTATGTCATCCTGCCCAAAGATTTCGAAAAAGGCTACCGAGCTAACGTAAAGAAGCCAGATACTGACTTCGACTTCTACAAATGAAGAAAGCTTAAATCGGGACAAATGTAGCATGGAAAGGGACTCGTGCTTTTTCAAACAATTTGTTGTCTTAGGTTTGATGATGGGATGTACTGTTTCAACTGTAGACTTCATTGCGCATTTACATCAATCATGGTTTTGTGTCTTTTCCAACTGCTGTGTATATCAGACGACTCTAGCTGTCATGTTCACCCCCTTGTCAATCATTTAGCAAGTGTATGGTTTAAAATTTCTGCCTCTACAATTTTATTTGTTTATTTAAATTTAAATGTTTTATAATGACGGTTATCCCCAAAAAAAAAGTTTTATAACGACTGACTTCTTAATAGATATTTCTTTCTGTGTGATGATAAATGTTTTGTGAGGACTTTCGGTTGAATTAATATATAATATAATTTAAAATTATCAAATTTTAAATATTTATAATTAATTATTGCTTGTGAGTTATGAAAATCTAGTATTCGTGACCAATGTTGACAGGTATAAATGATACTTTAATCGAATAAAATGAGTAATTTTATAGTTGTCTAAATTATAGATTAAGGTCTTGTTTTTTTCGTTGGTAAATTTAAATTTGTAAACGTTAACTCATTTTACAAACTTTAACTAAAAAAAAAAATTTATTTTAATCCATTTCAACTCATTTTAACTAGCTTCAACTTACTTTTTACTATTTTAACAAATTTTTACCCACCATATAAAAAAATTCAGCCGACTTCAACTGACTTTAATCAACTTCAATCCACTTTAACCAACTTCAACAAAAAAACATCTATTTCAATCCATTTCTACTAATTTAAACCAATGTCATCCATTTTTCAATCCATATTTCCTAATGAAAAGAGCAGGTCTTAAAAGGTAATTCTATGATTTTATCCAATCTATAAGTACTGCCACATTTCCTCTATTTGATTCTACGACATTTTCACTATTTAATTGGTCCTTTTTTTTAACCGAATACCTGACACAACCTATTTTTGTCTCCCCCCCCCCCAAAGTGAAACCCTAACCCCACCTTGTTTTCAATAGCTTTCACAGTTCACATCCGAAAAACAGGACACAAATGTCATTGAATTTTTGTATGGAAAATACCCTATTTCCACTTCATTTTACAAATGAATTATCAGCATTCGCAACATTATATATAGCATTATCCTATTTACTTAAAGACTAATATCATAATCATCGTATTCGCCCATGTGTTTTGTGGCATTATGACATGATATAGACATATAGTAAATTATCCTTGGAAAAAAAAAAATTGACATTTATTTAATTATTAACAAAGCTTATTAAACTGAGAAAACAGAGGAGGAGATAAATAAGTTGAGCATTTTTGCATCGACTAAAAAAAAAAAAAAAAAAGCATATCTGCTTGACTGATTTCTTCGAAAAGTTTCTTTTGCCTACTCGCAACAACAAAATTCACCATCACAAGTGCCGGTTTTTGGTGGAGTACATGTTTGTTTACAAAGGGATGGGCTACAACCTATTAGATAAGAGCATTGTAGTCCATGTGGACCACCTTGAGGCCCCAGATGATCATCCTGAAACGGCATCGTAGGACCCTATAGATTGTGCCAGCACCTAGTTTTTTATTATGTAGATAAATCGCTAGAATTTCAATTGTTGATCTTCTAGATATTAGAATGCAATTGAACTTCTTACCCGAATAATAGTAGCCAAAGTCGGCAAAACAAGTCGTTAAAAGACTAATAACAACAAAGCAGGTAAACAAAGACATCCAAATCCAAAATAAACATAACCATTGCAAATCCCAACAATACTTAACACCTAAAAATTGACTCTTTAAAATCCTTCGCCTTCCGTTACCCTTCATTTTAGTCTAGACCTGATCAAATTAAGGAGTCAGATCAGGTTGAGGATTGGGTCATGAGGGTCGGCAAACAGGATTTTCACTAATGAGATTTTTCACTAATACTTAACACATCTGACCTTGACCTTGTGGGTACCCTCGGGTCATCTGGTCAGACTCGACCCTCAGACCTCTTGATATAGAAAATGAAATTTTTCACTAAGTTTTCTTTTTATTATAAAGGTCGATATTAAACATATTACAAAATAAAAGGTCAAACAATAATATAATGCTCCAATGAAGCGTATCGCAAATACAAACACTTTAATGCGTAATTTAGTCATTAAATCAATAGACCGATTAGTTTACTAAAATGACTACTCCAAATATCAGAAAGGGAACTTAGAAGGTTATGAACCAGTGAAATTTGGTGAGGTGAATGGGGGGCAAACATGCTAAAGGGAGATGGAAAAGCGAAAGCGAAAAAGTTTTGAACAAATGAAACCGAAAGTATCTTATTTTTATTTTAATCTTTAATTTTTTTAAAGTGAGGGTGGGCGGGTCGGGTCAGATGGCCAAAACTTGTACTCAAGCCCGACCTTCATCATAGTCGAGTACCCTCAATTCGAGGGTCAAGGCGGGTCGGAGACAAAAAAAGTAGACCCTTACTCTTATTTTTGAGGGGTCCCCGACCCGTTGATCATGTCTAGTGTAGTCTCACACAACTAAGATTTAGCTCAATGCCGAATACTCATCCTTCCTGACAATTTGGGTCTCTGTGCGATGCTCCTCGGCTACATGAGTTAGCTTTGGGCCAAAAGTATGAATGTGTTAAGAAACACAAATGCAAATGTGTGTTAGTCATGCTCGATTGACCTGAGTTCTGGCTCGAGCATAGCGTTGTGATGTGGTAGTCATATATATATTGAGTGATTTTGCAGATCTCTTATAAAATTCGGTGATTTTTTTAAAGTTTAGAGAAAAATTTGGTGATTTTCAAAAATTTTTCATAAAATAAAATTACAATTGATACTCACCGAATCACCGCTGAAAATAAGGATCAACACAACAAGCACTATAGCTGTGAAGGATGTCTTGCTTGCCATGTCCAAAATGAAATCTCGAGTGCAATTGTTGGCAAAAACTATATTTTTTTGGTTTCCCCACTATCTTTTGGTAAAGCCTATAACATCTTTTGGTAGGCTTTCAAGGAAATCAGGTAATTATTGACCCCCCAAAATCGGAAGTGATTACTTGCTCACCCCAAATCCAAAGTGATTACTTGCTTGTTAGGAGTTTACAATATTTTTGGGTTGATGTCCAAAGAAAATTTGTAATCTTTGTCTCAAAATTCAGGCAATAAGTAACTCATATAAGATCTCAATTATCGCTATGAAGCTAATTAACATTGTCAACACATCAAGTTATAGTATTGCAACTAGAACTATTCTCCTTGCGATGTAAGGGTTGAGTTAGATAATATGTTAATATTCAAAATTATAGATAATTATGAACAATATTATTTTTATCATTTGTATTTATTTTATTAGTTGAATAATCTTTGTGCTATTTTACATATGTGTTATTTTGTATATGCAATTAAATGTTCATTAATCACATTTCTAAGGAACTGATTAAGGAGAATGTGAAAGACCTTGTGAAGTATGCAAAGAAAAGTTAAAAAAGAGTAGTATACATGTAAAAGACAAAAAATAGATTAAAGTATTAATTAATATGTTAACCAATAAAGTTATGACACTTGGCAAAAATTATGAAGTCACTCAATTTTATATATAGTTATATAGATAGATGAGTGATGATATATGTCTTGTCGCAAGGCACCCTTAAATGTTTTGCTTCATTTTAAACTTAAATTAACATGTTTATAATTTAAAATTACTAAATTTTCAATGATCATACTTACTTAGAAATTATCAAATATTCGTCGTCCACGCCAACAAAGTATTTAATGAGATCCTAATTGTATCAACCATATCCATGGGAGCATATGTTAGACATATTTTAGAAATGCAAAAAGCCATGGGTAAAACGATGATTTCACATAATTTATAAGTCATAATATGTTTCTACTATTCAATTATACCATATTTTCTTTTTTAATATAAATCATTGTAATATGTTTTTAGGACAAAACAAGACATTAAGAAACATCTTGTGGCCATGTTCGGCAACAACGTTTTAGGTCGTGGTTAGTGTTTTGATCAGGTCAATACACTAACTAATTAGCGTTCGGTAAACTAGTACTTTGACTAGCATTTCAAGTAGCATTTAGTGTTTTAAGTTGTGTTTTTGAAAAGTTAATAGTGTTAACGTTTGACATTTAAAAGTAGTGTTTCATTTTTTTTTTCCAAAAAAGTCCTTTAAAAATTTTATCTTTGAAAACTATCTGTATCCTTTTATATCAATTTATATTAATCAGCTAGCATAACAGCTAAATTTACCAAATACATTAGTTTCAACTGCTAATTTAAACAGTTATCCACTGACAGCTAAATTAGAAATGCTATTCGCTATCTAAACAGCTATATACTACCTGAACCGCTATCTGCTACTGAAACACCTATTTTTGCTGAACATGACCTGTATCATGTTGCTATTACAATTCAGGAACACATGGTGCCAAAAAGCAAAATCAATTTTTAATTATTTTTCCTTCCAAAAGAAAAGGGGTTTGATTTTCTCAATCAATTTTTTGTTAATAAAAATTAAAAATATTTTTGCCAAATAAGTCATATCTAGATAAATTTTTTTATATAATTTTTTTTTATCAATTTTCAATAAATAAATTGATGAATAATTTTATAATTGTTTTTTATAAATAAATTAAATGTTTTTATAATGTTATAATTAATAAATAAATTCTTTGTTAGAAATTTCTTTTAAGTGATGAGTGACACAACAATTAGATAGTCCCTTTGTTAATGATCTACTTATACTCTCTTCAATGGAAAAAAAATTCTTTATTTGATACTTATTAGCACGCGAACTCTTTTTTGACCAATTAATTAGCATGTGGACTCTTGTTTATTGTGTATCTAGTTTTCTCAATACAAGGTAAAATTATGTAACATTAGAAATATTGATAATGTAAGATTATACAATGTAAGACATGGCTAATATTTTCTGCATCAAGAAAGAAATAAAATTTATAGCTTTTATTTTTGCTGCAAAGGCGTTTGTATTTCTTGAGTAATTTCGCTTCCCCCCCTGTGTAATCAATTATTAGTTAGTTTCAATATGAAATTAATTATTCTACAAAACACACAAATTTGCTGCTGCTCTCACTGGTTAAATAAGCAATTCACTTTTTTTGGGGGGGGGGGGGTTCAGAGATGGTATGACATGACGGCTTTTACAGAAACACTTTTGGACCTAATCTTACTACTTTGAAAAGGAATACCGTAAATTACCATAAAGGACGCTTTTGTAATTTTAAGGATATTCAGTCATTTTACAAAAACACATCTCGTTAGGTATGTGAATAAAATCTCAATCTCAAATTGATAGAGAGACACTCTCTCTGATGACCACTTCAAATATTCTCATGTGCTGCAATAATTAATCCTTTTCGAATCCAAGTCAAAAAGATCCTCATTTTCTCAATTAATTAATTAATTAATTAATATTAATAATGATATGTAATTATGTATTTTCCCTATTATTGTATTATATAAACGAAATAATCATGTTTAGTGAAAATGTCAATCGACCCCCACACGAAATATTGTGGACTGCTAGAGGTTCTGGACTAGTCTATTCTGGTTTCTAGAAGCGGAGACGGTGATTTGGGCCTCGATTTCACATCAAAACCCCCAATTCACTAATCCAATTTGGTGAGTCGGCAAACAAACGCGTTTCGATTTGGTTCTCTACTTCTCTTTCATACTATATCAGCCTATCCTCATCGCTTTCCTGCCCTAATTCTTCAATTTTCGCTGCCTAATTTCGCAGATTTTCATCATCCGATTGACGATTTGGGTGCGGGTAATTTCTGATTCTTGTTTTCTCTTTCATTTGTTTTTATTGATTCAGTTCTAGCGTGAGTACCTTTTTGTTAGGGTTTGAAAATTGAGGCCTGGATTGGATTTTGTTGAATTGGATTAGGACTCTATTTCTGCGATTGATACGGGATTGTTTTGGTTTTGTGGTTTTTGAATGATTGGGAATCGTGTTCAGATCTAGATTCGATTTCAATTCTGGTTCATTTGTTTTGTGTGCGTCGTTTTCGTTTGGAGGCGTTCATTCAATTTTGTCTCCAATTATTGCTGATGAAAATTCCTCCTTTTGTTGATTCATGCTGCAGGCTCGGTCTTTCTGTGAAAGTTTCTGTTTTCAGTCGCTTGATCATGGCATCCAAACGAATCTTGAAGGAGCTTAAGGATCTCCAGAAGGACCCACCTACCTCCTGCAGTGCAGGTGAATAACTTAGTTAATTAGCGAATGAATACATGATTATGCTTGCATGTGTGCAGAAAGGTATATGTCGGGCTTTGATCAATTATTATTGGGGGTGCATTGTTTTGTTTGCCGTTCTCTCTCTTCATATGGGCATTTACTTCTATCTTTTTGTTTTTTTGGGGGTGGGGGGAGGACTATCCCTTACAACATAGACTGACAAAGAGCATGCTGTATCGGGTGCCCAGGGTATAGATTCATGATGTACGCATGTTTAACGCTTAATGATAAAGTAGTATCTTTGAGTGATTTCATTTGGAGTTGAGAATGGATTGTTGTTGATTAAGTTGGGTTGGCTGGTCTGAGATATTTAAATTAGAAGTTTCACATCCGGTGGTGTTCTAGCGCCTGGTCTTGGAATCTTGACGGTTCTTCGGCTTTGGATATATGTTTCAAAAGGGAGTGTTTATTTGGTGTTTTTGTGTCACTTACCTTTGTGACCGGAACCGTTTTAGTGCAGTAAAGGTTGATGTGACTCACTATCCTTTATTGTCATCGATTGGTTCAGAAAATATCTATAATTGTAATAAAAAGGATAAGCACAAATGTTTGAAGTCTGATATTTGTTGTGTGAAGAATAAGAGAGCAGGTGTATATGGAGTTGCCTCATTGTTTCACCTTGCAGTGCTCTAGGGAAGGAAACTTGGTTTAGACGTTTAGTGGGCTTGCTACTATGAGCGCAAGGATGGAGAAAGAGACGGTCTGAGGGAGACAGGGGTTAGAGTTGATCATAGACAATGGACGTTTTTTGATCTATTCAACATTTTGTAAAATGTGAAAGATTCTGTTTGGTGTGCTCAGAATGTTGTCGTCTTCTCTTTAAATACCTAAAAACTTGGGAATATCTCACTAATATAGTAAATCAGTCAACGTTGCCATACTGTCCGTTTCCTTTTACCACTTATCTCCATTCTAGCATGACCATCTTGTGGTTTTCTTGCATTGTCCTATCATTTGCACAAGTAACTATCAAAAGGATGGCCTAGGGGGAGAAAATGCTCCTCAAACACGGGAGGTTGGTGTAGATCCTGCTGGACGGGTGGGGTAGCATCCTTCCCCTCTTCTTAAGCCTTCCCCAATACGGTGACTCCATGTAATATGGGGCTTTTAGCGCCCCCCAACCCGAAAGAATGAAGGGACTATGGCCGTGTTCGGCAATATCGTTTTGAGTAGCGTTGAGTGTTTTGATGAAGTCAATACACTAATTAGTTAATTTTTAGTGTTCGGTAAATTAGTGTTTTGACTAGCATTTCACGTAGCGTATAGCGTTTTCAGTAGCGTTTTTTAAAAGCTAATAGTATTAACGTTTGACATTTAAAAGTAGTGTTTCATATTTTTTAGCCAAAAAGTATCCTTTAAAAATTTTATCTTTGGAAATGATCTATATCCTTTTATGTCAATTTACATTAATCAGCTAGCCTAACAGCTAAATTTACGAAACACATTAGTTTAAACAGCTCATCTAAACAGCTATCCGCTAACAGCTAAATTAGAAACGTTATCCGCTATTTAAATAACTATCCGTTACCTGAACTGCTATTCGCTATCTAAACAGCTAATTTTGCCGAACAGGGCCTATGACTGGTCGAAGTTTTAAAATCAGAAGTTTGTATAGAATTTGACAATTTTGACTGCTAGGAGCATTGAGTGCTTATAGATGTTGAACAGGTCATGTTCCCTTCGTATTTTTATTAATTTTATTTGAAAAATTTGATACATTGAGGAGGGAGAGTATCCACTTGGTGGCGAGAGATTGCAAAAATGTTTCCCTGACAAGGTCAAAGCTTAAACTTGTCAGTTTCTTTAGTTCTGTGCTAGTGTTATATGCTTGTAACTTGTAAGTTTGTGCTTTAGGGATTAGTTTTGACCTGCCCTTCAAGGATTGTAGTGTTGCACACTTGTACCTGTGGGTAACTTTTAATTTGTATGTTATGGAATGATTCCGGCCTTCTGATTTGTTCGTTAAGAATAAAGAAACCATGTGGACTCCTTCTGTGAACTTACCTTTTTGGTTCGTGACAGGTCCTGTGGGTGAAGACATGTTTCACTGGCAAGCAACAATTATGGGGCCTGCTGATAGCCCTTATACTGGGGGTGTCTTTCTTGTCTCTATTCATTTTCCTCCGGATTACCCATTCAAGCCTCCTAAGGTGAATGTCTTGTTCCAAATTATTGTGTGATTCTGAGTCAAGTTATTATCTGTGTTGCATATAGTTTGTTGTGTTCGATTGCTGTGCATATTCCATCTCCCCTGTTGTGCTCTTCCCATTCCTTTATTGGAGATGTTGTTGGCTGTGAGATATCTTTTTTGGCGTTTTCTTTTGTCCTATGGTGGCAGTGAATGGTCCTTAATTCCATCTTGATTTTGGGTTTGGTTTTGGATTTGGCGGCAAAGGGAAGAAGAAAAACTGGCCAAAGCCCAAACCACTTATATTCCCACAGCTTTTTAGTTGTGATAGGTGTGAATTGAAAAATCAACATCAAAGTTCGTGATGAGACCTCCGGCCACTTGAACTCCCAAAAATTCTTTCATATATTGCATTTGTTACTTTAGTTGTCTGTATGCTTTTGCGATTGGAGAAGCTTTGCCTCCCGGTAAATTGTCAAAATCTTCTCTGCTGCACGTTCAGGGACTTATTTGTGCCATTTTGGGCTATAATTCTTATTGCTAGAGAGGAACGTGCGTCTTTCCTTCTAGGAAGTCCTCAATGCTAAAGACTTCTAAATGCTTACTGTAACGATCATATGAAGTGATCATGTCGCATATATCATATCCAATGAGGTCTATGTTCGGTAACGGTGATATTCAGTTTTCATCGTGCATATATTGTATCCAATGAGGTCTATGCTTTCTTTTCATTTTTCTTTTAGTAGCCAAGATGCTTTAGAAGGAAGCCTTTGGAAAGTGTTGTTCTGTTGCCTCTTTTACAAGCTAGATTTTTAGTTCTTTGGTTTAAAAAGTTGCTGCACTCAGTTTTAGGTATGTCCTTCTGCATAACATGGTCGTGCTGTTGCTTAGCTTCTTGCTTTGTGTGGTGTTGCCTGTTAAAATTTAATTGCATCATTCTCCTTTTCGGTTTGGCGGATATTCTCAGTCAACTAACACTTTAGAAAGCCATCTCTTCTTGTTGCCTTTGGTACTCAAATTTTGTGTTTTGTCACTTCAGGTTGCATTCAAGACTAAAGTCTTCCATCCCAACATCAATAGCAATGGGAGCATCTGTCTTGATATCCTCAAAGAACAATGGAGCCCAGCGCTTACAATTTCCAAGGTATGTTCTAACTGATCAACCTTTCTGTATTTCATATGTTTCTGTCTGCAGTTATGTTGGTATTTTCTGATGCACAGGATAAGAAGTTCAGGAAAGAGTTTAGTCTGACCTCCATTTACCTCCCTCTCTGCCCTCTCCTCTCTCCCCCCCCCCTCCCCCCCCCCCCCCGGGGAAAATAGGACAAAGGAAAACTAGGGTTGATCAGCTGAAGTTCATATGGATCCTGCATAAGTATTTATTTCCTGCTAGACTAGGATTGAGGTTGAGCATCTGCTCAGATCATTAATGTATGGTTTTCTAGTTCTTCCCTGGTATGGCTTATTGGGCAAATGCTCTTCAAAGGGGTGTCCTGATCAGGTTAAAAGTTTGAACTGTGTATAAACTTACATATTTTGCATATGCCTTCCATTGATCTCCAAGTTAATTGTTACTAATTTTACTGTTTACATATCATTCTGTTTTTGCTGGGTACTTTTATCAGCAAGGATCTAGTGTGCATGATCAATAATGCTATATGGGATTGTATCTTGCTCGTAACCATTCATGTGGATTTCGACAGAATATTATGGATGTAGTTTCTGGCACTTTTCAAACAGTAATTTGTTCTAGACCAAAGTCTATTGCTTCTTCCATGTTGTCTGCCTCCATTGAGTTTAAAGGATTTTCCTTTATACTTATGCTATCACTGTGCTTTCTAGTTAAGCATCTATCTCGTGCTTGGTGCGGATGCATTAAGTGTGCTTGGAGCCAGGAATTTATTGTGGTATTTTGTTCTAGTTTTTACCTGCTGCAGTTTAGAGTACGGCCACTTGGCTTCACTGGCCATTATCAGAGGAGAGTTTGCTCACTTGAACTTTCTGTTAACCCTCTTAGGATTTGGTTCTCTGGTTTACCCCTCTGGCTCCCCTTTCTGGTGAAAGGGGGGGGGGGGGGTGTAAGAGAATAATAGAAAGCTGAGGATTGCTGTCCCAATCAAATTTGACATTTCACATCAAAAACAGATAGGAGGTACTCGCACCCAACAAAATAAAAGTTCTTATCTGTTTCATTTGTAGTTCCACATTCTTCTGCGAGTTTAGCTTTTGTTCCTTGGGTCCCATTTCTTCTAGTGTAGATGTTTTGGTATGTGCACTGCGGTTTTGTAAGGCTGACCAGACGGTACTTAAAATATTTCAATGTTAGAAACTTCTTCCATTTCAGAATTTTGGTTTATTTGTTTAACCTTGAAGTTGTGTGCTTTTTAGCACCTGCGGTGAGGCGTCAACTCCTGGAGTTTTCGAAGGAAGTACTCATCTGCCTAAACAATGAAGTGGGCATTAGTCAGCGTTCATTGATCAGAACGTAATTAAAACCCAGAGTGTTTCATCTGTACCATCCTTTTTTATAATAGAAAATGAAAAGCTTTTCTATAGGCTTTTGAGCATCCTTCGGATAATTTCATTGTGCTGGTGAGGTTGGTCTTTGGTGATGCAAATAGTATTGTAATATGATTCTAAATCCTCAAAATGTTGCAGGTTCTTCTGTCTATCTGCTCACTATTGACCGATCCAAACCCAGACGATCCTCTTGTGCCTGAAATCGCCCATATGTACAAGACTGACCGAGCCAAGTATGAGGCTACTGCCCGCAGCTGGACTCAGAAGTATGCCATGGGCTGATTCTGCCTCTGCCGTCTCGTGAAAATCTACTGGCGTCCCAGGCATTGAGTTGCAGCAGGAAAGAAGTATTTGGAATTCTATCTTGTGAATACTAGAAATTTGACTTCTAAGAAGTGTATGAAAACTTGGTTGCTTTTGTGAGGATGGCTATTTGTTGAATGCTATGTTTAAAGATATCCTATCGTCTTAACAGTTTATTAGTAGCAGGGATTATAGCTTTGAGGTATGGAATCTTGTTAGGTTGGCACAGGGTCGTGTTTTAGATGTGGGGATGTTAAAGCTATCAATAATCGTAAGCTTTGTTCCTTATGTTCTGAGGTTGGTGCAGGACGTATAATCAAAATTTGAGTGAACAGATGAACCATGGTGTCAGCCGATTCATCTATTTCTTGAGTTTGATTGATATGTTCCAACCCCATTGATCCTCCATCCCAAATTTCCCAAAGGGAAAGCTTGATAGTCCATCAAATGATGAACTAGCCAGCTTGGATGTTGGTTCATGAAAACATTTACATTGTGTTTTAGAAAAATACATGGAAGAAAAAGAAAGAGACTATGAAGAGTTACATGAACAATATAGAGAGGATTAAGTGTCTCGGTCCGGCATCGCGACGTAATTTCACGCAATGCAAGGTCTGCGCATTATTAGCTTTCATCTTTTAAACGTTGACTGGTGGGATTCTTACCCTCCAATGTCTAGGAGGTGAACAGGTGGCTATGTTTGGATGCAAAGAAAAAAAATTGTGTTATTTGAACTGTGGGGTGTTTGGCAAATAACTTTGTAAAGAGTTTTTTGGCTAAAAAATTTTTTTTTGACGAAATTAAATTAGCTGTTTGACTAAGTAGAAAAGTTAATATGGGTGTTTGGTGAAAGAGCTTTTTGGGTTCAAAAAGCTAATTTAAAAAAGCTAATTTCAAGAGCTTTTTAGGGGAGTTTTTTGAAGAATTAGCTTTTTATCTCACAACTTTATCACAAACAGTTAATTTTACCAAATAGTTTTTCAACAAATAGCTAACTCAAATAACTAACTCAAATAGCTAACTTAAATATATAATAGCTAATAGCTAACAGCTGTTTGTCAAACAAGACCTGCGACAAAAATGTATACATATCTGTTGAAGTATTTCTACATTTATGAGGGATTTTTGTTCCTTTTCAGTTTTCACTACTTCATTTTAAAGGGAAAAAAAATATATTTTTACTAGCTAACTTTTTCTCCTTTTGTTTCGGAAAATAAAAGATAAATTCATCTTCAATACCACAATTACAATAAGCATCACATTCAAATAAATTAAATAATAAAATAAACGTTTTGGTTGAACAAACTAATTGAAACTTTTTGAATACTCATCTTCTCTTCAATTGCGCTTCATAATACAACCTCTAATGAGGAGATTCACAAATTTTGTATTCTTGTTGAAAAGATTCATCTGTTATAGCTGGTTGAAATCTAAGAATTAATGCCTATTGTTGATCGATCTTACAATTAATTAACAATCTAATCACATACAAAAAGAACGACATAAAAAATTTGATGGAAACACTCCAAGGGAGAGAAACAACACCACCCATCAGAAGATGGTGCGATCGTGCTCAGTGACTCTTGCAAGTTGCTTGAAGTGGTTTGGTATTAAAAAAAGTGTAGGAGAGTTTACGGAAATGGAGGATTTAAGACAAAAAAGAAGTGAGCGCAAATAAGACTCTTACAAATTGAGTGATAATATTTATTAATAAAACTATTAAGTATAATATGAATAAAGTAAAGATTAGGGCTTACCATTGGTAAAAAAGTCTATAGTAGTTGCCAAGGAGAAGAAGAAATTTGGGGTTTCTAAAGAGAGGAAAGGAGATGCATTGACTAGGATGTTTTATAAACTAGCTGAAGTTCTTCTTTGCTTAGTAGATCAATGAGGGCTCATGATGACTTATTTGACTGAAATTTTACTACAATGATTTTTTTTTTTAAAAAAAAAAAGTGGCAAAATGGCAAAAAATAAAAGTTTGTTAAAACCAAATTCCCGTCCCCCCATTTTTTTTTTTTTTTCACTTATATTAGTCTTAGATAATATCTTTGATAAATGTTTTAAGTGCCAACTATATTGTACAGTATTTTGGCACAATTATGAAACAAATGCACAGAAAACACAGTTGCATTTAAGGATCAGTTATAGATGCCAATGAATACAATATTTCAGGTAAAAATTTTCCATTATATCAAAATGTAAATCTGAATTATGCATTCATTAATCTTTATGCCTTATATGCACTACAAAAATATTTTAAAATCGATTGTAACAATTGATGAAAAATTTCTTTAAAAAAAGCCAGAGTGAACAAAGGGTCCAACCACAGCGCACAGGTCACAAGTCGTAACTCGGGGTTGGTCCGCCCAAGTTCATAAGGGCTTTTTGCCGCCGCCTCTCTTTGCTGCGCCTGTGCTCCGCCGCTGTCTGGTAGTCTCTCTCTCTCTCTCTCTCTCTCGCTCGCTCGCTCGCTCTCTCTCTGTGGTTCGCGTCATTGTCTCAGAATTCAGAAATTGCTAGCAATATTTCTCTGTGAACCTTCGAGTTCAGCACTGGAAGTTAGTTTGATTCTGGAGCTTCAATTTCTGTAGTTTCTGCTGCTTTCCGCACATCAAATGAATTATTCATGTGTTCTGAATTAATTCAGGAAACTTTCAATTGCGTAGCTTGACGAAAGCCATGGCTAGGTTTCGGAATGTAAGCAACTCTCTGTTCTTTATGCAAATTTGTAGGAATTTCTATATCTATTCATGTTATTTATGGCGAGTGCATTATGGATTGGGTTATTGAAATCAGAGGAAGAAGAGGAAGGTGGTTGTTAAGCCAGTAGTCAAGAACAAGCAGCAGCCCACTGTGGATCAAGTTACTGGGAAGAAGATACCCCAGAGTTTTGTATTCTCACGGACAAAGTTGCCTTCTTCGTTGAGGCAGCTGGAAATGGATTTGAGGAAATTAATGCTCCCCTATACCGCTCTCAAGCTCAAGGTATGCATTCAATTACTCTTTTCTTTCAGCAAATTTTGGGTGATTGATTTGGTATGCTGTTATTCTGGACCATGTATGTTTGAGGAACCCTAGATTTTGTTGGAGAATAGGATTGCAAATAATGTGGGAAGTAGCTTTTGTTTGATTAGGTATCTGTTGGCTTGATAGTTGCTCTCCAGGTTGAGATGGAATGTCACGTGCAATATTCGGATATTCCCCATAGAAGTAATAGTTTTGTTTGTCTGTAGAGGTAAGGTTGTTTACATCTAGATCTCTCCATATCCTGCGAAAGTGGGACCCACACCGAGAGTTGTAATAAGAAGTTATATTTTTGTTTCAAGTAGCAATGATTTGGAAAATTTGTGAGTAAAGGCATCCTGAGTCTGTCAGTTTGAAGTGGCACATGGGTGGTCAATCATTGGCATTAGCTCCGTTATATTCTACCTCCTCATATGCATATTTCATTTAGGTTTTGGGGTGAAAGCACATGTGAGAATGAATTATTGTAGTTTCAGGCTTGCCATGCTCTTTTGGATTGCTTAAGAAAAAAGGAAAAAAGAACTCCTTAGTCCTTATTTCCAATGATGATGGTTTTTGACTCTTTTTATGCTTGCAAGAATGAGTGATCTATTCTAAGTGGACAAAAGAAAGAATTGGATCTGGAAGTAATTTCTAGTGCTGATGGGCAAGCTGGTCAGCACTAGGATTTATGACCACGGCCTTGTTAGATTGTAAGGATGAATGGAGCGAAACCAACCCCCCCCAAAGAAAAGGAAAAAGGAGAAGAATTACTAATGACATGTCTCAATTATCAAAGAATTGTATTGTCCCTAGGGATTTCCTTCCAGACTGCCTAAAAAATTGCTGGTCCTTCCTCTCTTTGAGTAGTGTTGCAAAATTTTGTAAATGTCAGCCGTACTTATACATTTGTGGTGGCTATAAACCATGGAAAGTATAGCATATCATTATTTGAAAGGAAGAAAGCAGAAAACTAGTCTTTGAAATGGCCGACTGTTGCTTGAAAGAAAACATGATGATGAGTAGTCTGAATGTTAACACTTGTATGGGATGTCTGTATCTTATACACTGCATAGTATGTGTGTTGGCGAACCATGGCAGTGGCTTGTACCTTACATAAAAGGATCCATTTTGGAAGTAGCTCTACATGAATTGTTTGTGTGAATGCTTTCTTGTATGAGGAGCTATGTTAATGTTCTGTTCTTGTTGGCTCTTGCTGAAATACAGGAAAAAAGGCGGAACAATCTCAAGGACTTCTTGAATGTTGCCGGACCTATGGGAGTCACTCATTTCCTTATATTGTCAAAAACCCATGCTGCTGCATATTTGAGAGTAGCGAAGACCCCACAAGGTCCAACCCTTACATTCAAGATCCATGAGTACTCATTAGCTGTTGATATTGCTCAGTCTCAGCTGCGACCTAGATGTCCTCAAGATCTATTCAAAAATTCTCCTTTGGTGAGTCCTAGCTGTCATACATCTGTAATTGTGGCCTCTGAAGTATCACATTTTTGTCAACACTACTGGGAATTTGTGCTTGTATAGATGTGCATCTGCAAATATTTGCCATTGGTGTAATATGGAACGTATCCCCCCCCCCCCCGCGTTCCTTTGGTTGAGTTGGGGACAGGCTGGGCTGAAGATTCCAAGGTCTGCAGTTGCTGAAAATAGGCAGTGAGGATTTCCATGCAAAACAAGATCTGGAGAGACTGCATTACTTGTTAGTTGATGGCAATATGCTAGCACTGGGACATTTGGTTTACAGTTTTACTTTGTTGGAAGTTATTGTGATATCTTTAGCATCAATTATTTTGCTAGCAGTCTGTTGGAAATATTTCATGGCCCCAATTCTTGAGGGAAGTAGAGTCGAGGAAAGAACAGTTAAAGAGCAGAAGAGCCATGAATGAGGCCCTCCCCCCCCCCCCCCCCAAAAAAGGGCTGGCCTCTTCAAACAGAGAAAAATAAATGATTCTGCTAGCCCATTTTATGTGTCAATTTGACAAATACAAATGTGTGGGAGGCTGTAGTTTGTCCCAAAGGAGTTGATTTGTAGCGGCAGATATAGATTTAATTCCAGGCATTTTACCAGTTGGATATGACCAGTGGAGAAAATCAGAGGAATTCGAATGCTTAATTATTTAATGTAATTCTCACCTTGGGCGCAAAGGATCGGAATTGAGAAATGAAGAATCAGAAATAGTTAACATATCCGAGGCTGCAAATTTAAATAGCCAGTGTGTTTTTCAAGGCTTGAATTTGTAGACTGACTAGATGCCTTTAAGATGGTCAACTGCACTTTAAGATGGTCAACATGTGCAGGGTTTCTTTGTTTTTTTTTTTTTTGGATTTTTTGTTTTTTTGGGATTCACCATCTAGAACCAGATTATAGTACATATCCTCTGAACCATGCATTTTTTTTAGCATGTGTATGTAGCACAAAGTATAACTTTACTCTGTTTGCATCAGCAGTTTGGACTGGAAAATATTTCCAAAATATCATGTAGACTTTCTTTACAGAATTTATATATATTGCTTCTATTTAAGCCGTCAGTGCTCAAGACATACTAGTTAGGTTTGACCAAGTAGCTTTTTGAGAGAGCTGCCCTTGCATTTATTCTATACGATCTATAGGATATGTCAGTCTCCTTGCCTGATAGTCTGAAAGCTTGTTCATTTCTAGTTTGATAATGGTTGTAGAAATGGATTGCCATATATGTCCTCTAAATTATGCAGTTTTCTAGCATGTCTTCTTAGCATAGGATATAGTTTTATTCTGCTCATTTGCATTTTAAGTTTGCTGGTTTCATAATTTTATTGGATACATTATGGAAACTTTCTGTATGAATTTTTTTATTGCTTCCCTTGTAGCAGTGAGTGTCCAAGGGTATTTATTTAGATTTTGTTTTTGATAAGGAAAAGATAATATACTCATATGAGAAATGGAATAGATACTAGAAAGGATGTTGAAAACACATCCCACAAAAAGCTATGTCATTTATTGCAAGCTACTTGCTGCTGGCAGACCTTGTTTCTACTTGTTAGCTATGTTGGTGACCTTTGGGATGGTTTGTTAAATCTTGCCAGCTTGTGCTTTCTGGTTTTGGGACTGGAGAGGAGCATTTGGTGCTAACAACTAGAATGTTTCAGCACATGTTTCCGACCATTGATGTTAACACTGTAAGTGAAGCCAGTGTGTCAATGAAACAATTCTCTTATTTTGATTCTACAATATTGTCTTATTGTGCTACTTGTGCACTTCAGGTTAAGCTGTCCCTATGTCAAAGAATAGTATTGCTGAACTATAACAAAGAAACAAAACTTATAGATTTTCGGCATTATTCCATAAGATTACAGCCTGTTGGTGTGTCACGCAGAATCAGAAAATTTGTGCAGAACCGTCAGGTGCCTGATTTAAGAAATCTGCAAGATGTGAGTGATTTTGTTACGAGGTAATAATCCACTGTCAACCACTCCTATTGTTGAAATGGTTAAGTTGCTTTTAAAACTAGATGCTATATTGTTGATAAAACTTTATTTGAGGCTAGGGCCAAAAGTGAAATTCTTTGGTGGTGAGAATAGATTATGAAAAATCAGGTCATGGGTCATTAAGTGAGGCAAGTTGCATATCCCACTCTCTGTTCATTCTCCTTGTTGGACTGGTTATCAAATATTGACAAATATCTAAGAGAAATACTAAAACATATAAGAAAAAACTCATGATTTGGGAAAAGAAAAACAGTAATACATTTGAGATTGAGGATGCTAAAAGTTGATGTAGTACTAATCTCCAATTAATTCTGAGTTCCAACTTGGTGAATAAGCATCTGTTTCAAGGCTAGTTGACCAAGAAAGTTTCTTTGTTTAGTGACAACAAAAATTTATTCTTGGCGAAATTGATGCCAGATGTTATACCTGCACTGTTAAAGCCATCACTATAACTAATCAATTTCTGCACTGCATGCATGCTAGCTATATCACCACCAATTTCCGACAAAGGTGCCTTTGTCTTGAAGGTGTGGGAACAAGCAAGAGTGGAGGATTGGAGGCTTTTTTAACTCTCTTGGGCGTCCTATAAGATCAGAGACCAACCTGACCTGACTGGAACTTGGGGCTATGAGAGTTCCTTCACTTCCTTCCACCTTCCCCTAGCTTTTCTTCCATAATCATAGTTTTTCCTTGTCAGTGTTCTTCGTCAATATTCCTGTCACTAAGATTGGTTTTCTTAAACCTACAAGCTTTTGTGCATGGCTTTAGCCTCCCGCCACTTAGTTCTTGGTCATCGTCCTTGTTCTTGGTCACTAAGTTGGTGTGTTGTCGCCGACCTTGCCTCCTTGGTTTTAGTGTCGCACTGTCGCCTCACCCTCTGTTATTGCTTCATTTGATTTTTTCCCCCTCTGCTTGAGTATTCTGTTCAGCCATTAGGCTGGTTCCCTTGTACTGCCTGGCTAAGCTATCGTCATTGTCAATAGTTAGTTCCAGTGTCTCGTGTATCTTGTTCTTAGAGAACACAACAAAGAAGGTATGCTTTCGCCTTTTCCTACCCCCTTTGCCAGTGACACAGGGCATGGGATGTATTTACGCTGGCTAGTAGTAAAGAGGATAGAGGACAATGCATTCAGAATTTTCAAAGATGGGAGCCATGCAGTGTTCACCCTAGGGTTTGAACAACTGACCAGATGGGTGATTTGAGGTTGAGTATGTATCTTCAGGGCATGAGCTTATGAGATTTATCTTGTCCTCTATGTTCCTCGAACTCAAGGAGAACCGGTTGAGAGGAATTCGGTCACTTGAAGAGGGAGAGTTGATGGTAGTGATCGTGCTAGCTGTCTGAGGAGTTTTAGATGGTTTAGGTCTCTGAACATGCTCTTGGAGATATTTGGTTTTCAGCCAATCTGTTGTCAAGAGAAGATAAAGCAAGAATTTCTATACGTTGACAGCATATATATCATATCTCTGGATTCTCTTGATCCAGTTTAACTGTGATCAGTGCCAACAATGACTCATGCATCGGACTTCGCCTTCAGGCTTTTTTTACCATGCTCATTGTGAAAGTGTAATTCTTGTGGGCTTGAGGTGAACCATCAATCTTCTCTGGCGGATGTACATTATTGCAGTTGGTAGACTTGACACTGACAAAAAATCAAAACTTGACTCTGGAGAAGTAACTGAGGGGTATATATCATAAGTCTGCAGAAGAGGAGGAATTGGAAACACGTGCTTGCATCCTTAAAACACGTGCGCAAGCAAGTGTGACTGAGAGGGAGGTATCTATTGAGATAAGGGCACAGCCCTCAATTTGGACTTGACCCTCCTGCAATATTATTTTGATCTGATTCATGTTCTTAGGTATTATCCTTCCCTCTTGAGAAATTTTACTCTATGATTCTCTTCTAAATAGGCATGCAGTCATGTGTGTAGGGGTAAGGTTGCCTATATTTGGATCTCCCCAAACTCCATAAAAGCGGGATCCACACTGGGAGGAGGAGGAGTAGTAGTTGTTGTATTCTCTTCTAATTAGGCCTAGCACTTCATACTGTTTGATTCTTAGGTGCCTATTTCGATAATGAGAGACTCTTCTTGTCTACTTAGTTATTTGAGAATCTATTGAGACACTCCTTATCGTAGGGGTCATTCTGGTGGCTTGGATTGATATTTTGGTGAAAACGATTAACTTCTGGTCTGTGTGCTTCCCTCGTTTCTCTTCCTCTATGTCAGGCATCATGGACAACCATTCCCACCCTTGTGTGGAAGGGCATGTTCTTAAACAGGTGTTGCTGAGGGGATTTGTGTTGGTTATGGAGTCACAATGAAGAGTGCATCAAAGCATAACCTCGTATAAACTAGGCCTTTCAAGGGATGCAGTAAATTTCTACCACTCATTTGAAAATCTTGTGCGCTCTTTGGAAGTGTCTTTCTGCATTTGGAAAGTTGGTTGGGGAAGATTCTTCTTTGTTGGCAGGCTAGAGAGAAGGTTTTGATAACAGATACTGCATTTACAAATTGGAGTGTGTCAGATATCTTTTGCTCTATGAGATTGCCAGTTCTCTATGGTCATTCTCTTAGTTGCCTGGGATTCCTTGGGTTTTAGTTAGACCTCTTAAGCTTGGGCTTTGGCTTAGCTGGTAGGCTCCTTCGGTTTGAAAGAAACAGGAGGGATTCTGACAGGAATATAAAACTTAGTATATTAAAATGTAATTCTGGGAGTATGAGTGCTTATTTTCATCCTGAATTAGGACTCTTTTAGCTGTTAGCTAGCCTTTATTTACACCGTGACTATTAGCTTGTGTTCTTGATATGTTCTTTGCATCCTCTTATTCTTAATATTATTATCTTTCCTTATTATTAAAAAATAAAAAACAAGTGAAAGAAAAGGAAGCGTCCATCATTTAGGTATTCGTTCTTGATTGATGATAATTATGTTCAATGGGGCTCAACTGAGGTAGAGCTGTCAATCTATTACCATGTTCCAGACTTCCAATTTCTGTAATCCTATGTACTCTTGAACACCAACACCACCTCTCAGTGTGAGTCACACTTTTGTGGGGTCTGAGAAGATCCAGGTGTAGGCAACCTTACTTCTACTGGCATCATTGCTCGTAGAGAGGCTGATTCCAAGAGACCCATAAAACAGGATTTTGTAAAAACCTTTTATAGAATAAGGATTTTGTGAAAACAATTATATAGAAAAAAGACTAAGGATGAGTAATAGGGAATGTACTAAGAAATACTAATAAATCAGATAATAATAATTATGAAAACATAAATACAATATAATAGAGGAAATCGTAAAGTACTGTACCTTAACAAACAGAGGTATGCAAACAAATGTCTATTCCCAAATATATGTATTACTTGCATACAAACTCGACCTACGAAAAGAGCACGACCACCTGCTGTAATCGAATGACAACTACGAGGCCATCTCTCTATGATCTAAGACCACAATCTTATCCCGCCATAGATTCCTATGCTGAGCCATGTTCTCCGTCAGTCCTACAACCTTCAAGTCCTCTCTAATCACCTCGTCCAAACTCTTCTTAGATCGTCCCCTACCTCTTTTACCTTCGGGACTGTTAATCCTCTCACATCTCCTCACTGGAGCATCCTCGCTCCTTCTTTTCACATGGCAAATAATTTAAGTCTTATTTCTCTCATCTTGTCTTCGATGGGAGCCACTTTAACTAGGTTTCTGATTACTCCATTCCTAATTTTATCAATTCTTGTATAACCACACATCCATCTGATCATTTTTATCTCTACTACCATCAACCTTTGAACCTGTGCCTTTTTTATAGGCTAACACTCTGATCCATATAGCATCGCAGTTCTAACTACCATACGATAAACCTTGCCTTTTAATCCTACCGGCATTTTCTTATCACACAGCACACCTGAAGCATACTTCCATTTTTGCTAACCCACTTTTGTGCGCTGACTAATGTCTTCGTCAATATCCCCTTTCTTATGGATGATCGTGCCTAAATATTTAAACTTCTCGACTTAGTTATTGTCATCCCATCAATGGTGACTTCTCCCCCCGCGTCTTCCCTTCCACTGAACTTCTTAGTCAAATTGCCGCACTTTGTATATTTTGCATTCTTCTCCGTTTTTGAAACATGCTATTTTTCTTGAAGGGCTGGATATGGCTCAGAAAGCGAAGCTGATGATGAAGCAGCTACCGTAAGCCTTGCAAGTGATATTGGAAGAGTTAACCAGGCTTCTACAAAGAGTGCTGTCAAACTTCAAGAGATTGGACCTAGGATGACACTTGAGTTGATTAAAATTGAGGAAGGATTGTGCACTGGCCAAGTAATGTTCAGTATTAATGGTAAGGGCCACTATTTTTCCATTTTTCCTTTTGTTTCCAACACCCCCTTCCCAGGGTTCGATTAGAGAAGTAAGGTTTACCTTTTGTGTCATCTTCATAATAATATTGCACCGCTAAATGGTTAGCCTGCTATAGAGCTGAAACTGACTAAATTGCCGATGTGCAGGGTTAATGCTTTTGCCTGAGATTTCCTAAGATAGCATTACGTAGTTACTATTTATCTGAAGCTATCCTCTCATCAGCCAAAAAATAAAATGCAAAAATCTTGCGGCAACTAGATAAATTTTCGAAAACATAAATCCTTGATTATTGTATCTGTGTTTGTTGTTCGTGCGGCATCCTGGTTTTCTTGGATGTTTGCCACTGCTCCCCCCCCCCCTTTTTGTGGAGATTTCAGTGGGTAAGTTTAATTAAGATACAAGATATCTTGCCGCAACTAATTCAAATTAAAATGAAGAAATACACTGGTTATCGAATTTGAGGTTATTTTCTGTCTGATGTCTGGTTTCTTGCATTTTTGCCACCCTCTTTCCAAAGTATAGACATTTGCATTGGCAGTGGCAATAACGGGTGTGATAATACTAAAGATTCTATATATTTTTGGCATGAGAAACCAAAGCATCACTTCATAGAATAAGCAAAACCCTGCCAATCCATCATTATCAGAAGCCTCAACGAGAGTGACTCCTTGTATAATTTGTTAGCATTTCTTCTTATCCAATAGTGGGGAAAGACCTTAGCATTATCAGAAAGTTTGAATTTGAGGATCGAATCCCCATTACTAAAGGCACTAACAGTTGACCACCCAATGGATTCTTAGTACTTCAGGTACATACTATAAGAGGTTGAAGGTTGTCTGAGCATGGCTTTTTCATTCTAAGTTATATCTCTTCTTCATTCTCTGGAGGTTCCAATCCAGGCAGAAAATCTTTTCTGGGGAAGCACACATCTTATGTAGAACAGTAGAAGCAAATACCAAATAGGTTGTTTGCATATTACTGGATTTTGACTCAAACTAGACTATGAAACTGAAGTGTCTGCATTTTGTATTTCCTCTGTTCTATTCTAGTTATTATTCCTGGCTGTTGCTAGAGTTCCTCTTTCTTTATTACAGTTTTCCACCACTCATATTTGCTGTACTCATTTAGGAACTGGTGGTGAAAAGAAATCACAAGACAAAAAGAACGATGAAGAGGAAGAAGAGGAAGAGGAAGATGCTGAAGAGGAGGCAGACAGTGATGATGATAGAGAGGAGGGAGAAGATGAAGAAGGTGAAGAAGATGATGAGGAAGAAAAGTAGGTTGCTGTCAACTTAGGAAATCAGGATGTGACTTCTAATTGACAGATATGCTGGTAGCCAGGTGAGGTTCTCAAATGCCGTAACTTACAGAGTGCAGAACAGTTCCGGCGTTATTACTGAGGAACTATGGGTGTGAATGAGGAGGCTTATTAGGAATTTTGCGGTGTCAATATAATTATGCTTGTGCAGTACGGCCTGCTAAATTTATAGCAATTTTGGAGAAAGCAGTGGGTTTTCACATTGTTGTAAACTTGCATTGCCATTATTAATTTGTTTTGATAAATTTTTAGGATCGCAACTTCCCATTTCTATCTTCGATAGTTGAATGATCATCCGAGGGACCTTCACATTAAGTAACCCTACGACATGAGTAGTTGTTAAATGCCCTTTGCCAAGGACAACACAACTAGAGAGTCGCATACTCGCATGCATTACATTAAGTGGCCCTACGACATGACTAGTTCATAAATGCCCGTTGCCAAGGACAACACAACTATTAGAGAGTCACATGTATTCCAAGGTAGTTTTCTTAATTATGGCAATTTGGTTGAAAGAGTGTTTATATTCCATATACCCCTGAAGGAGTTATTTGCTAGAGCAGCTGCTAATTTACTGCACAAGTACTGACTGCCTGGCTCTGTTTTGATGGTATTTTGATTGTATCCTGTGTTTCCCCTCCAGTTGGAGTTGGTTGAACCTTTTGCCCTTTCAGCACTGTCAATCGAGACCCGAAAAAGAGAGTGTTGAGTAGATGTATGCAGTCTTGTCTCTGCAGATATGACTGTCCATAGAGAGACCGATTATGATAGATTCATGTAAACTGTTTTAAGAAAATATTTTAAAAGTTAAACATCGTTTGATGGACGACAGTAACAAACATAAGACATAATTATTTAAAATGACATTAAAAATAATGAACAACAAAGGACTATAAGTCTTTGTTATGACCGTGGGTCTCAGTGAAAAATTTTGGAGACATTTACTAGCTGGTTGACACCCCTACTGTGAACCCTACGAATTACCAGGTGATGGGAATTGGAGGGAAAAAGAGGGGCCATTAATGAGTTCGCTTTTGTTTTTTGTTTTTGGGGTGGGTTTTATTGTAATCCGTATAAATTGACCAATGTAAACAGAATAAATATCTGTACCCTACCACCTACAATCATAGAGAAATTCTGATTAGCCCTTTGAGTAGTCCTCTTTCAATCTCCAGTCGCTTCAGAATAGCTGGGGCTTTAATTGCAGAAATGTTTGCTATATATAGTTAAGGCGTCTAGCGAAGCTTTATTCAAATGAAGAAATTGCAGCGATACTAATAACCCAAACCTAACAGCATCTCCCCTTTTAATTTAATTTCATGAGAAACCCACTCAAAATAACAGTCACTATCCCTCTTACCCTCCTAACCTTTGATATCACACATATGTCCCTCTTCTTTTTTTCCTCCATAACTCCTATTTATTACATTCAATGACTCACTCGCCTTTTGCACCCGAAAAACTAGTTGGTAGAAAACCCTGCCTATCAAAGTACACCATTAAAAAGAAGCCTTTCTGGCTTCTTCTAGTTTCCCTCATATCCCACAAACCCTACTCAAAAAATGACAAACCCATTAAAATTCTTTGTTACCTTGATGCTTTTCTCAACCCCAATACCACATGTAAGAAGCGAGAGTTATGTCCGAGAAGCATGTAGTGTTACCCTATACCAAGATGTTTGCATAAGGTCCTTGGCCTCCTACTCCCACAACTTGAAGCGGAGCCCGAGAAGGTGGGCTCGGGTTGGTGTTTCGGTCACCATAAGAGAGGTTAAGTCTGTTTCTCAGCACCTCAACATCCTCAGGAAGCGCAGCCACATAAGAGGCAAAAGATCCAGGGCCGCCCTGTCCGACTGTGTTGAGTGCATCCAAGACACCCTCGACAACCTTCACAGGGCACTTGAGGTGCTTAGAAGGCTGAGTTTTAGGGCGTTCGACGAGCAAATGAACGACGTCTTGACATGGCTTAGTGCTGCCCTCACTGATGAGGATACTTGCATTGATGGGTTTGAAGGCATGAGAAAGGCAGGGAGAATTGCTAGGTTTTGTGATAAGGTTCAGAATGCTAGTTATATCACTAGTAATGCCCTTGCTCTTGCTAATAAGCTTGCTACCACTGGACTCCGTGATTTGAGTGAAGATCATCATGATGATCAACGTCATCCCTAGATTGAAGCTCTTTGGAAATATCAAGGGAATTGGTTCTTTCTTAAGTGGGTTATATCATACATACATGGTATTGATGGTGAGAAGATGGGTAGATGAAGATCACTTTCAAAATGAATGGTTCAATGTATACATGTAACTACGGGTATAATAAACTATATCAGTTTTTATCTTGTACTCGTTCAAATTTAGCTGGTAGCAGACTAGCATTATTAATGTTAATTTGTTTGTTTTCAAAATGTTTTGATTTGCTAGTGTGAAATCGAATCGTCCACTATAGTACGTGCTTACAGCTTATGGTTGTGTAATCATATCATTGAGTGTACTGTTTTATAAAAGATAATACACGTTTATAGTAAAAAGATCAGACACTACATATACGCTTTCAGATTAGCGTGAAATAATCATCTTTGGATCTTTTTGCTTAAAAATTTTCAAAAAATTTGATTTAAAAATCGTATACTTCTTTGCTATGAAGTAATAAATATCTTTCAAACGTAGTCCAAGAGAAGCATTGTCTCTGATATTCCATTCCTGATATTTCGTTATGACAATAATATTGTTGCGTACATCGATCTGACCTTCGGCAATTATGCTTCAAGTATGACGCTGGACATATTGTTATTATTATTCAGTTTGTCTAGGCAATGACCAATGAAATCGTTTAAGTGATGTCTGCAAGCATAATCAAAGGGGATATGGTTGATTTTGCATCACAAATGTTACAATTAGCTGTCCATTTCACTCAGGTAATGAAAATGTGCTCTAAACAGGTAGTAAATATATAGACCAATCATCTGTCAGTGGAGGCTTTGTTTCCCCACCGAACCGACGGTTTTGTCTTCATCTTAACATTATTTGGAGCACCCCATATGTGGGTACACTTCCAATTTCCCCAAAAAAACAAGCAAGAAGAAAAGGGTAAATAAGAAAGTTATGAGTAATTATATGGGCTTGGCCATGACACTGGTCATCCAAGACCCCATACAGGCTCTACTGCAATGGGATTCATGACACAATACCCGGTCGATGTGCAGGAACTGCTGCTACCACCACCACCACCACCACTTCTTCCTGATCTCTTGATACTTCCCCAGCAAACGCCCGAATCCATGACATGTCTCTTTTATCTTCTCTCCATTTCATTCCTTTCAGCGCGTCTTCTTAGGTTCTGACTCCTTATAACGCTACACAAATTCTCTTTGTCGCACCTCTTGTTGTTATTGTTATTGTTGTTGTTGTCGTCGTTGTAGTTATATTTGCTAATAGCCATAGGCATGGCCTCTAAGCCCATCAGCTTAGGGACCACCCCTGGCTTGCACCAAACAACGCTTTCCCCTCCAAGACTCTTAGGAAAATGCAAAATCCTCCCTAGTTTTAGGCCATCCATGCTGGTCCGACATCCATCTAGGGAGAATCGAGGGTACTGGTTCAGTGCTTTCCTTGTTGACCGTAGAATGTCCGAGTTACTCACACAAGACATCCTATGGTGGAACTTTGATTTGATCTCTTCCTCTTCTTCTTTGCACACATACCTAGCCGCGTTTTCTTTCCTTGCCATCTCCTCCTCTAGCTCGAGTTGTAGGATCATTTCCTCCAAAGTAACGCTCTTTCTTGGAGGAACATTAGGGGAATTACAATCATTCCCCATGCAGGAAGAGGAGCTACGCACATGGGATGGCGCGGAAGTTAGGTCTTCTTTGTAAGGACAGTTATTGTGCTGGTTTAAGGTTGAGGTAGAATCATCGTTGTTACAAAAGTTTCGGAAGCCTCTCCCCATTTTCGCACCCATCAAGTTCTTAAGGAAGACGAAAAGGAAGTCTTTCATTAGAGTTTTGCAGGTGAAAAGCAAGCCTAGCTAGGTAAAAGCTAAGAAATGGCAGGAACAAAGTTGAGCCCTGCATAGGACAGGGACATTATAAAAGAAGTGATGACAGTTCATAGAACTGTGAATAGATTGAATAAGAGTGACATATGATCTTTTAGAGAGAGAGAGAGAGATCAGAGGCCAATTTATTAATGAGATTCACATGAATGAGGATGAGGTTATGAGGATTCACAAGTTTTGACACTCTGCCTTCGATGCTGGGGAAAAGAAAAGGAAGAAAGAAGCACTTAGCAGAAATCTATACATACAAGTTGAGTGCCCTCTTTCTTGGGTATTGGGTAACTCAGTAAGTATATGAGTATACGCCTCTAGGTTAGACAAAATGCAGGTTTTGGATGTTCACCCTATTGCTGTCCATTGTAACCCTTGAGGAGAAATTCCCTTGATAACAGGACCATAAAATGGAAAAAGAGGGAGGGGGAGGGCTCATGTCATCGTATCTGAGCAGTAAATTTCGCTCATGTGCTCCAACAGTTGTGTTTACTATGTCTGACACTTCATCACCACAAGACAGTTTGGCCGAGTGGTCTAAGGCGCCAGATTTAGGCTCTGGTCCGAAAGGGCGTGGGTTCAAATCCCACAGCTGTCAACTTTTTTGTTTAACTCTGTTTTGCTCTTCTAATAAGAAGGTTTAACTCTTAATGTTTGACAACCCCTTCGTTTCAAGAAAAAAAAGGAAGGTCTTAACGTTTGATTTAAAATCTAAAAAAGAACCTATTGATAAGCAAATCTGATTCTTCCTCACTTGCCTTGACATGTAGAAGTCCCCCAAGCCCCAAGAAAGACTTATTTAATGGGCTTCAGTTAATGTAGAAGGGGTTAAAGGGGAACCCTATTTCACCTTGATAACCTTATCAAGGTTGAAATTTCATATTTACCCCATAAAAATGGGTTAAGCGTTGGTAAACTTCTTTAGTTGTAATTTTATTGATATATTATTTCATCCGTGTAAAAAAATGTCTTTTTTAAAATTTTAGCTAGAGTTTTAGACTTGATTATATTTAAATATGATCAACAGCATCTAACTTGAGAAATAACGTTAGTTCATTTTTTGAAGTAAAACCTAATTGTTAGGGTTCTCGTAACTTCTCAATGTGTAAAGCATGGCAATTGAATTCGTGGGAAAAGAACAATAAAGTTAGATAGACGTCAATCTCTCTGTCTCTTTCTCTCAATATATAAAATACGACAATCGAATTCATGGGAAAGAATAAGATCTTAGAGTTAGATAGACATCAATCTCTCTCTCCTTTTTATTCTCCTCGTTGATCATACGCATATTGTTGTTTTCTTAGGGTATGTTTGGTATTAAAAAAATTTGATGGGAAGCAAATCTCAACAGAAAAAAATAGGAAATGAGAAGGTTACCTTATTTTTTCTGCTTTAATTTTGTATCCATAAAATGTCCTCAAGTCTAGATATGCCCTAAACTAAAACGAAAAGAAAAATAAGAAATTAGGTTAAGAAAAGGTGTTTAGCATCCACTACTAGAAGGAATCAATTTGATGGTTAGAATGGGTAGAGGGTCGAGTAATGAGGGTTGTTAGGTAAGGTTTTCTCGACTCTGACCTTACCCGACCTTCATGCGGATTGACATATTCTTGACCCTGACCCTGATCCTAACCCTGACCTTATGGGTACTCTCGAGTAATCAGGTCAAACCCGACACTTAAACCTGCCTTATATAAAAAATAATTTTTTTATGAAATTTTATTTTTATCATAAATTTTGACACCAAGCAACCTATTAAATAAAATGACGAGTGATAATAGAATATTCTACTAAAAAGTATCGCAATTGCAAACAATTTAATGCGCATAACAATTATTTTGTTAAACAACTAAAAAAGCCAGTGAATCTGCAGAGGTTGAGTGAGAGGGGGTTAAGAGGAGACGAGAAAATACAAATCCAAAATGCTTTGAGCAAATGAAATTCAAAATATTTTGTTTGATTTTAATTTTAAATTTTTTTAAAAGTAAGGGTTAGTGGGTTGGATTAGATGGTCAAAACTTCTATCCAAGTCCGACCATCATCATGGTTGAGTACCCTTAATTTGAGTATCGAAGCAGATCAATCGAAGACAAGAAAAAGCTGACCTAAACCCTCAATTTTTACGCTTGGGGCGGGGCGAAAGGGGGCGGGGCGAATCCATTGATCACCTCTATCCACTACTAAAGCAAGTGGTTTTAGGCCAAATTGTAAGCGTGGCGACCAAATTATAGCGTTGAGAGGAACACCACAGCAACATGGAATTTAAGTGATAAGTTGTCTTGTAACGTCAAGGAACATCAAGTACTTGATGTTGACCAATTGTTGATGCTTACATTTGTATCAAGCAACCATCTAAGGAGAAGGGTGAAGATGCCATGAAATATAATGAACAGCCACAGAAATGGGATAGGACAATATGAGATTTTTAAGTTCGTGATCATTTACGGGGTACTATCTATTTTTCAATTCAATTTCTTAAAGGTAGATAAAAAGTTCAAAAAATCTGGTTAAAACTAGTGCGCTAAATTATATAATTTCAATTTATGTCCTTTTAATAAAGAATTTGCTAGGATGAATCCGCCCCTTCAAACATCTCTACATTAGATAAAAGTTTTTGGGTGATTTTTGAATGTATAGTTCCTCCAAAGTCAATATGAATCATACTCAAATTGAACCAGACCAGTATAGTATATTCAATTTGATTTCCAATTAAAAGACAAAATTATATTCAAATTTTTCCAACCTACTTTAACCCACCTTTGAATTTTTGTTAGTGCCGATGCCTGGGTGCATATTGCATAAGCCATAACTCTTGCTTCTGAGTTTCGCACATACTGAAACTCACACAAGTCCGAAGCTATGCCACGCAATACGTGCAGCATACAACTGTAGTGGATTCAAACTTCAAAGGGAAGCAAGGAAAAAAAAAAGGGCCACAAACATTGTAGATTTGTAGCCCACCAGAGAACAACTCTCTACTCTGTTTATTCCAAGCCCAAATCCCGCTGATGCAACCACACGATCACATAACATAGGTGCGCTACTATTGTGTGAAGGAGGCCTAGTGTGGGATTTGTCATCGTTGGAGCGAATAAGCAATAGAACGTACGTAACCGTTAGCTGTTGTATAGATTCCTCTAATGCCTTGCAGAATAATACGACATAACAATTGATTATTCTGAATTTGAGATTTCTCGACAAACTAATTAGGTCTGCTTTTTTAGTGGGATATCCAGAGTCAGATGTGAAATGCAGTGAGATGAAGTGGGAATAAGTTGGAAGAAGTGGGACGGAGTAAAATGGAGTAAAACTTGTGGGAACGAAGTTGGAAGAATTGAAGTTTCACAAAGGAGTGAAATGGAACAGGATGGAGCTAGACTAAAATGGATGGAACAGGATTGAGCTAGACTAAAATGGGAAGGATCAGGATTTATGAACATCCAACCTAAAAAAACAGACCCTTAGTGATTCTTGGATCATGTGGTGACGTCATTTCAACTGCAAGGCTAGAATATGATAGAAAGAGTTTCACGTAGGAGTGAGATGAAATAAAATGGAGCTACACTAAAATGAGAAGGACTAGGATCTATGAAAATCCTACCTAAAAAAACAGATCCTTAATGATTCTTATACCATGTGGTGACGTCATTTCAACTATAAGGCTAAAATATCATAAAAAGCTCGTAGCCCTTAAGTTTTTAAAGGAGGTCTAGTACCCTAAGTCGTACTTTAATTAATTACATCGATGTCCTTGCAGAAAACAACCTATCATTGGTTTTAGTACTGGATAACTTTCTCTTGTATCACAAGTTTGTTTTTCTAGATAATGTTCCACTATTAAGAAAAATGTATACACAGTGCACAATGAAGTGCATTAACGAATAAATTCTTAACTTGGAACTATCTTTGATGTAATTTGATTAAATAGTTAGAATGGCCTGTAGAGTTGGTTTCTTAATCATCGCTCTCTTGCGTAGGGCATCGATTAAAGGATGCAACCTCTTCAAAATTTGGCAAAGTGGCGCTTATGTCATGCACTGTCAGGCTGTGTGCCATGCTCTGAATTCTGCACATGATACTTGAACTTTACTGGTTGTGTATGAGAGTTGGTGTTGAAAGTGCAAAAACTACTAAATCACTCTAGAGGGGTGAATAGGGTGATGATCAAAATTGCAATTTAATCAAAATAAAGTGCGGAAAAAAAATGTGGACAAAACACAAGCGAATTTTTTAACGAGGTTGGGCCTCAACAGGCTTAGTCCCCGCCTAGAGTTCCCTAACTCTAGGATTAACCCGAATTTTTATTAGGAGGGATGATTACACAACTCTAGAGTACACCTCCTCTAAGTTCCGAGTTTCAAGTTGACACCTTCAACAAGGCTCGGTAGAGTTGACCTTTCAACTCTATAATTCCACCTAAAACACTACTTTGAACAATACAAAAATCAATAGCAAATCAAAGCTCCAAGAATGCCAAGAGAGTGTGTACTTGAGTATGCCAATTGAGTGCTCTTTGTTGATGTCTTTTCTGCTGCAACTTCAGCCCCTTTTTATAGCCAAAGTCTTGAGCTAGCCGTTGCACTTGTTATGGAAAGTCACAATTCAAGCCCTTGAACCAGCTTATTCAAGCCCTTGAAATTTGCTAAGTTTGCAGATCATGCTCAACGTCTCTGGATTTTCTTCAACGGCTAATTCCATAACTTGGCAAGCTTCTAGAAGATGATAAGTTGCCTTATATGCTCCTTGAAATATTCCACAATTATTTGCACAAAACTTGCTCATTTGACTTCATCTCAATCTTATATTTTTGGAAACAAAATAGATTTAACCAATTACAATCAAATAATAATAATATCACCTTGAGATATCACCTTGAGATATTAATAAAATTAAATTTAAAACAATATTAATCTCTAAGCTTCCTTTTTGTCTTTCATCAAAACAAACATATCAAGGGAAAGTCAACAGGTGTGAGTTGTAATCTTTCTTTGGTTTGATCTTATGTACTGAGATCGTTTTGTACTTTGTTTCATATAGTAGATTCATTATACTCATCGCCGCCGGTGGTTTTTGCCAGTTGGGTTTTGCATGTTAAATCTTATTGCCTCCTGTTTTTGTTGCTGTTCTTGCTTTGGTTTTCTCTACGCGTTCATCATTCTATATTTTGCTTCCACTAAATTAATCGCTCAAATAGTAAGTACCCTAACAAATGACATCAAAGCAATTTTTGCCTTACACTGGTGTTCTATGCATGTTCAATGACAGCAAAGATACTGCTTATCGATCTATTTCACTTTATGATTCAACGCCTTACATTTAATTTGTCTTCTATCGTTGGCCATTGCTTGTTTTGTAGGCAACAACTTTACAAAAATCAGTCTGGCATGTACCTCAAATTCGGCATCATTGTTTGGCTTAAAGTGTGAAGGTTAAGTACACTGCTGCGCGCGAGGAATGAAAAAGAAAAACAGAAAGTCCAAGCAAAACATCACCATGAGTGACATCTAAGATCTCTCACGAAAAGCACTACCAAAGAATTCACCGTTGCAGTGTACCTGTCATTGACCTCATTTGCCGCTAGAAAAGGTCCTCCAAGCAAGATACACAGGCACATATATAGGCATGCAGCACTGGATGTTGTTTGTTGAGATGTGATTTTCACCCTGTTCAAACGTGGTAAGTCTTCATTCTATTTGGAATTTGGGCATGATGTCGTGTACGTACAAAAGGCCCCTCTATCACCCAAAAACTTTGCTTGCTTAGCTTCCCGTTTAATTTGTGACAATCACCATATCGACTGGAAAATCATATTACCATGTTAAAAAATGGGTATAACTAAATTGGACGAGCGTCACCCGGCACTTACAAATTGAGTAAAATTAGCTTTTTATATATAAATTTTTACAATTATATATAACATTTATGATGATACTTCTTCATAGACAAGCTTGATCCAACCTGCATCATTTGTACTTATCAATATAGTCTACGAATGGTAAAATTTCACAATTGATAATTAATTATAACTATTAAAAATTTTGGTGTTTTAAATCATATATTAATCATACCGATTTAGGGAACATTTAGACATCTATCATTAATGCTAATGCGAAAACAAAATCGTCAGAGGACATCAAAGTTCCCATCACATGCATATAGGCAATGAAATGTCTACTACACATTTTCATTGCCAGAAGTAAACTGCTAATAGCAACATTTCTTGTGCAAAATCAACCACACCTACTTGGTTCATACTCCGATACTTTAGGGTTCTGCATGATTCGTGCAAACTAAAATTATCGACAGTTGATAAAGATTTAAGGGTTATGTCCAACCTAGTAACCCTAATTAGAGGAATTAACACTGCTGTTTTACATCATACCTAAATAGAGGATTGTGGAGTTGGTGCATGTATTCACCTTTTCGTGGATGTCATAGCTGCGATGCTTATGTATAGGTTTTATTCATCACGAGAAGTAATTACTGTATGTATGAGTTTATTTAAGGCAGTGGCGCGGTGAATTGAAGTCAGGATTTTAAGAAAGGGGATCAGAAATAATAGTACACACAATAATTTTTTTTGTTATAATTAGACATCAATTTCACTATTAGCAACTAAAATGAGAAAAAAAATGACAAGTTAAATTTAAATTCTCTATAACAATAAGATAATTATTTTTTTATGATATTAAATATTATAGTTGTGGACCCATACTGTGATTTAATATTTATATTAATTCGTTGTCAAAACACATGGTCAGAAAACAAAATCCATTCATTCAACAATAATTGATTATATCAAATTTAATCCATCACTTTTTTTTTTATTGCAATTGACTCAAAATATACCCTTAGTCAATGTGGATATTATTTGAGTCATTACTACTTGGGCTCACATAACTGATATATTTGAAGTAGCTTAAGAAACATACACAACCAATGTATTAGGGAATATGATATACGTACCCGATCATTCCCTTAATGGTGTAATAGAGCATTCAAAATTTTTGTATGACATACTTTCATCACTTTTTTTTTGGGGGGGGGGTCACATAGTAAATCCATTTTAACTTTGTGTCACTACATTAGGTAAAAATGACCCAATAACCATCTAGCCCTATGAGCCATATTTTGCTCGACATTGACGAATAAAACACTTAATTGCTTGTCCGTCATTTATTACTGGTTAATTTTTTTGAGGAGATCCTTCATCTAATTTTCGGCTGTAATGTGGGGTCTCAATTCCCAATGAGATGAAAATTATGGTTCTATAAAATACTATATGTAGGTTTCCCCCTCATCTCGTTAACCCTTACATCATGCACACAAACAACAATACATGTGTACCACTAAGTCATCATGCATCTACTTAAGGATATATATATATATATATATGCCTTCAATTAAAGGCGCACTTGCGTAGAAAACTAAGATTGGACAAAATGTTTTGGCAAAGAGCACAACCAACCTAAATTAATTACCTAATATATATATGCACAGAATAATGTTTCTTTTTGGGGAGTTTAATCAAATCTTAACTACCAACCAAACCAATAGAATCGATGGATCTTGAAGCAAACCTAGGGCTTGAAACGTGCAAATCACCAGCCATAATTGATACTGTACGTTAGTATCCACTTTTCCAAGTTTATAGCCAGAATTTGTCCTCATTGGTGTTTCAGTTAATGAATGATATGATCAAAACATAAAAGGACATTACCCAGCCAGCTCAAACTTGGTCGACAAAACCCTTTTTCTGAATTGAATGACAAGCAACCTTTTTAATTTATAGGTTATTTCCTTGCTTTTCACTGCTTATTAGTTAATGTATGTTTATGCTAAAGTTATGCAATTGGGTGTACTAAAGGATGGCGATTTACACATGTAACTCCTGTGCTCAACTAAAGTAAACCTAGCGATACTGTGCTTTTTAGGCTTTTCAATAAGACAGTTTGTATAGTTATAGGCTTGTAATAATTGAACTGCTACCTAATGTGTCTCTATAACTATGTGCGAGTATTTTATTTTTTATTGGCTTTGTGCTATTTCCTGCTGTTTTGTTTGTTTCTGTGGGGATTATTAAGATGAAGGGTGCAGCTTGGAACAAGGCTTTTCAAGGGTGTTTGATAATGCAGGTACAATCTATCATGCTGGATCGATATTTCAGTCACAAAATTTATACTATATCATTAGGTCTACATGCTGAGGAAGAAAATGATGGATCTGTGGATCTTCTTCCCTATACTGTACTGTTGGAAACAATGATTCATGTGAGAAAACAATGTGCGCCAAGTTAGTGCCATGGAATTAGAATTTCGTTCGATGGCGAAGATTGTATTTATTTTAGTCGAACTTACATTGTAAATGGAGAATGGCGCAACATTGTCTAATGAACTTGTTCTTTTACTTGCCAAAAAAATAAAATAAAATAACAAGACTATTGTGAATTATACACTACAAAAATATATCTAATCTGCGACGGAAAATTCGACGGAAAAAGGTCAAATTTCCGACGGAAAATTGTGTTTCCGACGGAAACACCGACGCGGAAAGGGTCGTCGGGATTCAGCTCGTCGGAAATTCCGTCGGATACTGTCAAGCAGAAACTGCAGAAAATAGTGGCAGGAATTTCCGACGGAATTTCCGACGGAATATTCCGTCGGAATTTCCGTCGGAAATTCCCAAAATTTTTTTTTTAAATAATCCGAAAGTTTTTTGAAATTATCCGAAATTCCGACGGAATCGGGAATTTCGGAATTTCGGAATTTCAAAAAAAAAATTTTGTTTTCCGAAAAGTTTGTTTCTAAATTTCAAAAGTTCTCAAAATAAAAAACAATTAATAATAAGTTTCAAATCTGCCAATAAAATGTGCTTAATTAAATATTAAGTACAACATATATATCAAGATATATAAATATTAAGTACAACATATAAGTACAACATATATAAATATTAAGTACAACATATATAAGTACAACATATACGTTGTTTTAGATGTACACGCAGATTACATAAATTACACGAATATCATATCAGCTAATCAGAGTCAGATAAATTTGTGGGATCATCATCATTGTCATTTTGAGAGTCCTCTTCATCATCATCAGCATTCAAGTCGATGTGGTTGGAAGAACCTGCACTTTGACCTTTGAAAAATTTGAAAACTTTTTTCAGCATGCGCTCTGTCTTCCCTTGTTTCTTGGTTAGTTGAGTTATAGCCTCTGCTTGCTTCGCTATGCTCTCACTGAGGAGTTGCGCTTGCTCTCTTGGATCAAAATGCTCTGCTGATGAGTGACGTGCAGCTGCGATGGTAGCTGATTTCTTCAACTTCATCCCCTCCGTACCAAAACCGTATACTCCATTAACTCTATACTCCTCTTGATTTCGTGCAAATTCATCAAACATATTAATTCCCATCAACCACTCATCTCTAAGTCCATGTCCATTAGGATTTCTTCTTCTGTACATCCATTGACGATGCAACGGTCCATCCATATCTTCCTAATATAATTGCCTTAACTGTTATGTAAACTACAACCAATTATAATAAACATTTTTTAGAAATCTATTTAACCAGCTCAACATATATATATATATATATATATATATATATATATATATATATATATATATATATATATATATATATATATCATACATATATATATATATATATATTACATAAATATATATTTTATAATATGTTATAATATATACTTAACATTGTTATACTATTTTACTCTATTTGTTCAAATAAATACACTTGATAAACAAACTTAAATTTGAATGTAATTCACATCCATATTTTACGACACAAATAAAGTACATAGAACACATTATAAAAAATTAAATCAAACCTCAAAAAACATTCATGGCTTACATATTTAACATTTTATAATGTACAAACTTGTTGCACTTAAATTATTCACTTTAATAAAACATAATATACATGCTTAACATATTTAACATTTTCAAATAACAAAATAATTATTACAGATCTACATACTTAACATGTTTTACTCCACTTATTGTAATATACATATTTAATAAATTAAATAAAAAATAAATTATTCAAACTAAACAAATTACAAAAAATTAAATCATACCTCAAAAAACATTCATGCCTAACATATTTAACATTTTATAATAAACAAACAATTATTGCAGATCTACATACTTAACACGTTTTAGTTCACTTATTCTAATATACATATTTAATAAATTAATTAAAAAACTAACGTTATTCAAATTTATATTCAACGGATAAAATAAATTATTCAAACTAAACAAATTATAAAAAATTAAATCATACCTCAACAAACATTCATGCCTAACATATTTAACATTTTATAATAAACAAACTTGTTTCATTTAAATTATTCACTTTAAGAAAACATAATATACATGCTTAACATACTTAACATTTTCAAATAACCAAATAATTATTGCAAATCTACATACTCAACACGTTTTACTTCACTTATTCTAAAAAACTAACGTTATATAAATTTATATTCAACGGAAAAAATAAATTATTGAAACTAAACATTCATGCCTAACATATTTAACATTTGATAATAAACAAACTTGTTTTATTTAAATTGTTCACTTTAATCAAACATAATATACATGCTTAACATATTTAACATTTTCAAATAACCAAATAATTATTACAGATCTACATACTGAACACGTTTTACTTCACTTATTCTAAAAAACTAACGTTATATAAATTTATATTCAATGAGAAAAATAAATTATTCAAACTAAACAAATTATAAAAAATTAAATCATACCTCCAAAAACATTCATGCCTAACATATTTAATATTTGATTATAAACAAACTTGTTTCATTTAAATTATTCATTTTAATAAAACATAATATATATGCTTAACATATTTAACATTTTCAAATAACCAAATAATTATTACAGATCTACATACTTAACATGCTTTACTCCACTTATTCTAACATACATATTTAATAAATTAAATAAAAAACTAACGTTATTCAAATTTATATTCAACGGAAAAAATAATTATTCAAACAAAACAAACATGTTTCTGCTAATTTTCATATACCCGAAAAATGAACATCACATATCAAATTAACACAACTTGAAAGCGGAACAATTCTACTAACCTTCGCACACCCGAAAAATCAATCTGATTACAGACGGTGACGACACTAGCGGTGGCACTGGCGGCGACAAAACGTGAAAAACAAAGACCGTAAAAATTATCAATTAACTTAACAATTTCAATTTCAAACAATAAATTAAGCAAAAATATCACTTACCGTTAAATTTTTCGATGATCAAAACCTTGAAATCTCACTTTCTCTCTCTTCCTCCTTCTCCCTCTCTCCTTTTTCGAACACTTTCTCTCTCTATTTCTCCACAAACCGCTCGAAATCTCACCCCTCCCCCCCAATTTAAAGCCGGGCAAACGGGGTCGAGATCCGCGCGGAATTCCGACGGAATTACCGACGGATTCCGACGGAATTCCGTCGGAAATTCCGTCGGAACTCTGCCCCGACGGAATTCCCGTCGGAATTTCGAATTTCCGACGGAACTCCGTCGGAAATTCCGTCGGAATTTCCGACGGAATTCCGTCGGATTCTTCCGTCGGAAAATCCGTCGGAAATTTAATTTTCCGTCGGAGTTCGTCTGAAATTCCGTCGGTTTGTCTGCAATTTTTCCGACGCTGTCTGACGCGTCGCTTTGTCCGTCGGAGTTGAACTACGTTTTTGTAGTGATTGTAAAACTTCTCAAAGTTATCAAATAGCATGTAAATATCATTATTTGCATTTAATGATATATATGAACAATAAAGAGTCCCGCTTGGGCAGGATTTGGGAATGGGTGTAGCAATGGATCGGGTTTGGATTGGGTGAACCAGCATCTGCAGCCATCACTCGCTTTCATCTGCTTCATCCAATCCATCCGTCATCCGTGAAAATCTAATCCAATACATCCATTCATCATCCGTAGTTGAAAATGAGTGGATTGGATTGTTAACAGGTGATGAGTGTTTATGTCTACTGCATTTACCAACTTATAAAGCAAAAATGAGTTTGCCTTTTGGAAAGTTTAAAGAAGATATTTTAGGTACAAGAAATGAATAAATATCATATTTACCATATTAATTTTGTGCTCATAAAATTAATAATATAATTGTCCAAAAAAGGGGGTAAAATTTAAAGGCTAAAAATAAAAGTAAACTAATTGTAAATAGAGGATAAACAAGTGGATGATTAAGCGAATGATGGACCAGGTGGTAAGTTGAATGAAACATCACCTGGATCCAACCCAATCTGTTAAGCCATCATCTATCATTCATCCATCATCCATATATTTCAGGTTTTCACCCACTTTTTCGGATCAGATGGAATGCATATCCATCGAATACGGGTGAGATTATCGACCTTATTTGGGAAGATCCAAATGTAAACGACCTTACGTTATAGGTAACTTACGTACAGAGATATCGATTTCAATAGACTTATAAAGATAAACATCACAAGAATAGTTTTTCAATTTTTTTTTTTTTGGGCTCGAGAACCATTATAAATATTTATGATACAACGCTGGTCCTGAAACTACCTGGAAACGCAAACCCCGATATTTACCTTACAGTAAACTTATTGGATAATTCAACAGATAAAAATAGTTACAAGTTCTCAAATGCTTAAATTAGTTAGATCTTACAAACAACACTCCTACGAAAAAAGGACAGGAATTATCAACATGCACTCTATGTCTGTGCGCTGTAACAACAAAAATCGCCTCGTTGGTTAACCCCTTTACCCCCAAGTGAAAGTCAAATGCACATAAACCAATGGTAATGATGATCAAGATGAAAAGATGCATGTGCCGACACTGTCAAAAGCTTAGGAGGAACTCCGCTGAAAAAGCAAATTCAAATGATTCGTCATAAAATTCCTCAGCTATGGTGGCTGCACCATCCTAGTCTAAGCATTAGGCATTGCAATGCTTTTCCGCCTGTTATCATCGGAATTAAAGTCACCCATCTTGACTTGTCTAGCACTTTGATGTGATTCCCAAACGATTAAAGTACTAGTAGAGTCTTTAAAACATGATTAAATATTTAAGTTTAAATATTGTTTGCTTCCATGAATTTTTATGTCTCTGTCAACATTAAAGAAAGATAATATTAATGAATTCATTTAAAATACACTTCATAAAAATAATCAATTTAAAATTGACTTAACATTTTGGTTCTGTTCTTTTTTACGTTTGGGAGGATTCAGCTAATAACTTATAACTTCTTATGTTTCTTTATAGTTCCTTGCATCTTTAACAAGTCAATCAAGAGTAGATCAGACTAAAATATTTTTATGGATTTTTTTGGGGGGTTTTCATAAAGCTAAAAAATTACCACATATTCATAAAGGAAAATAATGCATATGATATGTTCAAATTTTTAATTTTAGCACTGAGTTGAAATTTTATTTGGCTTGGCTTAAATTTTATTACAGGTGCAAATAGAAAGCTTTCTTAGTTGACTTTGGGTAGCATTAGCCTAATTATTCATCGTACCTAACCTAATTACTGGTATCTTAAATAAAGCAAAGCTTGCTTCCAGATACAATTTCCACCGGTTGGAAACAAAATTCACGTGCATTTCCTATACATGTTCGCTGTAATCCCCTTTCCCTTCATGAAAATGGTGTGCCACCTAAGTTAACGAATTCTTTTTATGACTTGTTTAGTCAATTATTAGACCGCAAAATGATTGAGCGTTGTAATTTATGGCCGTTAAAAATTTAATCCGAGTTTGGTGGCTTTATAGATTTTTGTCTAATTTGATATCTTTTTAATTGAACAAAAATATGTTTGAATTATTTGTTATTCGATATATGTGTTGGACGAATTCCATCTTCGAAATGAGCCAATTTGATAATGACATTGTTGCACTTGTCTATGTCATTAAATTCATAGTCAGACATGAATTACAATTGCACCTGATTTTCAAAGGTTAAATTGAAACCAAAAAATTACATAACAATATTCCATTAAAGAAAACTAGGCTAATTCGAGGAGGGCAAGATTTGACGATTAAAACTATAAAACCTCCTCGCTTTCTTTATGCAGCTATTTTTGTGATACTCTTTTAAATAATTGTGACTGTTATTTAGATTCAGTATTCTTCTCCATTTTTTAACTGATTTTCTTTCTATTAACTCCATGACTAAATTAAACCCTTTAAAAATTTTGTCTCAGATTTTAATGATGCATAAATTTTAGTTTTTTCTTCTTCTTCTTTTGGGTAAATTTGTAACAACCCTCAATAGAAATGTCGTTAGTAAAGTGACAAAGCATCGCTATTAAATTTGCATCTTTATTTTTCAAACTGGGCCAAAAAAAAAAATAAATGCAACAATTAAGGCCAGGATGGACATATGATGCACATTGACGAAATGTCGAGATTTTTAGTTTTTTTCGTTCTTTTTGTTTTTTTAATTACTAGACCTTTTCAACAATAAATGAAAGAGAAAAGAAGCCATCATCTTCATAGGAAGAAACCAAAGTGGAGAAAACGAAACCGCGGCTCGTCTTCGTGACGGCGTATTATTCGGGTCATACGAAGCGAATTCTCGGAATTTGGGTGGCAACCAACCCGCATACCATACCAAGTGCCTTCTCTTGAAATATGAAATTCAATTTTCTCCGTCCAAATAGATTATGGGGGACCATGGAATTTCTTTTCTAAGCTTCCTGAATCTTTTCCTATGCTTTTTTGGCTCATCAAAAAGTTTTTCCATCAAAAAATACACAAATTTTTATATCAAAAAATAATTTTACTGTATTATTAGAATATAAATTTATTCGTGGACCTTCAACCATCAACTTAAACTTTTGGTTGAGTTGGTTTTTTAACATGACATCAGAGCATTTATGAGCGAGATGTCTCGATTTTGAGATTGCGCAAGGTAGGGGGAGTTTTTGCAACGGTCATGCTTCAAGTCTAAAGTGCATTCACGTGAGGAGACGTGTTAAAGTATAAACCTATTCATGAACCTTCAATCATCATCTTAAGCTGTGGTAGTTCCCTCACATAATAATTTGACATCACTTATAAACACATTTCCCACTAATAGTTGTGGGAGATGTTAGTGAGGAATATATATGTTTAAAAAGTAAAACCAGTGGATGAGATAATTTCAAAATTGTAATCCTTCTACTACAAGCCGGTATATCTTTAGAGGTGTTAGAAAACTTAATTGATAAATGAAAAAAAACTTATGTACATATATAAGTAACAAAAAAATTAGTTTGGAGCATTTCAAAATTCATATTTTATGCCAGATCTTTATGCTGGACATGCATAGACGTGAAATATTAATATTCATTTCATTGAATATTGCACGTCAACAAAACTAATTAGTCAAACAAGAAAAGGTTTAATATTGATGTCAAAAATCTGAATTTGAATATAATATACTGCAACGTTTATGCCATTTAATACAAATAAATAAATAAATGATTGATTCGTACCAAAAATAGACAAAATGGGTTCTACGTTGCAATATATAATTTAAGTACGCCGTCCTCGCGGTAGGAGGAAGAGGGGAGCCCATGACGAAGGATTGATAACTGACGAACTTGTTATTTAATTAATATTGGATTTTAAGACATTAATTAAATGGTTTAGTGATAAATTAATAATGATATATTTATGTGATTTCTCTGACTGGAAACGATCTTAACTCACTTTCATATCTGGCTGGGATATTTAATTTTTCCCACCAAATATTTTTTGCTTTTAAAGTCGATATTAATTTCGCTTTCATTTGCCACTGCCCGATTGGACATGAATAAAATGAAATATGAATGCCAATCATTGTTATGATAGCATCGTAATAAAATTATAATTGGAACACACGTACACTGATTGCATTGCAATCAAATCAGAATTTGAGATTCTATGTGCTGGTTATTGATACGAAAATTTACTTCGTTGGTCAAGTCATTGAGATCAAGGATCAAAGGTCGATAATCTTCTAAAAAGATGATAAGATTACGGCCCTCTTTGACAGAATTAGCTATTTAGATAACAGATAGTGGTCTATGTAACGATTAGCTATTTAGATAGCTGTTAGCGGATTAATGTATTAATTGATTAAAATACAAAACACTATTCAAAACGCTATTGCCGAACACAGCCTACAATGAAATGAAAAACAGAAAGAGAGGTATAGAGTGGCTAACCTCCAAAATAAAAATATCCTCTCATTTTTTGAAATTTTAAGATATATATCACAATCAAGGATCTACATTATATTAATCATTTAAAACATGTTACAATTTTCATTGGATCTGAGACAATTTATGTGCTTCATAATCTACAGTCAATCTATTCTTGTCTTGTTAATTTGCAAATCTAATATTGAATTTAAATAGCAGACTTAGTTCGTTTACCCTTTTTAAAAGTTGAAAAGGTTCCAGTCATGGGATATTTATTAAAACATATTGGAAAAATGTTTAACCAAGAAATAATACCAAAAAAAGGTTTAATTAGAGTGGAGCATTGAAAACCACAGATGACAAATAAAAAACGACTTGTATGAGCAATAAATAAATGTTTTAGAAATGAAGTGTATGCTCATTTTGCAACGTAAAACTATGTTCTTTTAGATGTCAATAATTAAAATCATTCATAACTAATTGTATTAGCTCATTCAACTCTAGCAAGAAGTTTGCTTAGGGTCATTTTACTTCACATGGCTTAGATTATAGTGAATTATTCCAAAACAATTTCTTAAAAAAATTACTTTTCTTTGTTTGGTGTCATTCAGAAAAGGTTATTATTTAAGGTCTTTCATAAGTCAGAAACAACTTCACAGCATGCTTAAAGCGGGTCCTAAAGTACCAATTTGATATTTCTTTAAATCAATTTAAAATGATAAGTGAAATCGTAATTTTTATTCCCAACATGCGTTTTTAAGTGAAAAGAAAAACATGTTAGATGTGTCTATCGAGAAATTTAGTCACTCATACGAAACATAGTTTTAATTGAAATAATCTCACATATTTATGCCCTAATAAAACATTTTTTTTTGGGGGGGGGGGGGTGTTGATTGCTTATATGATGAAATTATATTTCTCTATGTGTCGCATTCTATGGTTCTCGATCTTGGTTGAAAGTTACATTTTCCCTTAATTCTTTTACCTCTACTAATATTTTCACAAATGATGAGATACCTAGGTCAGACAACGTTGGAGAAGCGGAGGGTTGTGGTGCTTAAAACTAATCATATATGTAAAGGAAAAAAATTATGCAGCATATTTTGTAAATTATACTCAGATATAGGGTAGACGAAGGTCTTGTTTGACAAAATTAGTTGCTTATGTAGTGGATAGTACTTCCAATTTAGTTGTTCACAGATAGCTGTTTAGATGAGCTGCTGAGGCAAATATATTCGGTAAATTTAATTATTAAATTAGTTGATTAATGTACATTGATATAAATAGATATATATAGATACTTATTACTTTCCAAAGATAAAATTTTCAAAGAGTACTTTTTAGCTAAAAAATATGAAACGACACTTTTGAATGTCAAAAACTAATATTATTAGTTTTTGATAAATACAACTTAAAACACTGAATGCTAATTGAAATCTTAATCCAAATACTAAAAACTGACTGATTAATATGTTGATTAGATCAAATGCTAAACAATACTGAAAATACTGTTGCCGAATATGATCAAAATTTCTACAAGATCTATCACTAAGGCATCAATAAAATTGAATTTGTTTTCAACGATTTTCACCACATTAGAACTCACCAATCTCATCAAAATCCCCCCCCCCCAAAAAAAACCCAAAAAATAATTTGACAAAAAACCCTGAGTTTATGTATATGCATTTATTTGTGGTTAAAAATTTGAAGCATGTCACCATCTCATCTAAAAACCATGTGAAATCAAGGAAAAGGTGTTTAAACATGCAACATGCTCAACTACAAGAAATCTATACCCCATAAAAATTAACGACTGTTTGAAAAACAAGTGTATGGATAATTGTTGTTGTTACTGCCTGGTAACTACTAGCCCTTTATGTGATGCCCTCCTTTAAATCATGATTTTTTTTTCTTTTTTTTTCGTGTGGTGTAAATGAAAGTATAAAGGGTGACGTAGAAGGATTCGAACTAAAGTCTTTAATAACAACTCATAAAAAATATTATTAAGTAACCTAACTGACATCTACTTAAATCGTAAGATTTCTATTGACCTAATTAAGATTTAGTTCAACATATTTCTATCTCTTAACCGACAAGTCTTATACTATTATACACAAATTTAAAATTGAAAACTATAATATAACTATAATATTATCTTCAACAGATTATCATTATTTATATTAAAAAGTAATTATCATCATCATAATCTCTCAAAAAAAAATCTCGTTATCATGTAATCCAGTTATCCAGCTACTACTTTAATTGCATTAGACCTCTTCAATCTTAAGTATTACTAATTGTAGCAAATTGTGGCCTGGAATACATCACTAGCACTTAAAGTGATTTATTATCTTAGTAATAATATTAATTAATTATTTTGATAAAAAAATAAATAAATTATTTAATATTAATAGGAATTAGATATTCTACCCCACAGGAAATCAGGGGGTGCTTTTCGTCATTTTGCATCGAGAGTCATTTTACTGGTTGGCCCTTCCCGTGCTTATTCTCTTGGTTTAAATACGCAAATTCAGACACCTCCATTGTTTCTTCCTCCATTCTTCTCTCTCTGTCTCTCTCCACCTTCTTAACTCGGTGCCGATTCCTTCTCAACTCAGTTTCGACCCAGATCGAATTCCCCACAACACAGAAATCCCAAAAAGAAAGAATCTTCATTCATAAATCACAACAATAACACCAACAATCCAAACTCGTTCGACTCGGTTGGTAACTCAGCTCAGAATCAGATGGGATCGGAGCTGATCTTCAGAGGGCACGAAGCCCAACACCAAAGCGACGAGTACCAACCAAAGCCGCCCAAACCCTGGCTGGCCGTGATTCGTCCGGTTCGCTACCTTCTACGCGAACAACGTTTCGTCTTCCTTCTCATCGGCATTGCCATCGCAACCCTCTTCTTCTCGCTCATACCCTCGACCTCCTCCCCTTCTCCAGCCCTCACATTCTCCGGTGAATCCTACGTGCGCCATGACTCAATCAGCGGCGAATCGTTCCTCACCGCTGAGTCGACTCGGCTCGTCCCTCACCGTGTCATTGGCGCCGGAAAGGTGCCCTTAGGACTGAAGCGAAAGGGGCTTCGAATCGTGGTCACGGGTGGGGCTGGGTTCGTCGGGTCCCACCTGGTGGACCGTCTGATTGCCAGGGGTGACAGTGTTATCGTTGTCGATAATTTCTTCACTGGGAGGAAGGAGAATGTTGTGCACCATTTTGGGAACCCTAGATTTGAATTGATACGACACGACGTCGTTGAGCCGCTTTTGCTTGAGGTTGATCAGATCTACCATCTCGCTTGCCCTGCTTCCCCTGTTCATTACAAGCACAACCCTGTCAAGACTATCATATCCTTTCTTCTTTTTATTTATTTTTTTTTTGATATCTCGGTGCAATTGGTTTTAATATGCGGGAAATTTTGTTGTCTTCAACGAAAATTTTGGAGATTAGTTTGAGAAAATCTGTTTTTTTTGGGTTGGAAATTGTTGGGTATGTAGTTAGATTAGATGGCGAATGCTTTGTTTGATATGAGGTCACATTTTTTTGTTTTTGGGTTCTATGTTTTTTCATTTAATCTTCTCTAAAAAAATGTTGCGGCCAATTTTTGATATGAATTTTGAAAATGATTGGGATTTCCGTTTCGAATGGGTTTGACTGGTGTTGCATGTGAGTAAAGTGTTCGACGAATTGCCCATGAGAAATGTCTGTATTTCGCGTGCTTCGTACAATTCTGTTAAATTCAGTCACGAGTTAGATTTGTTTTTAGAAGTCACCGATGTTGAATTTGTGGAGGCCTTAACTGGTGAATTTACAAGACAAATGTGGTGGGAACGCTGAACATGTTAGGATTGGCAAAGAGAGTTGGGGCCAGGTTCCTGCTCACTAGCACCAGTGAGGTGTACGGTGACCCCTTGGAGCACCCTCAGAAGGAGACTTATTGGGGCAATGTCAACCCAATTGGTATACTCTCCAGGCTCCATTCCCCCCCCCCCCCCCCAAAAAAAAGCTCATCTAAGCTTAGTTGGTAAAGTCTCTTATGGGTATGTATGCATGCAATTAGACCTGGTTTTGTATAAAATAGTCTCATTTAGAGATTGTATTGAGCAATCTCGTAAGAATTTACAGGTCTCTAAATCCATCTCTGTGGGCCTTCTAGCTCTCTAAAGGAGTAAAAAGGGGGGGGGGGGGGAATGGGGCCATGTTATTTGATTTTTCTTGCCAGCATTTGAGAATTGACTATTTGAAGGGTTCATGCCATACGTATGATATGGGATGTGCTCATTTAGTGGGAAAAGTGAACACGTGGGCGGGCTTTTGGGGGGGGGGGGGAGGATGATAAACTATCACGTCATGGTTGTCTCCACACCCATCTCGCCCTTTTTCTCCTTGCTAGGTCGTTGCTCTTTGGCTTAGCTGTAAAGGGTTATGAACTATGTGGGGCTTGGTGGGTCATCACACCTATTTAGATCTGGTCGGGGCCTCCACTGATGACTCGCGATTTCTGGGTCTACCAATCAACCCTATTATGTTCTCATGTCAGCGTGTCAACTGTTGTTAAGGATGGAAAATAGTGGTAGTTGAAGAAGTGGATCCCCAATTCAGAGTAATTTTCTGCTGGAAAAAAAAATAAAAGGGGGCATTTTTCTTTTTGACTAGCTTGGAATTGGTATGAATGGTGTCTATTGGGCCATGGATCATTTAGCATCCATGCCATCAGTTTTTTCATTGAAAGATATGACCTTGATTTTTTTTTTTGGGGGGGGGGGGTTTAAGAAGCATTGAAATTGTATTTCTGGTGATTTTCCTAGGATGCATTATAATTTTGACCCTAAGTGTGCTTTAGGTCTGCGTGTCAATTTCTAGGTAGAAAAATCAGTTTCTTCATTGCATGCTATGTTTTGTCCTAATTATGCTGAAACTATTCAGCAGGAAAATATCTTTGTAAAATTATTAGGTGGTATCTGTTCTGTTTGTTGAATCTTATATCCTCGGCTAGGCCAGTGGACCTGGTTTTTGGTTTCTCTTGTGGGTGCCAACGGTGGACTAAGTTTGAAGGGAAATATTTTGTGCGTGTTGGGTTGGTCACCTTCCTCCCAACTGGCAGACCAAAAAAACACAAATTGTTGGTTGAGACTGTTTCACATAAAAGTTATAGTAAGATAGACTTCTTATGGGTCGACTTTCCGAATGCTTCAACATGACTAATATTGAATAGTAGGGTGGCTTCTTTGATTTAGGGGTGCCTAATAATACGTCGAATAGTGATTTTTATTAGATTTACCCCCTAAATGAGTTATTAGTCGCCCTAACGTTCATTAAAGATCGCAATAAAAATGCTCATCTCAAAAGAAGTCTTGGGTGAGTTGGTCTCACATAAAACCTACTACCAAAAAAATTGGTAAGTAAATACGTACATAAGAAGAAATATTGCTTCTGTTTTATGCATATTATCTTCACTGCTAAACTTTCAGAAAGAAATATTTACCTCTGGGTAGGTGTGAACAATGGTTCTCCTTTTCCTTGCTGAGAGGGTGAAGATGATGAAGGTTCTGGTCATTCAGATCTGACTAACATGTGCAATTGTAAAATCCTTTGGGGTGAATTGTGAAACCAGCTGTGTGTTAATGTGTGGCAGGTGTCCGAAGTTGCTATGATGAGGGAAAACGTACAGCCGAAACATTGGCCATGGACTACCACCGAGGTGCTGGTGTTGAGGTCAGTAAAAAATGCATCTACTTGGATGGGAGAGCTTAAATAACTGATTAGCCATCTATTAGAATTTTACTGCAGTTAATTTATCAGATTGCCTCTCTCTCCCTTTCCACAGGTGAGAATTGCTAGGATTTTCAATACTTATGGGCCTCGGATGTGCATTGATGATGGACGTGTCGTTAGTAACTTTGTTGCACAGGTACCTCTGTCTTTGTGTGTGTGTGTGTATATATATGTATTTATTTATTTATTTTTAATTTTATTTTTTTTTTCCTCTGTGTATCCCATGAATGTGCTAGGAACTGTCGGTAGCTTACAATAAAAACTACATTGACAATGAGGTTTATTGCAGGCTTTGAGGAAGGAGCCGATGACAGTCTATGGGGATGGAAAACAAACTAGGAGTTTCCAATATGTTTCTGACCTGGTGAGTTTGCGTCGGTTCTATCGTTAGGTCTAATTGCGCAGTTGCTATAGACGTGTATGCACGCATGCCAACTCCTTACGTTCATGGTTTTTTCTGCTGATTAGTTGGTTTGTCGCCACGGGTATCTAGGAGTAATATTTTTAATGCCAACCTAAAATTGTTATGGCAAGTGGCCAATACATGGCTATAACTTTGTAATGATCTAGCCGACGAGTATCAGTTGGTATGTTGAGATTGCTAATTTTGGAATACTAAATTGGAGCTGCCTCTGATGATTTTAGAGAATCTGAGTTTCGACTTTAAATGAAATTGCATTTGCTGATCCATGGATTTTGTTGGATCTATTTGCTCTTGTCGTACTCACAAAGATGCTAATATGAGGTACCCTACATTTATCACTGTTGCACATGGATTGTATCAAAATACAAAACCCCTGGCAGCTGGCTTTTGTTTAAATGAGGTTGGGTCCATGTCTATGAGAAGTGGTTGAAAATATTTACGTTGATATTTCCTTTTTTTAAAAATATCCTACATATGTACAGAGAGATTATTTTTAGAAATACAATTTCATGTTTGATTGTATCTCCGATTTAAAATGTATTTTAATATTTCCACTTATGATGTTAATGTGATGTTTCTTTTATGGATCAGGTGGAGGGTCTGATGCGCCTTATGGAGGGTGAACATGTGGGTCCTTTCAATCTTGGAAATCCTGGTGAATTCACCATGCTTGAACTTGCTAAGGTACATAAAACATTCTTATGAGCTGCCCACTTTGTCTATTGTCACTGGCTCACTGCCTTGGCTGTGATGTTACTATTTTAAATGTTTAGTCTCAACCCTGGAGAATTTTGTTGGTTTCCTCATACCCTACAGCACATTTAAGTTTCCATTGTCCCCTAATATGCACTGTATGAAGTAAAACGCCATTACATAGTGTTTATGATCTGGCTGCAGCAGTAGTTCAGAATAAGTTCGACCTGAAGTCACCTGTTGCTTTTAGTTGAATTAGAAAAGAGAAAATGAGCTGAACAGCGAGCAAAAAAGCAGAAACATAGTGGTGGGTTTGTGGCTTTTGCGATATACTCTGCGTCTTTCATGCTTCTCAGACATGATATCTTTGATTATGTATATGTTACTCAAACACAATAGAAACTAAGAATGAAGGCACAATAGAAATGCATAATGGCAGCCGCAAAGCAGGGGTAAAGGTTAATGTTGTAGTCGTGAAGCTTGTTTTCTTGCCTTTTCTGAAGCCTGGGTTGGATATAAAACAAACCCCTTTGTGGTTCTCCAGGTAGTGCAGGAAACAATAGACCCAGAGGCAAAGATCGAGTTCAGGCCCAACACCGAGGATGATCCTCACAAGAGGAAGCCGGACATCTCGAGGGCTAAAGAGCTCCTTGGTTGGGAGCCCAAGATCCCACTCCACAAAGGTCTTCCCATGATGGTTTCTGATTTCAGGCAGCGGATCTTTGGTGACCAAAAGGAAGGAGACTCAACTGCTTTTTGATATGCCACAGAAATACCTGAGCTCAGTTCTTCTCTTTCGCTCCCTGTATAGCATCTCAAGGCTGCAATGCATAGTAGCAGAAGGGATGCTGTCAGCTTCCTCTGAGAGTATAGATGTAGAGTTTATATAGGCCTTTCAGCAAATATGTTTTCTCATATATATGTTATTATGGTGCTAGGTTTGTTCGCGGTTGCTGGTTCACAAGTAGACACTGAAATAATACACTGATCAGTATTGTTCTCTTTTGTTTCTCCCATTTGGGAACCAATTCTTTCCTCCATGTGAGGGTGAAACTGTTATTTCTCGCTTGGTTCGATGGTGGATTACATTTCATTCTTACTTCCAATTGGAGGGAGGAGTTGCAACAGGCAACTGCGAGCAAGTAGCATCTCTATAGAACGTTTGCATTTGTTTTTTTTTAAATTTTTTTATTTGGGGTTTTTAATTGACTTTAAAAAAGATTTAGAGAAGCTGCATTCAGATGGGCGTAAAGGGTGATTAAAGTGGTGCCTTAATTTCAATTCTCAGCAATATTAAATTCGAATTGAGCTTAAATCATTGCTATTGATTATTCTCCTCTAAACTTTTAAATATCTTGCCCAATTGGTAGAAAATAACTTCTGTCAAATGCAACTGAAAAAGGAAGCTTTTGTTGCATTTGTGTAACTATGATTGAGGGAGAAAGGTCTCCGTAATTTCAAAGGTCTCTACATACTTTTTTTTAAAAAATTCTTATATATTAACATAAACAGAGAATAAAGAAATCAGCCTACCATGACATTCTTTCTCTACTCATTCCCTTCCTAGAAAATAAAACAGAGAATAAAGAGACTACAATCACTTATGATTTTCCAAAAAGCAGATATTGGATCCCTTGCTCAGAACGCAGCAATACAAGAAAAGGAAAGGGGGAAAAAAACGGTAGTAAGATGCAACTTTTATCTCTTGACCAATAAAATCCAGTTATCTACACTTTCCCCTCATCAGCCAATGGGATGATACTCCCAAACATTGGCTAAAATATAGAGTAAAAAAGGGAATAATCATACCCATAGCAATAACAAGTAGCCAACAGTTATCACAATTTATTCGGTAGTTCCGAATTTATAGATCCAACTCCCATATATCGTATTTTAAAAAAAAAAAAAAAAACATATTCCCCCAATCCCCTGTATTCATGGTCTCCATTTCCAGAAAAAATAAAGCTTCTATGGTCCATCAAGTCGCACACATCAACCAATCCATAAATACGAATCTACAATGTAAGTGTCGGACAAGTATTGCTCTATGCTGCCATACACCTACAGGCGCACCTGTGCTAGCAAAAATAATCCTTTTCAGTTTGTATATTTTAACTATGAATTTCCCATTTTGCCAAATGGAGAAAGCTTCCCCCTCGAAATGCATAATTAAGCCCAGAAGCAATCTGAACCCTTCATAAGTTATTTTTAAGTGTCTTGTCTCGAAAGATTGCTGCCAAAGCCCACCCCATATTATCCCTGTGGACATTGATGTAGATTTTAGAAGGGATCAGCTTTTCAACGCCCAGATAAACAGGTAATTAGTCATCTTTTTGCTTCTAACGATCAGCACTTCAGTCCTCAGACACAATACAGATACAGCTCTCAAGTAGACAACAGCCCTAATGCTTCGAGATGGTGTTACTAGTCCCAAACACTCATTACAATGAAAAGGATCATCATAAGCGGACAGAACCTTCTGCAGCCAAAATAAGGTCAACACCTAGTGTGTGCGCATCAGCTTATTTAGGATTCCTCAGAACAATGATAACTGAATCTCCTCGGAGAAACATCTTGCTTATAAATCTGTCCTTGTTCACAGGCTGCGCCTTTTTCTTCCCTTTTCCCGTCTTTGGCACCTGCATGCATCACAATGCTCATGGATTACTTCTACAGTTCAGGTTGCTGTGTTTTGCCATACAAATGTTCAAGCAAATAGCACCCATTGCACTGCTGTCCTAGAATGAATGGTCACTCTGAGGCCTAGTTTAGCAACAGATTCCCGTGCACTCGTTTAGAGTTTGGGTTTTCACACACCAATCTAATTACAATTATTTAGCAAAAACAGTGCGACATTGTAGTCCTCCTTTGTGCCCAGAAAGCAACAGAGGCCTTGGCATGATGGCATCTAGACAACATATAACCTAGGAGGTCCCAAATTGAAGTCAAGGGATTTGTCCACGTTTCAGCACAATAATTTACGTATTTCTGTTTCTTTTTTTTTGGGGGGGCGCTTGGACTGTAGTGGATTACAACAAAATGTCTCACAAACTATTCTCCACTTCTTTTCTTGCGAAATAGAAGAAGTAAAAAGAATTTATCCTAGGGTTTTACAGAAGACGCCCCTCCATAGCCCACAATCGGAGATACTAGAGGTAAGGTTGCTTACATCTAACCGCCCTACACTTTGTTAGGCAAGATGACAGGGTACTGATTTTGAATTTGGATTTAAATGCAGATCTCCCTAGCAGAAACATGAGGAGGGCCACAGAGCTAGCCTTTGTTCTTTGCTCTAGAGGCTTGGACCCTTGTCCCGCCTGACTCATCTATTTTCCCTAACCCCCCCCCCACCCCAAATTGATCACCTTTTTTTTCGATCAACTAGATAAATAATTATTTGTTACTGGGTAAAGCATAAGAGATACATGCTTCTTAATTGCCTGCCAGCTACTAGAACAACTTGCAGTTATGAAGAAAACGCCTCAATATCAAGCTGCAATAATAATAAAGGATCTTGTCCATAAATAGTATCATTGTGTCATGGAATCCCATCATGTCTCCCATCAAAGCATGCTACTTGAAATTAAAGGATTTGGATGGGGTCAATTCGCATAATAGAGGTCAACAAAATTTAGGGATTTTCAAGATACGGCTTTGGATTCCTTGAATATTACTCCAGAAACGAACATTGATTAAAGCATACCTCAGTCCACATCTCTCGGACATTCTCAAGGACCATATTGCAATGGCGATCAAAAGCTCTCACACGCCCAAGGAGTTTTCTGTTGTTCCTGCAATTGATGAGGACCTGAGGTAGTCACAAACTAAAGGATTAGGCCATCTAAATTTATTGGATCAAAAAAGAAGGCCACCTAAATTTATACACAACAAAATTCTAGCAGTTAAAAAGAAAGAAGCTCTGCTCAATAATGTGTGCAAAAGTTAAAGGGCTATAAAAAATATAAATCGCAACAGCTATTTAGCACACCACACGTGAGCAAGATACTTTTCTCCAGCCAAAATACATCCCTCCCCCCCCCCCCCCCAAGTGTCACAAGAGTGACAGGCCGGGAGGGGGGGAGAGAGAGAGAGAGGGAGAGGGAGGGAGATTCACCAGGGGTGGGAGGGGAAAGTCTAGAAAGGCACCTGTGTGTTATTCTTGACACTCATCATAAGTACAGAGAGAGGACCAGTGTTGAACTCTTCCTCCTCATTCTTGGCCTGTGAAATTCAACTTCCATAAGCACAAGGAAGCACTGGCACTTACTTTAATGAAAAGTACATATATTCAGTTTACCAATGTCTGACCAAGACAACCAGATAAACCTATAAAGAAATGGTCCGACCACCCCAGCCAAACCAAACCAAACTCGGCCTGAAAGGTATTGACTACCCACCGCTCAATACAGAGGCAAGATCAAGATAAATGTAGTCCTTACAAACATAATTTTTAGCAACCAATTGATAGTAAAACTTATCTCAATACCCCCACCCCCTCTTTTTTGTTTGCAATCAGTTATTTTAGTGCCTTGTCCCAGTTTCTTCTAACATTAACACATAACCTTTCTTCAAAAGCACATTTTACTGAAAGAACTGAATAAAACTAATATTTTCAGTCACTATGACAAATCAACTGTTGCATTGGAAAAATCAGTTACTTATGAACAATAACTAAGAATAAAAAAGTCAAAATTTTCACCAATACTTGCACTCCACAAAAGCCTCCAATGGTTCCACACTTAGTTTAAAAAAGCCTGCTTAAGGCATGCCTCGGTGTGAGGCTACCTGGTCAGCGTCTCGAAGAGGATGAGGTGCACCTCAAGAATGCAAGGCTATATCTTCCCCCTCTTTCTTATTTTTTTTAGCCTTGTCTTTATCTTTTTTCCTCTTTTCTTCCCTTGGGAGATACAAGGTGAGCTACAGTTGTACGGTAGTGTGTGCATTGGGAAACCACGATGATAAGATATCACATCTTAAGACTATTTGCAGTGTTGTTAGTAGTTATATTAACGTCTAATCACTTTTTAAATGCAGTTATATAACTTGTTTCTGCAAAGTATACTTTGTAAAATGTGAAAGATTTCTAAAAATTTTTGCATAGAAGTGCGCCTTGCATCCATAATGCTTGCGCCTTTGCTCCGCGCCTTGCGTTTTGGGACCCTATGCGCCTTGCGCCTTTTAAAACTAAGGTCCTACAAGTGACAACCTAGAACTAAAACCCTCAACGATACGAAATCGCGCCATTTTCCCACAAATGTATATCTAAAGAATAAGTAAAACAATACTTGCAATCCACAAAAGCCTCCAGTGGTCCATCACAGAAAATATGCATCAAATTGAACATTAGTGCAAATTGAGCTTGAACTCAACAGAGCAGATATCTCCATGCCACAATCACCAATACCATGTCAGAACCAAACAGACAATAGAGATGCATTTCTCAGTGATACTACCATTCATCTTGCGACAAAGAATAATCTTACCATGGTTCATAACTACATCAGTAATTACAATGAATGTGAATAGTGCAAGACTGTGATGCAAGGCAAATATACTCAGATCCAGAAAACACATACACGATAGAACTACTAATGATGAACTTGCATAAACACAGAAAGAAAGAAAGTACTTACTGGGGCATCTTCCTCCATGGGCCGACTGAAATATAAAGAAAACAAAAATATTAGTGCCGCACTATAGCAACATTAGTGATGTACTATTTTTAGTAGCAAAAAGAGTTGAACTATGCCAAATCAGTAAAACAACATAAAATAGAGGTCACTGAAGACTAAATTGCCAAGGTACATTAAATTTGACGACCGCAGCACTGTCTTACAAGGAAAGACCACAGAAATTAGTTACAGAATTTCACATTATGAAATTCTACACTGGGTAACCCAGCACCAGTAATAAAACAAATACAAAGAAACTTATTTGTTGCCAAAAATGGAGGTGATCTAAACATACACTAGGCAACAATACTAAAAACTCTCTTTTATTTCATGACTATTTCAGGTGCACAGAGCACAAAACACACTTCCCACCATGAATGACAAGATCACGAAAGCCCACATACGTAACCCTGGATGACAAAAAGGCATAGAACCTTTGAATTCGGTTGGGACCGCATGTACATGCTTGTCGTAGATTTGACCACACTCCATCAACATTTTAACTCCTAACAAACATATAGCCCCACAATTTGAATGATGAATGAAGCCATAGGTCTAGCCCTTCATTTATAGCTGTAAGATTTTTAGCTGTAAGATAGGTACGGTTTCCTACACGTCCTAAGAACTTTACCGTAAAATAGGACTACGACTGACATTTTACGAAGGCATGAACAGAGGCTGGATTTGCAATTTTTCTTGTAGTTTTCGAATTTAGAGTCTCTTCAGACACAACTTTCTTGTTCAACCTCTGTTTCAAACGATTCTTTTTGTATATTATTTAGAATCCTATCGAATCTAATTTCTAATAACACCAGTTTCATGGTATCAAGAGTGACAAAAGATCCAAGGAAAACACAAATATGTTAATTTCTGCTCACATCTTCCTAATTCTTTCATATCCTTTCCACAAGGACGGCAAAAATGAGGCAAAAATGATTGCCAAATTTTAGGTCCCTCACTTTACACAGTTATACACAGCTATACTCAATGATCTTTTTCACCACAAGGTCGGCAAAAATAAGGCAAGAACGATTGCCAAATTTTAGGTCCCTGACTTTACACAGTTATACTCAAGGAAAAGTCTTTGACGCATTTCAAGGCTCTTGAGTCTCAATGCCAAAGGGTCTGAGCATCAGTATTTATCTTTTGTCATAATTGAGCCACTAAAGAACGTTGCGACACCTTTACGCATCTACATTACAATGCTCAATTTCAACAAAATTGCTTTCTTCATGAAACAGGATGAAAATCAAATAACTTCGTAGTCCGCCCCCACATCAACCAATCTTTAAATTACTTCACACAAGTTAAACACACAGACCTTTCCCACATCCAATTTGAAAAACTCATCCAAGTTCTGCATTCAAACGACCAGATAAGCTAATAGAAGCAACCCACCCCCCCAAAAAAAAGTTGTTCTATAAACCCAAGATCGTTTCCCACTTTTCTCAGCTTTGTTTTCCTTTTTCATTTTGTTTGTTTTCTGCATAAAGGGGAAGAGGAGCAAAAAATCAAACATCACCTTTCAACATAAGCTATCCAACACCCCCGGTGCCCAATTCAGTAGTTCTGTAAACCCAAGATGGTTTCCCACTTTTCTCAGGTTTGTTTTCCTTTTTCATTTTGTTTGTTTTCTGGGTAAAGGGGAAGAAGTGCGAAAATTCAAACCTCACATGTCAACGGAAGCTATCGAACCCCCCCCCAAAAAAAAAGGAAAAGGAAGTTTAAAGAAACACTAAAAGTGATCATACCTACCAATCAAAGTAGTTATTGAGGGAATAACAAGCAAATTGGCCAGACTAAAATGCTGCTCAATCAAAAGAAACAATATTGTATTCTAATTACGTTTTCTTCCCTAATCTTTACAATCAGTTTACAAAATGGAGGAAGCCCTGCCAAAACATCAACTGCAACAACATAAAGTGGCCTGCAACCACCACGCATCGAAACCTACCTTGAAATCCCAGATACAAAGAAACAATAACGGGCAAAGCTAAGTCCATAAATTTCAAAATTAATGCCCGGAGTTCTATGTTCACTACGATCAGCAAAATTGCTTGAAAATTATCGTCATAAAATCCAAAAACTACACGATAGTAACGTAGGAGCAGCAATATGTCAATCGATTAATACAGACCAACGTTGATTTACCTCATAATGAAGCTCTGGATCTAGTAAACCACGAATCGAACAAGCAAGAGCCTGCAATTCAGAAATCAGCATACCCTAAAGATTCCACAGCGAGAAAGAATGAATTTCAACCAAAAAAAAGAGCAAAAATGAACTCACGAATGAAAAACAGGGGTTTAGAGCTAGGGTTTTGAGGTTATGGTTCCAAAATCCAGAGACGCGGGGGGAGAGAGAAGGGGGGGGTGAGAGAGTGGGTCTTGTTGCTTTCTGGATATGTTTAAGGCAAAACGCGCAACTGATGCTGGGCTGGGCCGCCCGCCAGCCGGATTACCATTTGTCAATTGGTTTGGGTCTTAGTTCCCCATGACGAGCTTTTCTTTTTTTTTTTTTTTTTTGGGTTTTTTGGGGTGGTTTGCCCACTTTATCATTTTATTCAATGTTCATATTGAAAAAATATCTACAGTTTTATAGATATATGTAACATTGTCAACTTTTGTTTTCAAAAATTTAGTAGTGGTTTGTTTAGTTGAAAACTCTTTAGATTATACACTTTTAAGAAAATGTATTTCATGCTTATTAGGGAAAGTTTTAGTTATGTAAACGATAATCCAATGTTATCATAGATGTTGTATGATTTTTAATAGATTATGATAAAGTTATAAACACTATAGGTAACAGTGGAACTTTGTGTCTTGCATGGATGTTTCGGACACCCATAGTTCAAATTTTCGGATAAAATTAAATTTTCTCAAGGACATGCATAAAAATAATTTCTGCTAACAAAGTTCCATAAAATCGAAATAGACATTTTGTTATATAAAATTTCTAAATTTTTTTCCATTATATGATACTATTTTCTTAACTAGATATGAAATACAAGTCAACCTGTTAAAAACAAGTCTTAAAAGACTGGGTTTTTCTTGAAATTTACTTAGGAAGATATTAGCCAAGCACTAATGAAATACCATCTTTACCTTTTCTAGTGGGAAGAGGTTCCGATGCCTTCATCTTAGCAATAAACGGTTTCAATCAATGAGAAGGGGGCCCATTCTTATGATCACCATAATTCAATCATATGAAATAGGCAAGATAGATCTCCCCCTAAATTCAAGTCATTCAACCATATATGATCAATTGATCACCAAGTCATATCAACAAACCAACAATCCTATCTCCCTCCATTTCCAAGATTAGATTTTAGTATTTTCACACATGAGAAACATTTTTTGTATGCATATGTAACGGCTAAACATATGGATGTTACACGATCGCTATAACAGGCTTTACATAGCAGAATGGTGATGCATACGGGTCCCTTTCCACCCACAGAAGTACTTCCCATAAGCCCTTGGTGGCCGCTTCTTCTTGGTGGCCCTCATACTTGTCAGAGGTGTAGTGGGGGCGGATCTCACAAAGTGGGCCCCAACCTCATGAAAGCCAAGGAACTCGGCTAGATTGGTGTTTCCGCTGTCACTGCGTTTGTCGAGCCAAGCGACAATGTCGCTGAAGACGATCTTGATATTGTCGTCGGGTTCTCCGGAGGTCAGGCCATGCCACATACCGGGGTAGAGTTTGATGGTTTTGTCAATGCTGCTAGCTTCCTCGTACAATGCCCTGCTTACTTCTGGATCTGTCACTATGTCTGCCTCCCCATGCAGTACAAAGAACGGCATGGTCACCTGTAAAACATGATAGAATGAGTCAAGACCTGTGATTGTGAGTACCATAATACGTAGACTCTTAGCTTCACTTAAAGTAGTTGTCAGATGACACTCTAAACCAAACGGCTCCATGTTGGATACTTGCTGCACAGTCCAAGTGGTATAGGTCCCATCGATTTGTTTGTGTGAATGGAGCCAGTAAATCTGTTCGCAGAGTTTGTCTAAGGTGAGAATGAGATAGGTCAGTCAACCAATGAACCATGAACGAGACAGCAAAATTTGGGTATGCTCGGTTGTGTTGGCTCAGCCTGAACATGGCTCAATCTCGTCCATCAGTCCAAAGCCGCGCTAGTGCGAGCAGTTGTTATTGTTGATTTTGAAGCATGCATAACATTTAAAATTATCCAACTAAAGATTTTCAGTTAATAGATGATCGTTTTTCCAATCCTTGTCTGTCCTTTCTATCCCCCTTTTTTCCTATCCATGAAGTGCGTGACACATACTCTATAAAAATAGCACCAAACAAATCATTTCTTTTAAGAAAGTCATATTTCCAACCAACTTGTCATTATCATCATTAATGTATGCCCTTAATATGAAACAAATACTCTTCTAGAATTATGACATAAGATTACTTTATCTGGTAGATTGGCAAAGAAAAGAAGAGCAGGAAACAAAGTCTAGGAGGGTAGCCAGAGTAGGGAAGCTAACCTCACTTAAGCTATCTTCAAGGTTGATACTCGTTCTCAGCATTTCTAGAGCTGTTTTCAGCCGAGGCTTCTCTTGATATATCAACTTGTTACTCCTTATCTGGAGAGAGCACAAGGGGGAATGTATTTCAAGGAAAAAAGAATGCATCAAATATATAATCTTCCAGACCAAACCAGTACCCAGCATCTTTTTTTGTGGGGGGGGGGGGGGGGGGGGGGGGGGGTTGTCAAACGTTTGCAACCTCCCAGTATGGCTAAATTGTAGAGAGGATGTTTTGGCTAAATAATCTTCCAAGATATACCCAAAAAAAATGAAGTCCTAGTATGAATATCACCTCTTCTCGCTTGATAGGATCTTTGAATGCTGCATCGATAACATCCTTTGTCGGAACAATCTTCCATTTCGGTATAATCTCCTCCACTCTTGTCAGCAGATTAATAACTATAGGATGGGGCTTCACCTTTTCAGATATCTGGAATTTCAAATAGAGGTGACGAAATACCCTATGCTTCAATGAATGTTATAAATACCAGAGGGTACATCAAACCCAACAAAAAGACTTACAGGACAACATAGTACGCTTAAAAACCAATTGGTATCAATATCCCATGCCTATACACCAATACCCGTACAGTATTTGTCTATAAAAGAATGTTACTCCCAGAAAAATACTTTGCTATATGTTGTATTTCTAAGTTCAAGATGGCACGAATTCATTAAAAATGACTGAAATACCAGCTTTGAAGTTACAACTTCAATGAGGCAGGTAAGCTTAGAGTCCTACAAAAGCCTGAATCATATAATCAAGATTCCAAATAGAGTAAATGTGACCAATGTTCAAAATTGTCTTCATATTTTACACTGGATGTCCCTTTGCACTGGGGATAGTGGAGAGTACCACATAACTACATCTCTAGGACTCCAGATATCCCCTTTTTTAGCATACCTTACACATGGGTGCGACAAGGACAGCTCCGTGCCAAAACCAGGGATCTTTTTTGTGGAGCAGCAATGCAACAGCTCCTCCCATTGATTCTCCATACAGAAATCTCCGTTTACCACTGTATTCATCTTGCTCTGAGATCCATAATAACCAATTCAATTTCAGGACATTATGTGAAAACCAAGGCAGATGGAGATTGTTAACCACTTAACCTACCAGAAACCGACTTGAAGAAGTCATAGCAATCATTGACAATATTTTCAAACTTCTTGATGTAGCAACGAGCGCCCTTGGACCTACCATGCCCTTCATAATCCATGCCAATTACTGCATAACCTGCACATGCTAGCGTGATGCCGCATTCTGAATGCAACATAACATGTTACTTATATTGCCATCATTACTACAATAAGCTTATAATTATTTCAGGTACAATAGCTTCACAGATCTATTCACTTCAGCATGCGGTTTTATTAGGTGATATATGACTTGTGAATGATGACACATTAGTGTGAACACACAAGCTAATTTATTTGACACAGTGTAACATTTACATCTGTATCAGTGATTTGAAAGGTCATAAGTCACTCATAGTGGAGTTTTCAACTTAATTGCATGTAAATTTGATGGTAAGGAAAAAAAGTGAAGAAGACTAAAATGGTGAGGGAAACAAACATCTTCTGCTCCAACTTCTTCTCAATTTGGTGGGGCACGCTAAATGGTTGGGTTGATGAATTAAAAATTAGTTGTTTGCCAACCTGCAACAAACCTAAAGTACTAGAGCATTATTGATATTGTACTTATTGGAAGCCAAAATGGAAAAATATAATACAAATATGCATTTAAAGGCCGTCAAAGGAGATGGAGCAAGCAAAACGACAACACTAATTTACCAACAACTCCCACCGAAAGGTTACTCGGGGTTTCTGCATCATTATGTACTCTCATATTATGTCATTTTCACAGTTATCGATCGACTAGAACAAAAAGAAGTACTATTAGTTGGGGAAATGAAGTATAAGGCTAATACTTTTCGAGAAGTTTCCTCATGTACTTCATCACTAATTTTACTGAACCAAACTTAGCGATCTTTTCAATGCGACTGATCTTTTATAGTGTGCAAAGGAGAGTTCAGCTGATAATGAACAAGGAGTAGGAAGATATAAATTTGGTAGTTGGAGGGTGTAATACCAGGAAAAGATGTCAGAAAAACATTTACACAAGTCACAAATGTGACTATCGACTACACAGCAGCAGAAAGTGCATTACCCTGGCCTGCTCCAGTATGTGGCACAATGCAGATCACTAATATTTCTATATCTGCCGTCTACTGATATAGAATGTCCCTCATTTTCAGGGTGTGGGGTAAATTAGAGAAAACGGATCATGAATGGCTATAAAGATGGAAGATAGAGAAAAGCCGGACATTTAATTTGTTGCAGCCAAATATATTCACAAAAAATATCTAGGTACGGGTAAATAGAAGAACTTATAGCACCAGAAAGTTATACAGTTAATCGTATCAGTTACGTTATGATGTGAGGGCTGAGGACTAGCTAGTTCGATGCTGCAAGTTTTCAAAACGCATGGTCAAAATAACGTTTTAGCGAAGAATTATTTGTTTCCAGCGTAAGTAAGGCCAAAACATAAGACCTTCATAGATATTGATCCATGTCATATGCTGACTAATTACAATTAGTTCCAAGGTTGACAATAATGGTGCCATGCTGCATTTGTTAAGAGTTTCCTCTACGCAACAGCCTCTTTCTTATTATGAAGATAGGACATGCTAAACCATGCTGAAGAGGTGTAATAGAACAATTCCATAATCACTATTAATTCTCACATTGGCAATTCTATAATAGAGAACCAAGGAAAGCATAGGTGGCGACTGGCGAATGGGTTAGCCTGGTGAGGTTGATCCCTAAACAGTTACCTAGCCCAGACTGACATTGGATTGAGTCAATCTAGTAGGTCCAGGGTTTCCAGAGTTTCTTCTTTTTTGGGGGGGGGGGGGGGGGGTTAAAATTTCTTTTGGAAGGGAAAAAAAACCAATAGGCTGACTTTATTATGTGGGCTAGGGGTTTGACCAAAGCCAGTGCCCAATTAGCCACCTCATTTGGCTTTGTTTAGCCTAGGTATGAGGCCACAGCTTCAGAAAGGAAGTTTACTGTAATGTACAATTTATGGAACTTGTCTGATTTCACATGCTCATTAAATTTTGTCAACATCTCATCTATATGTGAAGTAGGGTCATTAACCATTCCAATCTATGGTCAATCAAGAAGGGGCCTCCTCACCAAATTTTAATCTAAGGCTACATACATCTAACTCCAAATCCTGCCAACCACATGGCTCCTAATGAACTATTGACCTGAGCAAGTTGATGGGTTGTTGATGAAACTAGCATCAGTGCCCATTCTTCACCTAAAAAATGCAGATCTGCATTATTTTTGTACATTATTACGCAATTACACTATGATCTGATCTCGAACAGTTCAAGGGAAACAGAAAGAACTTGACTATACCATCAATCTCCAACAGACTAATTTAATTAATCTGGTACTTGCAACAATATAATATTAATTATCTAACTCAGCTTCAAGTCTAAGCTAATTTAAGCTTACACCACAAGGTCAAAACAGGTTGGCGGCCTTACCACAGAAAATCAATGTGAACATATCAGGCTTAATTAATTAAAATTTCAGCGCTGTAATTAGCTCAGCAGGAGAATCATGATATGACACTGTATTATTTGACAGGCAAGTATTTCCTAACACAAATAACCTATGTTGGTATCCTATGAAATACAGGGGAGAGAGTTGAAAGTAACAAGGTGGGAAAATTACAGAAGAACAGCATTAAGTTTTAACTACGCAGCATAAAAAAGAATCTAAGAGCAAAATAGAGTAAAAAACGCATTGATTACCTCTCATGAAACTGCTGCATTCCATGCCATATCCTGCAACAACAATCAATGCAATTAATAAATAATCAAACAGGGGACCAACAAAAAATAATGGGAAAACAAAAGAGAGGGAAGAATTGAAAAACCCTTGTAAGGGGAGAAGAAAAACTACCATGGCAGAGGAAGACAAGAGCCTTTGGAGGAGAAAGAGGCAGCCATCTGCAAGTAAAAAGCTGAATGTCCCTTGAATTCCTTATGTACTCCTACATAACACAACCCCCATGGTAAAACCCAACAATGAAGACAGCCCATTTGGTAAAAGTTGTACATACAGAAAACCCAGAAGTTAAAATGAACTGAAAGTGGCATTCAAACACAAAAATCTGGAAAAGACTAAAAATTTTCACCTCTTGGTACTCAAATTCCATCTCTTGCGAGAACCCCAGATTGTAAAAAGTCATGCAATTAGAAGATGCACACCATTGCTCTCTCCAAGACCAAACAAGAGATTGCAGAAATCGAGACGGACAAGAAATTGAAAATTTTCCGTGAATGGAAAAAAAAAGGTGCTGATGGTGAAGTGTGAACCTCAAGCTCAGAGAATGAGAGCGAGAGGAAAAAACTCTATTTTTCGAGCGTTACGTTATAAAATATAAAGTAGAGAGAGAGAGAGACAGAGAGAGAGAGACAGGAGCTGCAAGGAAATCGCGATGGACGCTGTGAAATACACCACCTTTCGCAGATAAGAGTTTATATAGGAAGCGCGCCAGACTGACGGGCTGGTCACTGGTGCCTCTGATTGCGACCAAGGTTTATCGTTTATCGCCACGTCAATCGTCACCGTCCGTAACGTTTTGAAGCAAATTTCACGACAATTTCATGACTCGTCGAACATTATGATGTCACCATCCCGATAAGTAATATCCACATAACTTAGTTTAAGTAATTTAATATTTATATTTTTTAATCATAAATGTATATTTTGTGGGTTGAGAATATTACATAATGATCTTTATTTTTTTATGCACCGTTAATAGTTTGATAATAGACAGAATTTTAAATATTAAATTATTTTGACTAAAAGTTGTGGATCTAAATATTTATTAAATTATACATATTTTAAAATTTTTTTAGATTTCATAAGTACCAACCAATTTTTAAGAATGTCCATTGTAACAATTTTATGAACTTTTAACCATTTTTACGTGAATTTTTTTTTTTTAAAAGGAATTTGGCTAGTGGCTATTCCTATCAACTAGTACAATGAGTTGCAGTTGTCACCGTAGACTTGTATTCACACCTACTTTGAGCTTTGCATTTATTTGCCACAGGGGAAAAAATAAAAATTATTCCAAAAAATTTTAGGCAACAATATTTCAAAACTTTTTTTAATGTAAAAGAAAAGTATTAAGATCGATTTGTTGTATACAAAATTTAAATCTAGGTCTTTTATAATTTAGAACTTTACCAGTTGAAACAGTTGTTATTCATATAGAACATTTTTAAAATTACAATTTAATTATATATTTTTAAATTTTTCCTACAAATTTTAAATCATATATCCATAAATTTAGAACTTTAAAAGCTTTTTTTTTGTCTTGAATCCTTCATTTCACTGAAGTCAAGTTACTATTGGTCTAATAAATGTTGAACTCTCCCATCACAGATTATTTTCATTCACAAGACTCGAACCCAATACCTTACTTAAAGGGAACAAGTGTCAAACTACTTTAACCAATCTGTGTTGGTCAAAAACGTAAACTTTACATATGCGTATTTCTATACTTCTCTATAATATCGAGAACTCCTTTTGCAGGTTGGTTAAAAACTTAAACTTTACATATGCGTATTTCTGCACTTCTCTATAGTATCGAGAACTCCTTTTTGTCAAAGCATTTTTAAATTTTCTTAAAATCAATACAAATTTTATGAATCTTACACAATTTTTGACTTGGACAGGCGAAACAGACATGGACATCATAGCTATGGTGGTTAGGTAATCACAATTGATCGGGGGTGAGTTTGAACTTAATGATGGATCTGCTATAATACATTAGTTTTCTGGGGTTTTTTGGTGTACTCTAGTATGTAACTCATTGAGTCATTGATATTGAAGTTGGGGGGTGGGGTGAATGTTAAAACCCTGTCACGAAAACGGCTACAATCCAAATTGGGGATGACAATAGCCTTGGACCCCATGCTAATCTGTTGCAAATTAAACAATTAAGATCCAATTAATTGGGATTTGGTGGATTTTTAAAGGATTTAGATCCGAGACGATTTAATTGGAGTGTGAATTACTGTTTGAAAGTGGTAGCCCTAGATCCTACTCGAGACCGTTTAAGACTCTCTAATATTTTTATTTTTTTATTAAAAAGCAACTATTATTGTGACAAATCTTTGTGCCTGCTTTGCAAGAATTGGGTTCCTTTAGTTATATGAATCCTCATTTTGGTGTATAATTAGATGGTTAGAATTGGATGCGCTATTCATATATTGCATAAATATGATTAATTTATGGACTATGATCTTATGTGGATATTTTGAGTTCAGTCGTCATGTTAAAATACCATAGTTCACTTATCCAGCTTCATGTACCCCAGTAAAGGTTTTATGAATTATTTTAAAATTTTAATGCTAGATTCTGCATGAACTTCCGAATTATTGGTCAAACATGTAAAGTTGAAAGGGGGAAAAAGATAGAAATATATAACCTATTTGTGACCCAGTAGACTCGAATAATCAAATTCATATGGTATCTCTACATACCTAGAGAATTTCAATTGAATTTGTATCCAAGTTTTCAAAATTTATATGGGTTTGGATCTAGATGGACATTTCCATCACTTCCAAACCAATGCCTTGGGTAACATAAATTATTCAGATATTGTGGACAATCCTTAGCAGAAAGAATAAAATATGAAGAAAATTATTTGGACTTTTCGAGTAAGTGGGAATTGGTCTCCAATAATAGTTTTTCTTTACTGATGAAACTCAAAGTAAAAATATTATCGAATGAAAACAAGTACCAAATTATTTGAACTAATTTGTTAATTAATTATATACCTACGTTAGTACTGATTGCGTGATAGAATGTTCGATAAAATCATTTCCAATGGTTGAAAATTTTCTTGGTTTTTTTCTTCCTTTGTATAATAAGCTTTTTTTTTTTTATTTTATTGGGCGAGTGACATGAATAAATGCAAACAGATGGGCAGTCGATGTCATGAAATTGGCAAGCATGTGCACTTTACTTAAGTGGAGTCCTTGACTCACACGGCTACGGTAAGATGAAGACGACAGTACCATATAACTACAGTGTAGTATCCTTGTTCTTGACTTTATTATTATTATCATTATGGTGGCCCAGCCAATGTGCTCACCTATCTGCCCATCCGGTGATCCATCTCAAGCCCTATTTCGTAAGAAAAAATAGAATGGTATAAAATTAAAGGATGATTTTTGAGGGATAAAAGATGAAATTTGAATCTTAAACTCATATTTTTGGTGAAAAAATAATAAAATTAAGTTCCAATCCTTATTACTTAGTTGTAGATTATGAAATGAAATAAAATCTATTTTATTTAAAAAAATAATAATGATTAATAATAACAATAATAGTAATATTAATGATAAGGATAATAATAAACATTATTATTACTATTAATAATAATTAATATTAATATTAATAATAATAATTAATTAATTAATTATTATTATTGTTATTAACATTAAAAATAATTATTGTTAATGTTATTATTATGTAACATTAATAATAATAATTATTACTAATAATAATTAATAATTATAATTATAATTATAATTATAATTATAATTATTAATTAATATCAGCAGTAATAATCAATAATTATAATAATAATTGTTGTTGTTATTAATCATAATAATAATGATTAATATTATCAATAATGGTTAGTAATTATAATTATAATTATTAATTAATATTAGTAATAATAATAATTAATAAAAATTAATATTAATGTTAATAATTTTTTTATTATTATTATTAAATAATAATTACAATAACACTTATTATTAATGTTATTAATGATTATATCATTAATGATAATAATAATAATTAATAATAATAATAATGATGATAATAATGATGATGATGATGATGACGACGACGACGACGATGATGTTGTTGATTCCATACGGTTAGAGACTTGAACCCCATTGAAAATAGGAGGGTTCAAGTTCGTTAAGATTAAGGGGAACTTAATACCCCTAGGTATCAAGTTTCATCCCCTTAAAGTGCTCACCAAACACAAAAAAGTAAAACTTAAAACCTAAATATTCAAGTTCCATTCTATTTTATCTCACCAAACAGCTCCTTAGAACCTTGGGCCGCTGAGCCTTCACACCCCCATTTTGCTCGCTCCCTCATTTCTATTTCAAGTCTTAAATAATTCTTGCAATTTTAGAACATCTACAACTTTCATAACCATACCCATCACTAGAGTTAAAAAAGTCTGATCCGACACGATGATAAGACACGAAATCGACCTAAAATTGCGAAGAAAAATGTGAACCCGACCTAAAGTGGACATGATTTGACCATTTAAAGTGAGAACTTGTAATATTTCAATTTTGAGCAAATCTAAGCCACTTTGAAGGGTTGACACTATAATGACCTGTTTATTAAATAACAAGTAGGTTATATATATATATATATATATATATATATATATATATATATATATATATATATATATATTACTTTGAAGTGGGTTTTAATTTTCTGATTTGAAACTTTTTTTTAAAATATATGTTTGAAAATATTTTATTTGTTGATGTCAGTTTATACTTATTCATCAATAAAATAACTTTTTTTGTTAAAAGATATTTATTAGACTTTTTGACCAGTTTATCCTCCTAAAATTGCTAATTGTCTAAGACATCATGAGAAAACTTCCACGTGTTATAAAAAAATCAACCATAGTTTAGGACTTGCATACAAGAAGCAAGACTGGACCGATTATAGTACCAAAAGGCTGCCAAAGGAAAATATGAAGAAGTGGAAGTGGGGGGGAAGAAAAGAAAAGAAAAGAGGAGCAGATACCTGTTGGGTAGTTAGGATTTAGGAAAAATTTTACCTGCTCTTCTGTTTCGGTTTTTTTTTTTTTAATAGACAATTAAAAGTCCTATAGTAAGCTGACAATAACAGCTATTATTGTAGGCTGCTTCTGGCAAATTTTATCGGTTTATGTTTACATATATAGCGATAAACAAACCAAAAAAAGGGGGAGGAACAGAATTCTACGTTATTGCGCTTGCTGGGGATTCATGAAAAACTCACCTAATAAGGGTATGTTCTTTTATTGATAAATTTACTTTAACCAATTCTCACCAACTCTTACAAAAAATTTCAATACTTTCCAACTCTAATCAATTTCTATCAATTTGTATCAACTCCCACCAGTCTCCTACAAAAAATTTTACAAAGAAATTCTCACTTATTTATATTTCTTACCTGCTTTTTCCAATCTTTCCCTGTCTCCAGCCAAAACCTAACAATTATTCTAAAAACAATACCAATTTCTATGAATTTTAATGAACTTCACTCATTTTTTCAACTTTTATTTATCAACGAAAATAACAGGCCATAAGTGACATTGGCAGCTTCTCAACCCCCGCCCCCACTGCAAATTATTACGTACACCCTAGAGTTTATGCTCCTAGGCCATGTTAGCACCATGTGTAACTGCCACATCAGTTTTTTTTCCCCCCGGATATACTTTCATGCCAACTGTTTTTTTTTAAAATTTTGTTACGAACGGTTTATTTTTTGAAAAAAAGGCAAGAGGAATGTGGTGGTTATGTGATCATGCTGCAGTCTGTTCGGTTGACACATTCTGATCTTGCATTTCTCTTTCGTATTCCTGGTTGAAGCTTCTCACACATGTTACTGAAGATTTGCTTTGGTGCTTTCATTAAATTGTTTGCTATTATCATTTGCTAAATTTACTACTATTATTTTAGCAAGTTGGAATCTCATAGTTTTGTGAGAACTCTAATTTTAAATACGGACATCAGCACTATGGAAGGTAGAGAAGTCAAAATTGAAGAATGCACATTTGCGAAATGTTTGATTCGTATGTACATTGATGATTTTAAATTGAAGAATGCACAGTCAAAATTAAAGTTTCTTGTTGCACTGTTGAACAGAAAAAATATTTGTCTCTATATCATGACATTCATAAATATGAATCTTAAAAAGAGGAATCAAAGTAGAGGGTTGAACAAATCCAAACTTCATAATGAACAACCATTGTTGATTTAATGAATAAACCGACTTTGAGAACATACGCTAACTACTTGGTAAACAAAACTAGATTCTCATAGTAAACATTTCTTAATCCTGTAATGAACAAAGTGTATTTTGTGATCAATGACCTATTTATCAAGCTCCATTTGTACAGTGGATAACAATGGGTTAACCAATTAACAACATGAAATACTGTAGTAAACGAAGTTATGTGACATAATGAATATATGGATGACCTCAATATTATACAATGAACAATTTTAGTATTATACATAGTAAATAAATTTTATTATACAATGAAGAATAGCCATGGATAGTGAATAACCTAATAAACAAATTTTAGTATTGCAACTAGTAAACAAATTATTGTACTTAAATAAACTATTATGTCATCCAGAGTATACAACCTCTATAATTTCAATAATTCACATATGAAAATCAAACAGATAAATCCTAAAATAACAAACATGAACTCAATTCTGCATGAAAAAATGAAAAAAAAATTCACTGATTATTACCCTTTTTCCATTTATAACTAAGGCCCTGTTCGGTAAAATCAACGGTTCAAGTAACAGATAGCTGTTTAGGTAGCAGATAGTTGTTCAGGTAGCGGATAGCATTTTTAATTTAGCTGTTAGCATATAGCTGTTTGGATGAGCAGTTGAAGTAAATGTGTTCGGTAAATTTAGCTGTTCGGTTAGCTGATTAATATAAATTTACATAAAAGGATCTAGATAATCTCCAAATATAAAATTTCCAAAGGATTTTTTTTTGGCAAAAAAATATGAAATGCTACTTTTGAATGCAAAACGTTAATATTATTAGCTTTTCAAAATCGCTGCTTAAGACGCTAAATGCTACTTGAAATGATAGTCAAAATACTATATTACCGAACATCCAAAATTACTTGATAAGTGTATTGACTTAGCCAAAACGTCAAACGTTACCAAAAATGCTGTTGCCGAACACGCCCTAAATGTTTGTGGTCTCATTCGATCTTCAACCTTTATCATTCATCGTATCTCCTGAATTGCTTTATCATTATTTGTAATTAAGATGTAGAAAGAGAAGAAGAGAACGTAATGAAATAAGCAAAGGACAGAGAAGGGGGGGGGGAAGAGGGGGGAGGAGAGAGAGAATGTGAGGAGTTGATGGAGAGAGAACGGCTGGGAGGAGATAGCACATGAGAGGGGGTGAGAGGGGAGGGAACGCGATAATATTCTAGGGTAAATATAATTGTTTTTATTTTTGTTAATTTTTTAATTATATAACTGATTTGGATGTATCGTGCTGATGTGGTAATGAGAGTATACACTCATATGCTGATCCAGGGAGTAATATGCATATCATACTCCTGGAAGCACATATATACTCCCACCAGTCACACTAGCAAATATATATTAAAAAATTAATATATAATAAATACATATGTAAAAAATATATATATGTGAATAATGAGAACATGGGCTTCTAAGAGCACATACGAAATTGCCCCCGGAAAAACCAAAACCGAAAACCAAAAATAAAAAAATAAAACAAAGATTGAAAAAAAAAAAATTGCTCTCAAACGTTCTCTTTCCATCTGAAAAGGGGACGGAGGACTCTAGTGACTGAACTCAGCTTGAAGGTTTGAGTCCCCAAAACCCCACCCTCCTGATAGTCTACCAAGAACTCAGAGATGGAATGTGGTACGGGTCTTGCCCATTTATCCTCCATTGCTGCCTTTCCTCAAGCATTGCATTGCACCACCAAACCCAAGAAAAGTAGCTTCCGAGTCACTGCCAAATTGAACAGCGGCGATGACCCTCTGCTCCAAGCTGCCATTCATGCTGCTACTCTACGTTTCAAGGAGACCCATCGTCCAGGCATGTCTTTTTCGCCCTTCTTCCTCTCTAATGTCTATAAGTTTTCATTCAGACATATTGTCGAACAGCTGGAAGGCGTTGTGTTCTAGAACACATTAGGGCAAATGGGTATTTGACCATTGCATTTGTCACGACAAATTGCAAAGATCGCTCCCTTGCGAAGCCAGAATAATCTTGTTTGAGCTGTGCATTCTAATTACTGTCGTAGTCGTAGCTGCTGCTTGTCTTTCCTCAGTGGTCCTGTGGTTTGTATGTGGAGTCGTGTTTGAACAGCTTTGTAAAAAGCAGCATTGCATCAATGCGGTGCTATAGTACTGAAAGTCATTAGTGTTAAAACGTGGTCCTGATTAAGAACCGAATTTGGAGTCCACCGAAGCCTTGGATTTTATGTTGCTTTCTTATTAGTGAATTTTCTAATGTTAATTTCCCAAAGTTTTGGGAATTTCCGTTATCCACCATTTGAGCTAGATTTTAAACAAAAGCTTCTTTGCACTTGGGATTTGTTGGTGCTGGTTCTGAACTTCTGATTGATAGAAGGCATCTTGGAAGCTTAATTAAGTAGAAGCAGATTGTATTCAATAATTTTGATCAAATCCTCACAAGATTATATGCATGCTCACGGTCTCTTAAATTGCCAATGTGAGAGAACCCTACCTTGTAATTGTATAACTCCAAAAAATAGTATCTAGTGATTCAAGTTGGGAACTTCGGATTTGTTGGTGCTGGTTCTGAACTTCTGATTGATAGAGGGCATCTTGGAAGCTTAATTAAGTAGAAGCAAATTGTATTCGTTAATTTCAATCAAATCCTTATATTAATTTGAAGCAGTTATGTGACTAGGGGCAATTGGTCTCTCTATTGTCTATGAGACGTGCTTAGATTGGAAGCGTTCGTGTATATGAGTGAGGTCATAAAAACTCCTCATGAAGCATTTTGCGTAGCTTCCCTACTTCTGGCAGATGCGCCGTCATATTTTTGCCTTTCTGTTGAGAATTATCCTGGAGACTGCTTAATCCGCAATTCTGGCTGTATTTGCTTTTGCAGAGCCCTTGTTCCATGACCCTTATGTGGCTTGTTTGGTTCCTGAAAATACTTCTTCGGATGTGGAGCAGTACACACATCCTTACTCCCTTGCTACAAGATTCATTGATGATAAAATGCTCGAGACATTGATAAATACTGATGGACTTAAACAGGTATGTTGCACTGAAAATGGGGAAGCTGACTGATACTTGCATGGAGGCATGCCCATGTTTCAAGGCTTTATGAATATTATTTAGGTTGTTCTGTTGACAGATGGTGCTGATACTCGTCCTTATAGGCTGACTTGGCCAAGCTCCACATTGATATTCGAGGTCTCACCAGATAGAATATATACAGAAGCATGCCAGGAGCTTGTAGGTTTGTTCTGTTGGCAGAATGCTGTGACTTTATTGTTCAGCTTTAATATGATAGATTGCCGTATATCAAAGTTCATTGATGCGTTAGTCTTTCACCTTTTTGTGTTTTCCTTTGGGTAATGGTATTATTTTGAATCATGCAAGCAATGTTTTTGGTGTTCAGTGAACATAGAATGAGTTATGGATACTTGTCATACGGTAATTGGCAAGATTGATAATTATCAAATCAATATTGTTCTTCTGGCCAACTTTTTACGCATTACTGGATATAGTAATTTACGGTTGAGTCACGATTTCCCACACTAATATGTGCTCCTGCAAGATTGATCTCTCTTTTTTCAAATTATCAAGAGCTGTAGTCTATTTGTCCATTTCGTGAGGTTCTGTGTTTGTCTATTTATTCAACTACTTGTCTACTTATGTTGAATCAGTAACGTTCTAAGTATTTTGATTTATTCAATGATTGAAAAATGGTTGCCTCACAGTTTATGTTGTCATATTTGTATATTGATAATGATAAATCTGTGCTCCTCTTTTAGCCAACTACTTCCATCTTCCTAGAAATATATCACATTTGTAATGAACTTCAAGATTGCTTACTATGATGATGTCAGCAAGAAGCCTATATAAATAAATAAATAGAACTCTAGTTGATCTGCCCCTTCCATGAGGTTTGTGTCTGATCAGTTTCTATGGGATTCATGTGAGTTTGGTTTTATTTTTCCTTCTATATGGAATATCTTGACATATTTTCTGAAGAAAAATTCAGATATTGGGGCTCAGATTCCTAGGAGCTGCTTGTTGCTGCATGTTCCATCAGAATCTTTGAGCATAGAAGACGCTCTACGAAATAAAGGATTTAATGGCAACCGCCCAAGTATTTGGGCTCTCCAGGTTTTCGTGCTCCTAGCATCTCTCGTTTTAGTATTCTCCGAGGGAGTAGTACGCTTTATGTAGAAGACATATGTCTGTTTGTTCAGGGTCTGCCTCTGATGACACTAGCAAGTTTTGAAGATATATTGTTCACTGTTGCAAGCTTGGCCATGAAAGGATGTTTTCTAATAGGGGAAATCCCTGCCTGGTTAGCCAAAACTCAACCAGAGCTGAAGGTAATCGCTTTTTTTTTTTTTTTTTGGGGGGGGGGGGATTTTTTTCCCCTTTGGCTTATTTATTTTTATTTTTTATAGGCAAAAGATTTCCCTTTGGCTGCATGTTGTCTCCTCAAAGAATCATCTCTGTTTTGTTTGTTTGCAGACTCAAGAATGGCTGAACAAGCTTTTTATGAGCCATGGATTTCAGGTTCAAAACATTAACTACGAAGATATAGCAAAAACTTTGGGTAGGGAACCATCAAAAGAACCTTATGACAATATACTTTTTGTTGCAGAGCATTTGCGATTTTCAGACGATGAGGTTAGACCACATTTAAACTTCTGTACACGCTTCATTCCCTGTTCAAATTGTAGGAGAAGACGTTCATTACATTTTGACAATGAGAACTTAACTTTTCTAAGGGAGGAACACACTAATAAGAATACCTTAACCCTAGTATGCCTGTCCTTTTGAACCATCCTCTCCCTCTCTCTCCCCCCCCTCGCTCTCTCTCTCTCTCTCTCTCTCTCTGCCGGTATGTGCCTGCATGCGCGCGTGTGTGGGGGGTAGCCATAGAAACATGTTTCTGTATTTCTGGTAGACATCTTCAATTGACGATGTTAGTTGTCATCATAGTTACTGGAGCACTCGTTATGCAATTCAATCTGTGCTTTGGGACCGAAATCTGAAGCACATGGGTCCATGTTTCTACTGGAGAAATCGAAGGAGCATCCATAGCTTTCTTTATTCGTCAAACCCCCAAAAGGGGAAGAAAAAAAAAGAAAAAAGGAAAAGGAGCAAAAAACATACAAAAAGCAAGAGGAAAATTCGACTTCAATTAAAATATGTTCCTCCAATGGATTGATCCCAAGGGCAGAGTTACAAAGGCACTTAAGTAAATAGTTCGCAACAGATAATAGAGTTATTTGCTCGTTATGTTGCGGTTGCAGATGGCTTGACAGTCTGCATCTTTTGCAGATGGAAACATGGAGGAGAGAATTTCAGAGGGCTGAAGAGGAAGGAGATGAGGAGGGATTTGAGGATCTCTAAACATATTCAGGGTTTAATTTTATTTTATTTTTTATTTTAAGAAAACACTTATCTTTCTGGTCCCTGTTTACTTATTTATCTAACTATTTTGGCCTATTGCAGCATATTGTGCTGCTTTTTAAGGTTACAGCTGAAAACGGTTTACCAAAGCGTGGGTACCATTGATGCGATTATATCCAGATGAAATAATGAATCTAGTCTTTCGCCTAATGCCTATAGTCCTACCTACGAACAGAAAGAACAGTGATGCATTGCTTAAGGCAGAACATAATGAGATTGTCTTCTTACACCGGCGGTGTCCGTAAGTAGAGAAATGTATACTAGTTTTTTCTTAGTAAAAATTTCGATGTCATGTCAGTGTCATGTCACGTTTGTTGACCCTATTGCGAATGAATGTCCTACTACTAGGTCTAGCACACAAGTCTTTGCCTTTTGAAAACCCCCAGTCAACAACTCAAGGGACTCATTGAAGCAAACAAAATGTGTGCTCAAATTGCTTTACATCGTACAATAATGCCCAACTGCTCATCGATCAAGTATCTTGGTCATTTATCCGAGTATCCATGAATGTCAACAAGAAGACTATATATAGTTGCCCAACTCTTATGATCAAGATCCTCTTAAAGCAACTTGGATCAGAAAGTGGCAAAAGTTTCATTTGCATACACAATACATAATACACGTGGTATTCAGTAACCAAGCCCCTTCAGGTTAATTTGAACTTGAGCACCCTGGATTCACCTTACAAGCACCTAACAAAAATTTTCGCACTATAATATAAGCACAGAGTGGTAAAGTAATTCATGTAACAACTCTGACAGAGTCAGAGAGAAGCCAGAGATCATCGGCTATCTGATGTGAGGGTAAATTAGTGAAAAAGGAATCACAAAAAAAGTGACCAAATTGCTAAGAATTCCGAATCTGTGTTTACATGTTTCCGAAAAACTCATCAGAAGGTCTGGAAAATGCATATGAACATGCCTGGCTGCATATGAACCTGCATAATCAATCATACTAAGTCATATCTTAAGCTAGAACACCGAACAAGAGAAATAATAAAATCATAATGCCTTAAACTACCTCCTGCTTGCCAACCTAAACGCACTAAATGCTTATTGTTGCAAAACCGGGAGAGAGGGGCGTGGCCTGACAACATTGAGTACACCTCTTGCAGTTGCCTATGATTTGCAGGGGCAAGATTAGAAAACCTTGGTAGAACACACAAAATGGCACAATGGCTGAAACCACAAAGCAATGATTGATGGCGAGGAAAAAAGAAAATTACCTCAAAGAAGGAATTGAAATTTAGACGCAACAGGAATCGCCTTAAAAAGGGGGCTCGCTGACTTCCTGCAAGCCTGCTGCTACGTAATATGGTGTACAAGGAGTTTGACTTTTTGTTGAATTCCTGAAATACAAAATTTAAGTAAATGTTAAAGCACGTGAATTAGGCAAGAAACCAAAGCATACTGCAGGGTACTGAACTAGAGGCAAATGCCACTACAGAACATGCATAGCAGTTGGCCATCTGGCATAAAGGACATCAAAATCTCTCCCTCTCTCTCTTGTGGTTGTCGCAAATTGATTTCTTGTGTAACAAGCAATTTGCTGCCAAGACAAGAGAACAGCAGTTGAAATCTGATATATATTCAAACTAGAGCAAACTCTTTCCGGAAGCCTGAAAAAAATTCAATCAGCAGATAGAAAGATTTTGACGCCAAAAGCTAGAAACACACACTATTACTATCAGATCTAAAGCCTTAACTCAAGCGTACAGCTTATGTTATTCAACAGACCTCAAGATAACTAGCGATGACAAATCTTACTAAACTTTGGATTCTTGCCAAACCCAACAGGGAATCGTCCTGCTTCAGTAATTAAGCAATGATTTGTGATTGGTGCTTGTAAAGTGAATCCATGTTGGGAGTTGTTGTGTGTGATTGGTGAATATAGTGTGATAATTGATAAAACATTGAAAGGCTGACTATAAGGTGATAGTTGAGAAGGCATTGAAAGGCTTCAAGATAGTGACTAATGGAGCAAATGGCTGGCAGTTAGCACTCAAAGCATTCAAACAAAATTTTCAACTGGTATTACTACAATTTAACAAAGTGGTTTGCTTCAACCTTTTAGGTACTGTTGACCAAATGAGCATCCTATGAAAACTGTGCATACAGTCTGGCCCACAACTCTGAAGCTGCACACCTTACTGAAGAGCTTCATTATACTCATCTAAGGAAGGGGCAAAAAATAAGGAATCGAACAAATAGTACAATTTATAAAATTTGGACAAAAGTGGCGTCCAATGCACAATTTATTTCAAGTTGGAGAAATTGGATAAGCTTAAGTTTAGTCAAATAGGTGGATCCGACGATATGACTAAGAATTTTTTGCTCCGGAATTCGATTTCAGGCATTTCATACGTTCAATACCTTTTCTTTTCTCTGGCTGAACAATGTTCTCAGCAATAACAGAAGGCAAAAAAAAGATGCTCATTGTTCTAGTTACACTGGATCCATCCATCCTAGTTGTAAAAGTTGCTCAAGACAACGGAAACTGCACCCAACCATCTCAGACCATCTAGTTACACTGGATCCATCCATCCTAGTTGTAAAAGTTGCTCAAGACAACGGAAACTGCACCCAACCATCTCAGACCCAATACGAGCAAAAAAATATTTCGCTACATAAGCTTGCCACTGCAAGTTTCATTTCAATCTTTAAAAAGAATAAGAAGTTATCCATGTACCTCAGTTATGTGCTCCAATTCATTTGTACTTGGGCTTTCTTGATTTTCAATGGTCCAGCAAAATTGCAGACAAAGTTTCATTATACTGTCCAGTATTCTTGACACAGAACCAATGTCCAAAAACGACTGAGAAATCAAGGCTGATAAATACCTGCAGAAAGACACATTTTAGGTATCAAAAGCTCAGCAAACCTGGGAGTCCACTTTATCAATGACAATTAAAAGACATACACGGGGGGCGCCCGGGGAGGGGGGGCTCTGATACGAGGGTAGATGTGCAAGATAGCTTCACTCAATTAGATGAGTGGATCTTACTAAAAGAAACAGAAAACTCGATCAAACAACTATGGGATAGAATCAACAAGTGTTGCAATTTGCTCCACAGGTAAGATCCAGCATAACCTCACATTATCGTACTGTCAATCTTAAATATACAACTATTTGTTAAATATATACGAGTTAGGCAAAAATATAGAGAGCTACACTTACGTCTGTTACAAACATTCATGGTAACGATATTATGTCCATTATGTCTGCAACTGCTAAATAAACCTGTATAAACTGCAACTCACACTTCACCACAAAGCTTGATCTTACAAGAAAAAATAGACAGCCCACCAAATTTGATTACTGTTACATGCACCACTCGATAGGTTAGGTTTAATGCTTGAAAAATCAATGTCATGCCAACTTTCCTTAGCACTTGGTTAGTGAAAGCAAGAATGGATCTTCCCTCCTCCAGTTGTAATTAGTTTTTCACTTGCTATTGTTAGTGATTGTCAAGTTAGTTTTACAAAACGTATTTACTTCAGCGGTGAGAGAATGAATATGTCTTCATGTCTTTCAGACACTGTTCCCCTATGACTTTTTTTAGTTGGAAGTGCATACAATTTGAAATCTCTTAAACAGAGTAGATTAAAGTAACGACTTGTCTGAAGCGCCTTTTGTGACTTATTGGACCTCAAATGATATCAGGTCTTAAAAAGTGCAAGACTCCCAAGTGAAGGGCGCCTAAAGCTTTAAATGACCAATTCTCGATCTCAGAATGTGAAAAAGATAGGAACTTGATAACTTGAATGGTAGGCTGTCAAGCAATCCAATCTCCTGTGGCAAGATCTACTGCACGCTAGGGAGCTCCACAGATTAAGGGACACCATGAATGACTTGGCACAAAAAAGGTGACGTCTCCAACATCGTCTGTCGTCCTGTGTCTCTCCTTGTTGTTTATTCAAAGAAAAATTTAAAAGAACATCAAAAAGTTAATGTTATATGGCCTTTCTGATCAGAAATTAGAGTTTTGCAATTCTTTGTACTTGTATATTTGATTACTGTACACAGGTACACACCACGTATTTTCAGGGGTCTGATTGTAGCAAACTTGCAGTCTGAAACCTTAACAGATCAAGTTCAGGAATGAAGGTTTGTTCATTCCAATTAGTTAATTACCAAAAAAAATGATAGAATGGGATAATGATAACCCAAAAAGCCATGATAATGCATACAACAAATTTTTGACTGCTTAATTCCACCGTGCTGCCATGATCAAACAGATGACAATTGACAAGTACTAAAAACCACCAGAAATTGAATCAACAATGTGATGAAAATACTCAAAGCCACAGACATCAAACTCAACATTTGCATCTACCGTAGAAATATAATAGATGCCACTCAAGGGATTTCGGAAAATAGTCGTTGCAAGTACAGAATCTTCACTTACTCTTGGTGGAAATTCACTAGTTCAGTAAAATCATATGACTCTTGTATATGGGTCTGTAGTATATTCCATTGGGATTCTATCACATCAACCTGAAGAAACAGGAACATTGAAAAGTTAAAAACAGGAACACATTCTTAGGGCTGAAATGAAAGTAGAATAAACTGTAAGGAGAAACCAAGTGTTGATATTATAATAGATATGCCACAGCCTAAAGGATAGGAACCAAAGGCGAGCTCCATGCCACGGTGACAGCTCAAACAGCGGCAGAAAGTAGCTTCCACCTGATGGAGACCATCAAGCCAAGGCGTCCAATGCCACTAAGGAAGACAAGGAGGGTCAGAGAAGTGTCAAAGAGGTCAAGGAAATCCACGCCATGGTCAGAAATGCCTTAACTCATAACCATATCCTACTGTCCAGTTCGACCGGAAACAGGCCCGGTTTTGTGCACTTTTTGCAACAAGAAGACCTCGGGAATTCTAATGGGAACCTTCACCCTAGTCAAGCCTAAGAAGTCAGCTTTCAAATAAAAAAAGTTTCAAGTCATTTGGAGTCCATTTGGTTGATCAAATAAAGCCCCCAAGTAAACCGGCCAGAATCCAGTCCAGTTTGGACCATCTGGCTTCTACGGCCCATTTTTCCCAAACGGCTAATCCAAATCCAATGAAACTTTTTCCATTGGAAAATAGACTCTTCAAGCTTTCATTTGACTCCTGAATCATCGAATTTGGATCACAAACAAGAGAGTTATGGCACATTGAATCTGGCCCTACGCTGTGTGAACGCGCTGGCAACTAGGAGCAATTAATGCATGAAGAAACTTCTGTTCAAGGGACTTAACCCACGTCCCTCTTACTCCCAAGGCTGATACATCATGTGCTAGGTGGGAAAATGAGTTTAATCTAGTCTCCAAGCTGATGATTCATGGTTCAAGACATAATTATCCATGATACTTTGTTTTTTTTTAGTTTCCTTGTATTTTGTCTCTTGCATTTCCTATGTTAGCCTAGTAATTTGTGTTTGTGTCTTTTCATATGTAAGGCCAGCCCTATAAAAGGGCCATAGCTGAGTTTATTTTGATCAAGCAATTATCAAGTATCAAGTAAATTCCAGATTGAGTCCAAACACTCTTGCTTTCACAAAACCCTAGTTCTATATCTTGAGGCTGGCCCCTCAAGTGGTGTTCTAGGTCTCCATGTATCAGTTAGGTGGTGATTTAATTTTGTGCCCTAATTGGTCTAAGGAGATTGCCCAAGTCCTTAGCAAGAGTGGCTCCTTTTGGATTATCCCTTGTGTTAAGATCTTGCCTATCTATCCCTTGCTTGCATTCTCTATCTTTCCAAATTACAAATTTGTTGCTAGCATACGTGAGCCTTGTGTGTTTGGAGTGATTGGTGAGGCTACATACATCATTTGGTATCAGAGCTTAGGCTACAATCTTGGCCGAGCTTCCATCCCAAAACACATTCCCAAACACAAACCATTAAACTCGAAATTCCCTCGGCACCCGGCAGAAATCTAGCACGGCCACACCGTGCCACTGAGCACGACCGTACCTCGCCTGAATTCTCTCACCGCGCCAATCAGAATTTTGGCACGGACATACCGTGCCATTGAGCACGACCGTGCCACCCCTAGGCCGTGCTCCTTTTGCTTATCTAGCCCTCCACAAACACATAATCCTCAAAGAACCCATATATATGCCGGCCAGAATGTCGTCTAGTCTCACTCCGGAACAAGTTGCCGAGGGAGCTCTTAGAGAAAAGGCTGAAATGGAGGCCCAAGTTAAGTACCTCCAAACTCAACTCGACCAACTTTTAGAAGAGAAAAGAAGGTGGAACAGAACCCCTAACAGCTACCACACCCGTGTTGATTCTGATGAGTCCGAGAGGGAGGAAAACAGCGTCCAAGGGAATTCAAGTGAAAGAGGCTCCATTAAAAGACCCCATGGAAGGCGTGAAGGCACCTATGGTGACTTCAAAGTTGATATCCCTGAATTTGAAGGCCAACTGGATCCGGATTACTTCTTGGATTGGTTTCAAACCGTTGAGAGAGTCTTTGAATATAATGACATTTTGGAGGACAAGAAGCTAAAACTTGTTGCTCTCAAGCTTAGAAAGTATGCATCCATTTGGTGGGCTAACCTAGTGGCTAAAAGAGCTAGAAAAGGAAAAGGGAAAATCAAAACTTGGACTAAAATGAGGGACAAACTTAAGTCTAAGTTTCTACCTTCTTATTACCTTCAAGACAACTACTTGAGACTTCATCATCTGAAACAAGGGAACAAGAGTGTAGAGGAGTACACTAGGGAGTTTGAACAACTCCTATTGAAATGTGATTTGAGGGAAGATGATGCTCAAACTATGGTGAGGTATTGGTTGGATGAACATATTGCTCATGTTGTTGAATTGCACCCCTATGCTTCCCTTGATGACTTAAGCTCTTTGGCCTACAAAGTTGAGCAACAAAGAAAATCCAAAGGAAAGGGAGCCCTGTCCAAGCCTACCCCACGGCCTTTTCCCTCTCAAAGACCACCTTACTTTACCCCTAAACCTCAAACCCCCCTTAGCACCCCCATAGCCTCCACAAAATTACCTCCCAAGCCCAAGGAAAAGATCCGATGTTTTAGATGCCAAGGCCTAGGGCACATTGCTTCTGAATGCCCTAACAAAAGAGTGGTATCCCTTGCTGAATATCAAGCTTCTTTTGAGGAGTCAAATGAGGAGGAGGAAGAAGGAACGAAGGTGTACTTGGCTGAAAATGTAGAGGAAGTTGAGGAGGGACCGGACGAAGGTGAACTTTTGGTGATTAGGAGAGCTTTGAGTGGCTTTGCTACTCAAGATGACATGGAGCAAAGAGAGGCCATTTTCCACACCAGATGCACCGTGGGAGGCAAGGTATGCCCACTCATCATTGATGGTGGGAGTTGTGCTAATGTTGTATCCAAAACCATGGTGGATAAGCTCAAACTTACGATCACACCCCATCCCAAGCCCTACACTATTCAATGGCTCAATCAGGATAAGGGTATGCAAATCTCTTCTCGTTGTCTTATTTCTCTTTCAGTTGGCAAGAACTATAAAGATGAGATTTGGTGTGATATTGTGCCCTTGGATGCTTGCCATATCTTATTGGGGAGACCTTGGCTCTTTGATAGAAGTGTCATGCATGATAGCCGGATGAACACTTATACCTTCTATAAAGACCACAAAAAAATCACCCTAACTCCTCTCAAATCTGCCCCCTCTCCTAAACCCAAAGACAACCCCCATATGGATGTCTTCCTTACCACTCTTCTAAAATCCCAACACCATGAATTTGAGCCTTTTAAAGAGTTGATTTTGATGCAGTCAGAACGGCCAGAGCCTACTACCCATGCTCATCCTTTATTTATCCCCCTTCTCCAAACCTTCCAGCATGTCTTTCCACAAAAAATCCCTCACGGTCTACCACCACAAAGGTCCATTCAACACAAAATAGACCTCATTCCCGGCTCTACTCTCCCAAACAAACCGGCCTATAGAATGACCCCACAAGAAACTCAAGAAATACAAAGGCAAGTGGATGATCTTCTCTCCAAGGGATTGATTAGAGAGAGTTTGAGTCCATATGCCATCCCGACCTTACTTGTGCCTAAGAAGGATGGGAGCATGAGGATGTGTGTGGATAGCCGTGCAATCAACAAGATTACAATCAAATACCGCTATCCCATTCCAAGGTTGGAGGATTTACTTGACGAATTTCATGGAGCCACCATCTTTTCTAAGATTGATCTTAGAAGTGGCTACTACCAAATCAGAATATATGAAGGAGATGAATAGAAAACGGCTTTCAAGACCAAGGGAGGCTTATATGAATGGTTAGTCATGCCCTTTGGTTTGACTAATGCCCCTAGCACCTTCATGAGATTGATGAACCAAGTACTCAAACCGGTGATTGGCAAATTTGTTGTTGTCTATTTTGACGATATACTCATTTATAGCCGAAGTGAGGAGGATCATGTGCAGCATCTCCATAAGGTACTCACCATCCTGTCCAATTAGAAGCTTTATGGAAACCTTGAGAAGTGTCATTTCTTCACTCCTCAAGTGGTCTTTTTGGGCTATGTTGTTTCTGCCCAAGGGATTCATGTTAATGAAAGCAAAATAAAGGCCATCCAAGAGTGGCCAGTACCTACATCAATTCACCAAGTTCGGAGTTTTCATGACTTGGCCTCATTTTATAGAAGATTTGTAAAAGATTTTAGTACCATTGTTGTCCCTATGACCGAGGTGCTAAAAGGTAAAAGCTTTGAGTGGTCAGATCAAGCCCAATTTGCCTTTGAAGAGATCAAGAGGAGGCTCACAAGTGCACCCGTTTTGGCCTTGCCTGATTTTTTTCAAGATCTTTGAAGTGGAATGTGATGCTTCGGGAGTTGGAATTGGGGCTGTCTTGTCCCAAGAGAAGAGGCCTATAGCCTACTTTAGTAAAAAGCTAAACGAGGCTAAAAGGAAGTACTCTACGTACGACAAGGAGTTCTATGCAATAGTCCGAGCATTGGAGCATTGGCGGCACTACCTAGTTGGAGGAGAATTCATTTTACATTCCGATCATGAGGCCTTGAAATACATTCAAGGGCAGCACAAACTCAATCCAAAGCATGCTAAATGGGTTGAGTATCTCCAATCCTTTCACTTCATAATCCATCACAAAGCTGGCAAATTGAACAAAGGAGCGGATGCACTTTCAAGGAGGTATCTCTTACTTTCTGTTTTAAGTACTAAAGTTCTTGGCTTTGAGATTGTGAAGGACATGTATCCTACTGATGAAGACTTCAAAGAAATACATGAGAAGTGTTCCAAGCATGCTCAGGGACTGTTTCATTTGGAAGAAGGTTTCTTGTTCAAAGGATCTCGACTTTGCATCCCTAAGTGTGGCTTTAGGGAACTTCTTGTTCAAGAGCTTCATGGAAGGGCTCTAGCTGGACATTTCGGGGTAGAGAAGACTTGTGCCATGCTCAAAGAACACTACTATTGGCCGCACATGTCCAAGGATATTGAGCACTTTGTGAAGAGCTGCTCCATATGTCAAATGGCCAAGAGCCATGTCTTACCTCAAGGTCTATACTCTCCTCTTCCCGTACCTCAAGCTCCATGGGAGGATGTGAGTTTAGATCTTATCACGGGATTACCAAGAACTCAAAGGAACAAGGATTCAATCATGGTAGTGGTAGATCGGTTTTCCAAGATGGCTCACTTCATCCCATGCTATAATACCAATTATGCTTCCCACATTGCTAATCTCTACTTTAGAGAGATTGTAAAACTCCATGGTATTCCCAAAAGCATGGTTTCGGATAGGGACAGCAAGTTCCTTAGCCATTTTTGGATCACTTTATGGAGGAAGATAGGTACTCAACTCAAATTCAGCACCACTTGCCACCCCAAACCGACAGACAAACGGAAGTGACTAATAGAACTTTAGGCACCTTGCTTAGGGTCCTTGTCAAGAAGAGTATAAAAGGGCGGGATGAGTTGCTACCCCATGCGGAATTTGCCTTCAATCGAGCACCTAGCAAGGCCATCCACCTCTCCCCTTTTCACGTAGTGTATGGACAGAATCCAAGGAGTCCATTGGATCTCACTCCCATTCCAAATCCCACCAAATTCAGTTGGGAGGCCGAGAAGAGAGCCAAGGAGATTCACGACTTGCATATTCAAGTGCGAGATAGGATTGCTAAGTCCAATGAACAAGCCATGAAATAAGTAAACAAGCACAAAAGAGAAGCCCATTTCCAGCCAGGAGACTTGGTATGGATCCATTTGAGAAAGGAAAGGTTTCCTAATAAGCGCAAATCCAAGCTAATGCCGAGATCAAATGGTCCTTTTGAGGTCCTTGAGAAAATTGGCCCCAATGCCTACAAAATTGACCTTCCTGGTGACTATGGAGTATCCGCCATCTTCAATGTGGCTGACCTCAGTCCATATTATGATGAGCATGAGGAACTTCCGAGTTTGAGGTCAAACTCCAATCTAACCGGGGAGAATGATGGAGACCATCAAGCCAAGGCGTCCAATGCCACTAAGGAAGACAAGGAGGGTCAGAGGAGCGTCAAGGAGGTCAAGAAAATCCACGCCATGGTCAGAAATGCCTTAACTCATAACCATATCCTACTGTCTAGTTCGACCGGAAACAGGCCCGGTTTTGTGCACCTTTTGCAGCAAGAAGACCTCAGGAATTCTAATGGGAACCTTCACCCTTGTCAAGTCTAAGAAGTCAGCTTTCAAATAAAAAAAGTTTCAAGTCATTTGGAGTCCATTTGGTTGATCAAATAAAGCCCCCAAGTAAACCGGCCAGAATCCAGTCCAGTTTGGACCATCTGGCTTCTATAGCCCATTTTTCCCAAACGGCTAATCCAAATCCAATGAAACTTTTTCCATTGGAAAATAGACTCTTCAAGCTTTCATTTGACTCCTGAATCATCGAATTTGGATCACAAACAAGAGAGTTATGGCACATTGAATCTGGCCCTGCTGCTGTGTGAACGCGCTGACAACTAGGAGCAATTAATGCATGAAGAAATTTCTGTTCAAGGGACTTAACCCACGTCCCTCTTACTCCCAAGGCTGATACATCATGTGCTAGGTGGGAAAATGAGTTTAATCTAGTCTCCAAGCTGATGATTCATGGTTCAAGACATAATTATCCATGATACTTTGTTTTTTTTTTTTTAGTTTCCTTGTACCTTGTCTCTTGCATTTCCTATGTTAGCCTAGTAATTTGTGTTTGTGTCTTTTCATATGTAAGGCCAGCCCTATAAAAGGGCCATAGCTGAGTTTGTTTTGATCAAGCAATTATCAAGTATCAAGTAAATTCCAGATTGAGTCCAAACACTCTTTCTCTCACAAAACCCTAGTTCTATATCTTGAGGCTGGCCCCTCAAGTGGTGTTTTAGGTCTCCTTGTATCAATTAGGTGGTGATTCAATTTTGTGTCCTAATTGGTCTAAGGAGATTGCCCAAGTTCTTAGCAAGAGTGGCTCCTTTTGGATTATCCCTTGTGTTAAGATCTTGCCTATCTATCCCTTGCTTGCATTCTCTATCTTTCCAAGTTACAAATTTGTTACTAGCATACGTGAGCCTTGTGTGTTTGGAGTGATTGGTGAGGCTACATACATCACCACCCTAAAGCTTATCAATCGTCATGCATTGTTTCTCTGGGTAACTAATTCGTCTTTTTAGCTTTATTACAAAAGCCCCCAGAAAGCATTTGACCAAATTATTCCATTTGTACAAATGCTCTGCTAGTCTGCTTAGTTGTTCATCATTCTTCATCCAGATTTCATCAGCTTGTCCTTCATTTGGACAATTAGTAAACTCTAAAGCTGCCAAGAAAAGGTTCCATGAAACAAGCACACATATCAATTTGCACTTTTTAACAAGGGAAAGGGTCAAGAAAGGTCCGCAACTATTCCATGGCCTATACCATTGCATTGTCCTCACTCCTCAAGTTCTCCTATCCGCTCATCACTGAAGCCTCTTCACCGACTAGGAATGTCTCATAATCAAAATTCCCCAACTTGCAGGGACTGTGAAAGACTTGAAAGATAGGAAGGATAAAGTCAAAATCAGCTCAATGCCAAGCTTGCAGCTTAAACAGAAAGAGAGTAACTAGAGCAATTGACTCGCTCCTACAAATTTGTATACTAAAGCAATTGACTCACTCCTACAAACTTGCCATATACATCAACCTATCTTAAGTAATTTATATAGTACATGTAAACAGCCCCAGTTACAGAAAGTTAAAAAGAGATAAGATTTCCTCACAAAAGAACAAAATTCAATGAAATATGGAACGGTTGGAGAACACCACCAGCAACCACAAAACACAATACATAGATGCAGCCGCCATGCAGGTAGTGTATGGCACATATCCGCCTTCACACTTCATTTTAGATTAATTTGGAGATGTAGCCTGTGCAAGAGTAAAGAGCAAAAGGGAAAGCACTTCCCTAACCTTCCACATAAAGCAAATCAGGACGTCCCTCAAAGCTATGCTCTTCATTAACAAGGTATTCAGTAAATTGATTTATTGAATTCTCAGGCAAAAGCAGCATAATAAATCTCCATACGCTTCACAGATTCCTCAAGAAACATTCTTCAAACACCGCAATACAATATCTTCCCACGAGTGGATCATATTAGACATGAATTTTTCTTTTCTTATTTCTCTAGAAAATTTTTGTACTGGGATTCACAGCCACCAGAAGCATCCACCACAAAATATTCATTCTCTTTCTACTCCTTATTTTCTTATTCTTTTGTTCATTTTCAGTTTTTCCCTTGGGCAGTGAATAATTGAAACTTGACGGCATTTGTAAAGGGTTTTCAACTAACTCACCCAATCACACATATGAATAGGAAGGATTGTCAGGGATAAAAGTCACAAAACCTTCAAAACTGACAAACATAAAATTATAAAGATGAATTTCTTTTTTGGGGGGGGGGGGGGCTGGGGGAGTGTTGACCATATTTTATTTCTTGTCTGTCACAGTGAATAATGAAGTAACTCAGTACACTTAATAGGACAAAATCAAAGTTATTATGGCTTTTGTTCGCATAATTGCATGAACTACCAGCTAAGATATACATGACTTAAATACAATTAGTTCTCATTACCTGGATATAAAACTGAAGATTCCTGATAAGAAAGGCCATATGCTCTCTAACCCGCCACATTGGTCTAAAACGCTGCCGTCTTTGCTGAGATGCTGAGCACCTCTCCCTATCATTTCGACGCTTGGCAAAGTCACTATGATCTTGATGCATAACAGATGCCCAGGACTTTTCTAACTCCATTTGTGTTCGTTTAAGGCGTAGCAGATACTGGAATACTCGGCGATACCTGTGGCATTAGGCAACCAACCAATTATTTTCAAGTGGACAAGCCCGCAATGGAAGGTATTTCCTTTGACTAATGTTAGGAAGAATGCAATTGCCAAACAAAGCCTCTTTATATAAAAGTCATCTACTCTCCATTGAATTTACTGAAATACAAAATGATACCATATCATGTTTAGGCTTACTTAGATAGTACTTCCTGTGTGAAAAACAACTGGAGGGGCCAATCAATTGAATATTCAAGAGTGATACCATCCCAGCCATCCAAGTCTGAAGAAGTATTTGATGGGGCTGCACCAGAACTTCCGTCAGCATAAGCTCTTGATCTAGATACATCTAGTTGGGATGGCTTAACAGCAACTCCCGCTGAAGGTATCCTAGTAGTCAGGGTAAAATAAAAAAAATATGTATGTTCTTATCAAGCAACAATAATGGAAAAGCGAACAAACAGAAGAGAACCGCTCGTACAAATACAGGACATTGAAACTCAACATCACAATTAGCAACCACATACGCTAACCAACGAAAGAGATAATAGTCAGAAAGTTTGTTACAGCATAAAAATCAAAAAGCAGCCGTTCTCGAAAGACAAACAAATTTGAAAATCCAACTAAAGATCCAGATCAGATTCTGAAAATAAAGGTCTAAGGGCAGATAAGAAGAAACGGTAGTCACAGAATCATAAAACAGAGAATACTGGCACTAACCGCAGTGATACTCTGGAGAAGTATTTATCTTCATCGCTAATTGTCTTAACAGCAGCCTGTGTGATAAGGAAGAAAGACGAAAATGAACCCCTTTTCACCCATATAATAATATAAAGAAGGTATTTGAACTGCCAGATACATGGTTCTACAGCTCAGCCAGGAATGTCTCGAAGAGGGAAAAAGGGCCTGAATAAAAATCAGTAAGATGTGGCACATCGTGATATACCAGACGCTATACATTTCTATAAGACGTTCTAGCTTGCCATCTTATAGATCAAATACTAATGTCACCAACTTGTGAACCCTTGGGGTCGACATTAACAGAAAAAAATACTCTGCGTTTAAGGTTAATCATCTACTATTTGTTGTCTGACAGGGAGAGTATACAGCCATGACTTAATGACAACAGGAGTATCATCCTTTGCCATGCTCTACTGGTTAAGCTTGTCTTTTCAAACATCTTTTATGTCACTTTTACTTTTTTGGATTTCGGCACTCAGCAGTCCATAGTGACAGGTTCAACCAGAAAAGAGGAAATTCCTATCGAATCAAGGATTGACGAGAGATACGAAAAGAATTCATGTTGGCTAGATTTTACCAGCTGGAAAGGCACCATAAGGTCAGCTTCAGCTGTTGTTTGACGAGGAGGTAAACGCATTAACTGCCGACTCTCCTCCAAAAAGCACTGGCAATGAATCAAAATATTTCAGCAATTTCAGAGGTCGAGGAACCAATGCCAAGAAAGACAATCAACATATGAGTAGTAGGGCACAGATCACCAAAAGCTTCAAACATAAAAGTTCAAACAAGAAACATCACTTTCAGTTATCGAGTCTACAGTGGCAAACAAACCTAATGACAATGACAAACATGGAAGATGCACCACTCAGTGTCAAGCATCAAGGGACCAATAAGGAAAACCCCTTCTAGGAAGATTGAAGAATGGGCACAAGTCTCACATGTAACAGAAGTCATTTATTAAGCTCAGAAGCACAAGTTTGAGCTTCAGCATTAGGTTTGCTTCAAATCGACTGAGGCAGGTAAGCTTCAAACTGACAAATGTGAAATGCATGAACCTGAAGCATGCAAAGAAGTAAATGTCTATTTTCCATAGCTTTCTTGACTGCTCCTGTCTTTCTAATTCCAATTTGTAGAGCAGAACGCAGAAAGTCTTTTTGCTAAAATAGTCTCGACTCACCTCTTATGGAACATGGAGATTTACACAAATACAAACATGGTCTGAACTGCCCTTGCTTCAAACTGAATTAACACATCGACTCTTTTCTTGATTCAGTAACAGCATTCATGAGCAAGAGTAAAGTGATTAGTGGAAATAGAGGAACTGAAACAAATGATGAAACAGGAAGGGGGGGGCAGATAAATAGGGAAAACAAGTAGTTTTAGCATAATAGCTCCGATTAATTATTTCCCGTCTTAAATGAACAAATCGACAACACACATCAAGGTTCTTGCTGAATGTAACTGAATCTTGATTGTGATTAGAATTTTACAACTCTATCATGGTTCTGAATTCAGAACACAAATTGTACGCTGTTTTACGCATTTTTTCACAGAGTGTGTTGTAACTCCCGAGTCCTCTGATTCAATACAAAGCCCTCCTACAATGCAAGCAAGGATGGTAGAAACTAGAAAGTGGAACTCTCTATACGTTTGCCTATCCTTATGACAGAAACAGCAACACAGAAAGCGCAAGATCTGACAAAATGGCTGTGTCCATATCTAACCTGGAAAAAATCTCCCTTCGCCAACAGAAAATAGTCTTTAAGGGCCTTTAAATGGCCATTCAAATCCGCACGAACAACCACAAGCTGCATTTAGCCATTGGAGACAACATCAAAAACAATGCCCTAGAACAAATGTGAACAAATATATCACATATAGAACCTGCCAAAGATGACTGGCTGCGATAGCGCGAATCGAGTCAACAGCAAACTCAAATGACCTTTTGTGGAATTCAGATGATTCCTGCGTACAAGGGAGAATTTTCTCTGTTACAAGTTATATTCATGGTCAAAGATATGAAATCTGCATCTTTTCCTCATTTCTCCAGCTGAGGGTTGATTTGAGGATAAGAAGCTCCTCTAACTAGAAAAGACCAATACTTCACAGTTTTAGCGTATGCATATTACTCAAGCTGAACTCGGGACTCTCCCACAAACCACTCAATCTTAGAATAACTGTAATATATAAGCATAAAGGAACCTTCAGATTGTGAAGCATTGCTTCAATTTTGTCAACCTCAGACTGTGGGAGTAACTCCTCCTCAACAAGTTCAGCATCTGTTGAAGGGTCTTTTTGGAAAGAAATGCGACCAGAAAATCCAGGTATTCTGTGGTATTGCCTTGGAATCTGGTGATGGTATAATGAATCCTGTGCAAAAAAGCCAGGGCTGGGGTTCCGCAGGACCCTTACTGCTTTGCCAGCAAAGAGAATAGATTCTGCAACACGCATGTGGATATATTCAGGAAGCATATCCTGCATTGGCATGCGGTTGACATCATTAAGTTGTAGCACGAAGTGACAAACACTACAACCAACCACCAGTCCCCACTTCAGGTGTGAATCGAATAATGGCGAAATCTGTTAAAATATCATCTTTATCATCACAATAATTGCAAAGAACTGGATTAATGGGAAAGGTAATGCACTATTAAAGAGTTTGATCCAACTTTTTTTTTTTTTTTTGGGGGGGGGGGGGGGGAGGTATTGCTCTTGAGCAATAAAATAATTGGATTTATCTTAGGCCTTTTACGAGTTCCTCTCATGCGGAGGCGATTCCAAGATCCTCAGCACTCGCATTCACTAATTTCAGGCCTCAGCTAACAAATAAAACCAACTCAAGCTAAGGCAAGGCTTTCCAACTTGGATTGACAACAAGGTTCAATTGCTGCAATTGAACTCCATTAAGCAAACATGATCTAAAATTATATGATGCTAGCAGACAATGCAAGTTACAGGAAATCCTCATGGATGGATCAATGCGTTCTATGATCTAGATCGTATAGCCATTACAGCAAGGTAGATCAAACAAATTTCACGGTAACAGTGGATGCAAAAGTCTGCGATTAAAGCAATGCACTCAATCGATATCAAATAAAATCATTCTAACTGCACACTATGGTTTGGTAAGAGCTAGTGCGGGTGAACACGCATCAGACATGAAGACGGGAAAATACCAAAGATATATGAAATCCCAAGTGCCAATCAGCCAATGATGAATTCTCTACAGTCAAGCGTGTGAATTTTTGAAGTGTATCTGCACTTGAGGGGTCACTCTCCGCATCTTTGTCTTCCTTCCTGATTAAATGGGCGAGGATTTATTAGTACATAAACTGTATAACCAAGGGTGATGCTGGAATAATGCCAGTATAACATAGCAGCTACTAATTAGAAGGAAACAACAATGCTAGGTTCGCTTCTACAGGCTACACCATTAAGAACTCAGCCAACACACTAGAACACGACTTATTCTTTGAGAATAATTTCTAGATGTCAAGGGCTCCAGACAGTTCTCCCAGATGCTTATTAATACATGTGATTCTGTCTGTCTTTACCACTTAGGCTGACCTCTATCTTCCCCTCTCCAAAAAAAATAAAATAAATGAAAAACGCACTCTCAGCCTTTTTTTTGGAGGGGGGGAGCGGCCAAGAGCACGTCGTAAGAGTGAGACAAATGGGCTATCCCTGAACATATCAATTGAGTGGTGGGCCAGCGTTCATAATTTCTTTCCTGTTAAGCATGCTTAAGTCTTTTCTTCAGCATCTATCAACAGCGTGTCCTGCACTCATGCAAAGGAGGCAAAATGGGTCGGGTAAAGGAGCTGGCATGATGCATATTTGTCAAGAAAAGAGAAAAAGAACTCCTAATAGCAAAGATAAATCGTGCGATGCCCGGTACCAAACAATGGGAATTAGATCATTGTGAATCCTGGTATAAGACAATAAAAATCATGCAAGCACCAAGTGTTAGCAGTTTGTTTCCCTACAGAAGAAGCCCTTTTCAGCTGCTCATGTCCTTTTGAGCTGTAGACAAATTTAAAGAATTACAATTTGTGGATTTCCACAAGGATTAATTGCAACAAGAATCCCAACATCTGAAGCGAAGCTTCTGATAGAAGAGATGAAAAATCCTAATGGAAAATAGATCACCTTTTCCATGATATTATGCCATTTCCCGAAAGGGCAGAGTAATTTCGTGAGATAGAATATTATCAAGAAGAGGATTGTGTAAGCAAGTACCTTCTAATGAAAAATTCTCCATGAGGGTCTTGCAGAATGCCATAAACCATCCAAGATGCAAGTTGGTTAAACAGCACTTGATGACCATGCCAAAGCAACCTACATAAGGGAGGAAAGGAACATTGAAGATTACAACTAAAATAAACCATTAGCCACTAGGGTATACTGTAGTTGTACAGTTACATAATATCTAAACAGATTACCTGTAAACTATCCTGAAAAACACATACAGACATACAATGCCTACATCTAAGCTAAGCTCATTGCATTAGTAGTAGTTACTAGTTACTGATGCAAAAGCACAAGTATAATTAATCCGCTAGAGACCAAGACCTAGGGACTAGCACAAAATAACAACTAGACATGTATCTAGACATAATTCCAAGTGAAACAGGATTTTCTAAGTAGAAAGATGTGCTTACCTCTGAAGGCAAGTTTGCAGTTCAGGCACACCACAATGGCATCTCTTATGCAATAGAGTAAGAAGTTTTCCACCACGAATATCATCACGCTCTATCTCCAAAATAAGCTCATAAAGAGGTGGCAAAAGAACAAAAAACTGGAGGCAAAAAAATGTTCTTATAGCCTTGAAGATAAGTCCCACAACTTAAAGAGTAACAATGCCAATTAGTCACATCTTGCAATAATATTGACAAAATTCTAGAGTGAATAACAAAAAGATAACAAAAAGAAAAATGAAAACTCAGCCAAACATCTTGTTTTTGCAAGTAAACATCAACTAAACGCAACTGAAATCATGAATATGAGTGAAATTAGTGCGGCTCATCTGCTGCAACTGTTTCAAAGTCTACAAGATACTTCAATCATGGAACAGATTGTGGCGTTATCCTTAATTCAATCAAGGATCAATTCATAATCTCTGCTATTTACTGGTCTATCATGGACAGCCCAAGATATCATTAGAAATGAAATTATAGGACATACACTGAGATTTATGATGTTTGGACTAAGACGAGACAGGAACAGATAAGGGCCTACTAATGAAATAGAAGAAGAGATGATGTTGCCACTTTGCTCGAAGGGTGGACACCAGGATAAGGAATGGAGAGGTATCACAAAAGTCAGCCATCCTTTTCAAGTGTAGTCTAGTTAGACAATAAGAGAGAAAGGCCATACAAAAATAACCAGCCTTTCAAGTTTCCTCATCTTTTGTTTGGCCAAAGGCATCTTGATCATTATCTTTTCCCCTTCCCTATCTCTTTGTTTCCATACGACAGATAGCTAAGAAATTCAAGCACCAACTTCAAAAAAGCTGGGTTTGTTACGGAAACATCCAAGAGATGTGTTCCCTACTACATGCCATAATGTACTCTTTTGATTGTTTAATATAAGACATAATAGAAACCCCAATGAAATTAGCAATAATATCATGGGAATCCTCACACTACCCTGGTATAATTGGTGCCATTGTGACATTTGAGCACAAGGATGCAGCTGACTTTTTTAATCGCTGAGAGCACGCTGGTAGCTGTTTGAAGTGCGTAAGAGGGTCTGCTCTCCCCTTTTCCACCCACAATACGAGACTCTGACTGCACAATGGGCATCGTCATGTACCACAATATCAATCAATAACATGGTTTTCCTCCATCATCAGTACATGACCTTCAGCTTTGCATAATCTCTTCCACATCCCCTTCAATGGACCCTTTTGGAGCCGTAGTGAGAGGACTGACAGACATGGTAATACTTGGGTGAACTTATTTTGTCCAATACAACTGGAAATATAAAACCAAACCAAAACATGATCCCAGCGCCTCAAATGAAACTCCCACTCATGGCACGGTCGTAGGAACAGAATCACATATACATAGGCTTGCCCTAAACATAGCTCCTTGAAAGGCACTTGATTTGAAATGTTCCAATTTTCCCAACAGTAAACAGGATAAGAAGCTGAGCACAGTGAAGCAGCAACTGGACTTTGTCCAATCCGACCAAAACTAAAGTATTTGGCCATGTTGAACGCAAACTTAAATACCAAGGACATGGGAATACGCTGAAACATAAAATAAATCAAAAGAAACAAAGGAGGAAATGAAAGGAGAGAAGAAGATTTAGAAAACCTTATTGAGGCCCTGAGTAACAGTGGCCAAAATGGGAAGAGGATCGGCCAACAGCTTCTGTTCAATCTGCAAAACCGCGGACCGATAAACGGAGAGAACTTCAACAATGCCATTAGCAATTGCCCGCCTATACATACTCTGATTCTCTCTCCTAGACTTGGAAATTTCCTCAATCCGGACCAACGGCGACACATTTGCAGCCCTAATCCAGCTCAAGTTCCTGGATTTAGTAGCAAAGCGATCAAGCTCCCTGTAGTAAAACCCTAGCGTGATAATCCTCTGAATTACATCCCTGCCAAATCCGAAATCACAATTCAACTCAAAATTCAATCGGTGAATCAGGAAAGACATTTAGAGAGAGAGACCTGTCAGAGGGAGGAATGAAGGAAAGGTCTGGGGCGAGCTTGAAGGAGGGAACGTCGGAGATAGGGGCATCAGGAGAGAGAATTCCGAGGGAGGTTTGGTGTTCCCTCTCGTCGACGATTATGTCGCCGGTGTAACCTAGTAGCGCCACCAGAATTTCGTGCAGCATCTCTCTGTCTTTCTCTCTCTTGGTTGTAGTGAGAGGAAGAGAGTGGGCAGTCACTTCGTGAGACTGTGAGAGGGGAGAGTGCGGGAAAATTATTTTGATTTTTTTGGTTGCAAAAAAGGGGGGGGGGGGCGCTGGGTTGCCGCATGGGCTCCAGCCAGTGTAACTAAAGTTTTACTCTAAAGGTCTGTTCTTTTTATGGATAAATTAAATTGATAAAAGGATAAAGTAGATTAAAATTAATAATTTTTTGAAGTAGGTTAAAGTGGATTGAAATAGATTAAAATTGGTTAAAGTTAATTGAAGTTGATATATTTTTTTATGGTGGGTTGAAGTGTATTAAAATAATGATAATGTAATTATGAAGAGGTGGGTTGAAATTGGTTAAAGTGGGTTGAGGTTGATTGAAGTGGGTTTAAGTTGGTTTAAGTTGGTATTTTTTTCAGATGGGTTGGAGTTGGTTGAAGTGGGTTGAAATAGGTTGAAGTGAGTTGAGGTTAGTAAATCCAAAAGGGCCTACGAAAAGAACAGGGCCTAATTATTAAAATTGATTTTTTTTTTTTTTGGTTTGGGTTTTTGGACTTAATTTTATAGGAGTCGGAGCTATATATATATATATATATATATATATATATATATATATATATATATATATATATATATATATATATATATATATATATCTAATATATATATATATATATATATATATATATATATATTAAGTGGTAGCATCTTCTTTTGACAAGTGTCTCAACATTGGTGACTAATACTATATTTACTTTTTATACAACAGCACCACCACCACCTCTTAGTGTGGGTCCCACTTTTGCAAGGTCTGGGAAGATTCAGATGTAGGCACTCTTGCCTCTATCGACATCCCTACCTACTGAGAGGTTGAATTCAAGAGACCCACAAAAATAAAATTTTGTGAAAATATTTCATAAAAGAAGACTTTTGTGAAAATATTAAATGGAAAAAACTAAGGATACGCAGTAGGGAATGAAGTCAATGAACTGAGAAATATTAATAAATTAGGTGGCCGTAACTATATAAATAAATGTTTAACATAAGTACAACATAGCAGAGGAATGTACTATACCTTATCAGGCGGAAGTACGCAAATAATGTCTCTTCCCAAATGTTTGTACTACCTGCACACAAACACGATAAAAAAACCACAACCACATCCAAAACTATCATACTGCTCAGGTAGCTACCTCTCTGAGATTTGAGATCCTAATCATATCCCGTCATAGTCTCCTATCCTGAGTCATGTCCTCCGTTAATCCCACAACTTTAAAATCCTCTCTAATCACCTCGTCCAAACTCTTTTTTGGTCGTCCCCTCATTCTTTTATCTTCCAGAATATTAATTCTCTCACGTCTCCTCGCTGGCGCGTCTATACTTCTTCTCTTCATATGGCCAAGCCATCTGAATCTTGATTCTCTCATATCATCTTCTATGGGTGCCACTTTAACTAAATCTCTGATTACCTTATTCCTAATTCTATCTATTCTCGTGTAACCATACATCCACCTAATTATCCTCATCTCTAATACCATCAATCTTTGAACCTGTGACTTTTTTATACGCCAACACTCTGATTCATACAGTGCAGCAGGTCTAACTATCATACGATAAGCTTTGCCTTTTAATCCTACGTGCATCCTCTTATCACACAGCATTCCTGAAGTATACTTCCATTTTTGTCAACCCACTTTTATGCGCTACTTAATATCTTCGTCAATATCCATATTATGTTGAATGAACGAGTCTATATATTTAAACTTCCTGACCTTTGGTATCGTCAACCCATCAATCGTGACTTCTCCTCCCGCATCTTCTTATCGCTGAAACAACAATGCAGGTATTCAGTTTTCGATATACTAATGCTAAAACCTCTAGACTCTAGTGTATGTTTCCATTACTTCAACTTGTCATTAACTCCTTCTCTTATTTCATCAATAAGAACAATGTCATATGCGAATAGCATACACATGGTAACTCATCTTGAATCCCTTTTGTAAGTTCATTCATAACTAGAGTGAAAAGAAAATGACTCAAAGCTGAACCCTAATACAGGGCCACACCAATGTAGAAGTCATAGATATCCCCTCCTGGCGTCTTAACACTCGTCCTAATTCCTTCATACATATCCTTAATAACTCGGATATACCCAAGTGACACTCCTTTCCTTTTCAAATATCTCCATAACACTTCACGCGGAACTCTAATATAAGCTTTTTTCAGGTCAATGAACACCATATGAAGATCTACCTTTCTATCTCTGTACAATCTCATAAGGCTTCTAATTAGATAAATCGCCTCTATAGTCGACCTACCCGACATAAAACCAAATTGGTTCTCTGATATCCAAATATCCTTCCGCAACCTTCTCTCAATCACCCTCTCCCATAACTTCAAAGTGTGATTAAGCAACTTCATACCCTTATAATTATTACAATCTTGAATATCACTTTTGAGCTTGTATAAAGGGATGACTGTGCTAAACCTCCATTCTCTGGGCATCCTATCGGTCCTAAAAATGACATTGAAAAACTATGTTAGCTACTTTAATCCTTCCTCATCCAAACACTTCCACACTTTCACCAGTATCTGGTTTGATCCCATAGCCTTTTTATTGGACATCTTCTTTAGGGACTCTTTAATCTCGTCCTTACTGATAGGTTCACACAAATGAGGATCTAGACGTCTCTCCCTACTCTCACTTTCCCTACTTCGAAACTCTTCCATCACTTCACCATTAAGGAGTTTGACAAAGTACCTTTGTCATCTCTCATTGATCTCAGCATCCTCAAATAGTACCTTACAATTTTCATATTTGATGCACCTCATGATACCCAAGTCCTTAGTTCTTCTTTCTCTAGCCCTCGCCAGTGTAAAGATTTTTTTCTCACCTTCCTTAGTCCCTAGTTTTTGATATAACCTATCATAAGTCATGCTCTTGGCTATGGCAACAGCTTTTTTGGCTACCTTTTTAGCTGCTTTACATCTAACTCTATTACTCTCTTTCTCTTCATCCATTCAACTGTTCATGAAAACAGCATATGCCTCGTTTTTCTTATTGACTTTCTCATTTATATTATATTTTATAATAAATAATACTATATTTATTTTTTATCTTTATATTATATTTTGTAATAATTAACATGTCTCCCTAACACTAATTTATTTCTTTTTACTCTTCGCCAACTTTTCATATTCTTCAATTGGATTATTTTAGTCAATTGAAACGACCTTTCATTAAATGGTAATAAAAGTAGACGTAAAAGGAATAATTACTGGTTTATTTTAGTCAATTGAAACGACATTAAATGTAATAAAAGTAGATGCAAAAGGAGCATTACTTAAAAACTTTAGTTATGAACATGAGACATAACTGAAAATCTAATAAGGCACACGATTTTTTGACTGTGAAATTTCTGGATTTAATTGAGTCATCGATTACCAAATAATTTTGTGGAATATTAAAGGAGGAGCCATAGGCTAGACAATCATATAATTAAATGTATGATTCATTTGAGTATCTTTACGTAATACAAACTAAAATATTATAAAAATACTGCTTTCTTATCAATCACTAATGCTTTTATAACATATTCATTCTATTTTTATAATATATATTTTACTCTGATATCAATTATAATCTTAATATTATCAATAAAAATTATTCATTCAATCTTATAATATGTGTGAATGCATACTAAAATGTGTCACATTAGGCCTGTTCTATTTCGTGTTTAGATACAACTACTAGATGTAAGGAGCTATAAAAAGGTGTAGGGAGCCGTGAGGAGTTGTAAGAAGATGTAAGGAGCTGTAAGAAGATGTAATGAGTTGTAAGAAGATGTAAGGAGTTGTTGAATATTATATAAAATCTATATGAGATGTAAGAAGATTTAAGAAGCCGCAAGAAGATGTAAAGAGATGTAAGAAGATGTAAGGATCATGTTAATGATGTAAGGAGCTGTAAGGAGATGTAAGCTCTTAGCTAAATCCTCAAAAACGCAAAATAGAACAGAGCCTTGTAATAAATGAGCAAATATTTCACATCTTTGCAATGCACAAGTATCACTCTAGTTATTGACTTATAAAGGAGTAGAGCTCTTCTATCACAAGTTTTCTACATTCACATGTCTCCAAATTGAGGTTGGAAATATATTAGGTTCAATATTTGATTTCCCATCTCCTATTACATTATAATCGTATTGTGTTATCGTCTGTGACTCATTTGATGTGTATGTGTGTGTGTGTGTGTGTGTGTGTGTGTGTATATATATATGTATATGTATGTATGTATGTATGTGTGTATATATATATATGTGTGTGTGTGTGTGTGAACGTGTCTGAGCAAAATGTTATTGGTTTCCCTTCTTTCTTTCTTTCAAGCATTTTTATCCTCTAATGTTTCATCAATCTGATCATATTTGACGGAGATTTCGTGTAAAATCTTAAATTGAATATTTGATTTTTCTTTAAAAATGACAAAACTTTGAGACATGGTAGAGTTTGAATAAATTATATTAATTTTTTAACTATTTGAATATCTTAAAATTTGGTAAAAATACTAGCTTTAAAACAAATTTCAGTATCTAAATGGAAGTCCCCCCCAAAAAAAAAGAAAACGCACTTGAGATGATATTTTATGTTCTAAATTTAGGCTAGTTTTTAGACGTTACTCCCAATTTATTTAAAGCAATGTAAAAGAAACTTTTTAGACGGCCCATTATTTCTTTGTATTCTCCCTCACATAGGCCTGGCAATTTCACCCGACCCCGATAGATACCCGATTCACCCGACCCGAAAAATCGGGTGAAAACCCGACTAAACAGGTGAATTAAACGGGTGATGGATCGGGTCGGATTCGGGTGACAGTCCATCCGATCCGTCACCCGACCCGTCACCCGCTATATATATATATATATATATATATATATATATATATATATATATATATATATATATATATATATATATATATATATATATATATATATATATATATATATATATATATATATATATATATATATATATATATATATATATAGGTATGTATGTATGTATATATATATGTATGTATATGTATATGTATATATATGTATGTATATGTATATGTATATATATATATATAGACATGTATATATATATTTGTAGATATATGTATATATATATATATGTGTGTGTGTGTGTGTGTGTATATACATATAAAACTTATGTTTGGTATCTTTATCATTTGTGATAATTGTTATGTTTACGATTAGGGCATGTGGTTTCCGTTAGTTATTGTTTTGTATATTTTAAATTTTTCAAGTTTTTGAACCTTATTTGAGCGATAAACGAATAAAATGATATAGAACGCGTTTCATCTGTTTCACCCGTTTACCACCCGCTTCATCCGTGGGTGGTGGGTGGATTGGATGCGGGTGAGCGGATGACGGGTGGATCGGGTGGAATGGATGGATGCGGGTGGAGCTTCACCCGCTCCAAATCCGACCCGTTGCCAGGCCTACCCTCACACACACATGAATGCATGCAACTATTACTACGCGCAACATACAACTATTACTAGGCTTGCGCGGTATACTTGAACATTTGATAGCTCCATCTTAGGACAAATCCCTAACGAAATAGACTGAACTCATACGTCAAACAACACCAATGTAATGACAGCATAATGGCTTTCAAGTGAAAAATATAATTTACCATTGTCACATGAATTGAGAGGGGGCAAATCCATAATTCGAAAAAAAATCATGTTAAAGTTGATGACATTCAACAGATCAAAAATTACCTTTCCATAGATTAGATTAAACTAGTTTAAGAATAAAAATACAAATGCACAACAAAGTCTGGATTGGTGTTAACATGGGGACTTCGAATATGCGGAGACAAGAAAATGAAGAACCAGAGAGAGAGAGAAAAGGCTTCCCAGATGAACTCATTGTATTGATTCATTGTGTTGATTCAATCGTACAGTACATGCTATTATATACAACTTATTGTGCAAGAAAAGGAGAGAGAAAGAAGAATGGTGTTAACAACCAATATAACAAACTGTCTAACAATATAACAAACTTCTAACAACCAATGCTGAGATGGCAAAGCTGTCTAATTCTCTCTAACACCCCCCCAAGTTGGAGGGTGTACCAGAGGAAACCCCCACCTTGCGAAGCAGATGGTGATGTTGGAAACCATAAAGGGATTTTGTAAAAATGTCTGCAAGCTGTTCTTTGGTCTTGATGTAAGAGAAAGAAATTAAGCCCTCATGGGGCTTCTCTCGAACAAAATGATAGTCCAGCTCTATGTGCTTGGTTCTCTCATGGTAAACGGGATTTTTAGCGATGTAAATAGCAGCATGGCTGTCACTTTTGATAGGGACAGGGATAATAGAGGGAACTTGAAGCTCAGAAAGAAGTCTTGTTAACCAGGAGAGCTCAGCAGTAACAGCCCTCATTGATCCATATTCTGCCTCTGCAGAGGACAGAGCCACAGTGGGCTGCTTATTTGATTTCCAGGAAATGGGACTTCCTCCCATCATAATGAAGTAATCACTAACAGATCTTCGAATACAAGGACACTGGGCCCAATCAGAGTCACAAAAAGCTTCCAAGTTGTAGACATCTCTATTATTGGAAAATAGGCCTTGAGAAGGATCCCTTTTTATGTATCTCAGGGTATGTAATGCTGCAGTCCAATGAGACACAGTAGGTGCTTGAAGGAATTGACTGAGGTATTGTACTGAAAATGCAATGTTGGGTCTGGTATTGGTGAGGTAGTTGAGTTTCCCCACAAGTTTTCTGTAATTAGTAATATCAGCAAAACTGTCTTCATTAGAGAGTCCTCTAGATATGGGTCCCAAAGGACAGGTAGTAGCTGGGAGCATATCACATTGAAATTCCTTCAGAAGGTCCAAAGCAAACTTTCTTTGTGTGAGTATAGTGCCATTGAGGACCTGAATCACTTCCATTCCCAGAAAATAATTCAGCTCACCTAGGTCCGTGATTTTGAACTTATCATCAAGAAAAGCCTTTAATGCTGCAATTTCTGAAGGATTATTGCCTGTGACAACTATGTCATCCACATAGACAGCAAAGAAAACAAGGGATTGTCCTTACTGTTTGTAAAACAAGAAATAATCGTTTTTGAAATGTTGAAAACCAATATCCTTCAGAGTATCAGAGAGTTTAGCATATCATTGCCAAGAAGCTTGTTTGAGACCATATAATGATTTCTTAAGTTTGCAAACAATGTTGCTAGAAGGAACAGCTAGTCCCTGTGGAGGTTTCATGTAGATGTCTTCATGTAAATCACCATGCAAAAAGGCGTTATTGACGTTCATTTGGAAGATAGGACACTTTTTCTTAACTGCAGTTGCAATGAGACTTCGTATTGTAGTCATCTTAACAACAGGAGAGAATGTCTCTGTTTAATCTACACCTTCTTTTTGTGTAAAACCACGTATGACAAGTCTTGCTTTGCATCTTTCAAGGCTACCATCAGCCTTGTATTTAGTCTTATACACCCATTTACAGCTTATTGGTTTCTTACCTGCAGGGAGAGGAACTAATTCCCAAGTGTTGTTGGCTTGAAGAGCCTCAAACTCCTTGTTCATGGCCTCCTGCCATGCCGGATTTGTGGAAGCTTCTTCATAAGAGCTAGGCTCCCTATGGGAGTCCAAGTGCTGAAGTAAAACAGTAGCCTGAGATGGCAAAGAATCTGGACCAATAGAGGTGACATTGCAACATATAGAAGTGACTGTGTTAGGACAGCAAAACTGCTTAGAAGATTCTGTCAGAACATTGCTACAAACATACTCTGAAAGATAGGAAGGAGTCTTGTGAGGCCTGTTAGATCTTCTGGATGGCTGGGGGGAAGGATAAATGAGGAGAAGAGTTGCTTCCTGGAGTGGATAATGGAGAACTAGAGATAGTATTTTGTACATGTTCTGCATTAGCATTTGGGAAGGAGCTTGAGAATCCTTCAAGGTCATGATACCCATAAGGACTAGGAGTAGGAAACATTAGAAGACTATTAGTGACTGAGATATGATGATAAGGAAGTGTTGTTTCATGAAAGATCACATCTCTGGAGGTAAACACTTGATGTGTTTCAAGATTCAACACCTTGTAAGCTTTTTGTCCAAAAGGGTACCCTAAAAACACACATGGAACAGCCCTAGGCTGGAATTAATCTCTGTCAGATTTCAAAGTGGAAGCATAACAGAGACTTCCAAATACTCGAAGATGGTCATAACTTGGTTTCTGACCAAACAGAAAGTGAAAAGGGCTCAGACCTTTGAGAACTTTGGAAGGAAATCTGTTGATGAGGTAAGTGGTAGTTAAGACACACTCCTCCTAATACTTGATAGGTAGGCCAGAATGAAACAAGAGAGCCCTAGAAGTCTCAAGTAGATGCTTGTGCTTTCGTTCAACTACACCATTTTGTTGTGGTGTTCCCACACAGCTGGTTTGATGGAGGATTCCTTTGGCCACAAAGTATTCAGTGGTTTCTTTGGCAAGACCAAGTTCAAGTGCATTGTCTGACCTGATGGTCTGCAACCTTGTATTGAATTGAGTACTGACCATTTCTATAAAGGCTCTAATGATAAGCATAGCATTACTCTTGGATGTCAGAAGATGTGTCCAAGTAGTTCGACTGTAATCATCACTTATGGTCGGAAAAATACTTGTAGCCATTGTATGTTTGAACACGATAAGGACCCCATAAATCAATGTGAATGAGCTCAAAGATGTGTGTAGAGTGAATTTGACTATGAGGGAATGGCAATCTATGTTGCCTAGCCCTAGAGCAAATCAGACACTATTTTATTACATCAGTAGAAACATGAGAAGGTAATAATCCCAAACTCTGTAATTTGACAAAGGGCAAGTGTCCAAGTCTGGCATGCCAAATAGAAAAATCATCTAAAAGACTCCTAGCTATGTATGCAGAGCCTTGAAATGCTGGAGAAAAATTGTTAGAACAGCAACCATTAGCAGCAACATCTTGATTGAATGTATGACTGAACTGCAACAAGTAAAGACCTCTAAAATGCTCACCAAGAACCTGAGGCCTCTTCACTGAAGGGGCCTGCATAAGGCAACATTTGGGAGTGAAAACCACATAACATCCATCTTGATGACATAATTTGCTTACTGATAACAAATTATATCTGAAACTGGGAATATAAAGTACCCCATGTAAGAGAAAACCATCACTGAGCATGACAGTTCCTGAATAGGTAACAACTACACTTTTTCCATTAGGTAAGGTGACAGCGAGGGGCCCAGAAGGGCTTGTTAAAGCAGTGAAGAAATCTTGTTGTGACACATATGGTCACTAGCCCCAGTGTCAATAATCCATATATCTTTCCAATCAGTAATTGAGGATAATAGACATAAATTTTCTTTATAACCAGTGATGTTTGTACCTGCCATACTTGTGAATGCTGTTGAAGAGCCAGAATAATCAGAACCATAATATGGAGCATTAAGCCCTGTCTTGTTGACTTGAACATTCTGGAGCAAGGCTATGAGTTGACTTGATTGTTCCTTGGTTAATCCTGGGACTGCAATATCATTCTGTGAACCAGAGGTCTTGCATTCTTGAGTAGGGACCAAATTGTCTTGGTCACTAGCTTGCACTAAGGCAGCTGTCCTTCTTGGATTCTTGAATTTGAAATTTGGTGGGAAACCATGCAACCTATAGCATTTATCAAGGGAATGCCCAGGTTTCTTACAATAGTTGCAGAACAAACTGGATCTCTTTCCATCAGACCTCTCAAGCTTATTTGAAATGTTTTCAAGTCTACCTTCAACTCTGTCCATCCTTCCCTTGTAGATATGATTTGGTTTGTGTACTTCAACAGCTAAAGAAGCAGAATCACCAAGAAAATGGCCAGCGGACGTGATCTCTCTTTGTTTTTCTTCTTGAACTAACATAGAATAGACTTGACTAATGGATGGTAGAGGCCTCATTATAAGAATGTTACCTCTGACAGCATTGTAATCTTCATTTAGTCCCATTAGGAACTGCAATAGTTTCTGGTTTTGATCTCTTTTATGCATTTGTTTAGCAGAAGAACAGGTACAAGAAGGTATTTCATCAAGATCATCTAATTCATCCCATAGACTTTTCACCTTTGTGAAATATGATGCTATATCATCTACAACTTAACTAGCAGTGCACAATTCTTTCTTAACATGATATAATTTGCACCATTAACTTGACCAAATCGTTCTTCTAATTCAATCCACATTTGCCTAGCAGTTTTGGCATATATGATACTATCTGCAATATTTTTAGCCAAGACATTTAGAATCCAGGACATTACCATGTCATTGCATCTTATCCATTTCTTCAGATCTAGTGGAGAAGATTGAGGTCTGGTAAGGCTTCCATCAACAAAATAGAGCTTGCTTTTGGTAGATAGAGCAATTGTCATTGCACACTTCCATGATCCAAAACCGTTTCCATCAAAAACAGTGGATACAAGCAGCAAGCCAGGGTGATCTGAAGGGTACGCTTCAGCAAGATCTTCAGCTGAAATCACTATATCTGATATTGTCATTTCCAGATTTAAAGAAAGAAATATATGTATGAATATCAACAAAGAATTTGTATAGAGATTGTATGGATTCTTTAAAAATGAGATAGGATTTCTGAAACTGGAAAACGAAAGAATCACTAGAAGGAATAGAATGAACTGATGAAGATGAATCAATCAGCTAAGGGCGATCTAGAAAGAATATGAGGAAATGAACAATTTTAGAGATCACGAGCTCTGATACCATGTTAACATGGGGACTTCGAATATGTGGAGACAAGAAAATGAAGAACCAGAGAGAGAGAGAGAGAGAGAGAGAGAGAGAAGGCTTCCCAGATGAACTCATTGTATTGATTCAATCGTACAGTACATGCTGTTATATACAGCTTATTGTGCAAGAAAAGGAGAGAGAAAGAAGAATGGTGTTAACAACCAATATAACAAATTGTCTAACAATATAACAAACTTCTAACAACCAATGCTGAGATGGCAAAGCTGTCTAATTCTCTCTAACAATTGGGCGTATAGATTTAACCCAATCCAACTATCCAAAACCATTGCCTAGGGAGATGACTATACAGAGGATATACAACTCAGCACTTTACCGTACATCAAAAGCGAAGATTTGCCGACTAATAAGGAATAACATCTAGCTTGGGGCTGCGTTCATACCAGATGGTGTCGTGACACTACGGTGATGCAGCTTCTCTCTTCGAACCTCAACAAAACCAAGTAAACTATGCGTTTGCATCTTACTCACACCACAATATTCAGCCTTGAAGCGCCTCACCACTTGTAGCTGAAGTTCACTTGAAGAACATAGCGCATTCTTATTTGATCCACATTGTACACTATATACTCATTGTACAGCAAACTACCCTGAAATTATGCAGGGGTTGAAAAGAATGCCATTAGAACGCAAAGCGTACAATAGAATGTCACTAAGACATTTAAAGTTGTAAACAGACGCAGCACATCAGACTAGGTAACCACAAGCCATTCAGGTTATGTTAAGTCTAGATTAGGTAAGCAGTACCACTGAAGCAGGATGGAATGTTTCGATCAGGCCGCTTTCTGTTTAGGTCTTCTCGGGTGCAACAATGGTTTGTACAATAATGTTGTTTGAAAAAATGCACTTCAGGGACATTTCAGTGCTAGTAATTGGAGCTATTTTTGCCCAGGTCAGATTGAGTTGCCATTCCGGCTCTGAGTTGGGTCCAGTTGCACAAAAATTGGGTAAGGCTGACAGGTTTGGTGAATTTTCCCAAGTTCAGTCTTAAATTCTCCTGGAAATCTGTTGAAGAGAAGTTTTCATACCTTGGCACTGCTCTTCTGCACTGGTTTGCCAAATGGGACAACGACACCGTCATCAAGTACCAGAGATTCTGAGAGATCAGGAGCTGTTGCACCAATTCCTTTTGTGCTGGAATACAAAATTAAAATCGTACGGGCATCATGGACGAGAAGCCAAAAAACATGGGCTGCTATTACTTAGTAAGTATGAACCTATACTGGTGTAGTACAATGATGAGAGGTCACACCTGAGCTTCCCTGCTGGCAAATTATCTGCATCATATTTTGCATATAGAAGCTCCTCCATCTCACCCAATGCCACCTGAAGGAATGACAGTTATTTATCCAAAGAAACAGGTAGTGCAACACTTGAAGAAGCTTGTTATAGTAGGTTAAAACAATTTAATAATTCGACAAACACAAAAAAATCTGGTTCACGTTTTTCCAAGTTCAAACGAGCTACTCAGGATGGCAACGCAATGCAGATTTAGAAAGAGGCAGTAAAAGAAATTGACAGTAAATTTATTTATTGACTTTCAAAAAAATGACATTGAATGAAATTGTTACTGACTTTTAAAAAAATATTACTAAGCTAATAACAACCTCACATAAAAGTAGAACGCCAGCAGGAGCACTGGAACTTGAATAACAATAATTTGCACTCTTGGAGAACATATCTGCAAAATAAACCCCTTTTCCAAACATGTATCCTGTTACAGGAGCTTCTGGAGGAGCAATGCGCAAACCTGGATGTGGCGAAGCAGAAGTTGAGGTAATTCAGAAGTCACATCCATTGTGAGGGACAAAAAATGACAGATTTGTTTGTTTTCGAGACAAGTCATTAGTAATTAGTGATTACCTTGAGACAAAATTCCAGTCCAGTTTGTCAGACGAGACCCATGCCATAAAAGCATTCTATTTTTCGTACCAGCAAACTGGGCAGAGAAGTGAACAGCACAGATCATCAGTTGCACAAGTTATTTGAGTATGAGCACAGAAGATATCTGAAGCATAACTAATGCATCATAATACCATCAAAAAGTTAAGAGAGATCTACCTTTTTGAACCGTCTGTCTTCTCCTTCCCTTGACACCCTAAATATCTGAACTATATCAACTGTATAACTCGAATGTGTTTTTGCATGAGTATTCTTTAGATACTTCTCAATCTGAACAAAGGAAAAAGCAACTGTTAAAACCCATTCCTGAAATACATGCATTGCCCCTCAAATCTCGTGTAATCTCCCTGAGCCACTCTTCAGGAAAACAGACACGGATGTTCAAAGACACAGCACCAAAGCTGAAAAATTTGCACATGAAACACACAATGACCCAGACGTTTGCCTAAGGGAATTAGTCATACGCCCCATTCATCTATCCACACACACGCCCCACCGGCGGGCTTTTGGGGGTGGGGGGGGGGGGAGATACAAGATAGACCCACTCAATGCTGAGCATAAATGGACAAGCTCATGCATGTGTGCATTCATATCGCAAAGGTAAGGAAGAACAATCTGTTCTGCTGACTTTTATAATTTTTGGAGTAAGCGTACTCACCAACACAAAATTCTTAAAAACAGAATCTCCAACAGAAAGAACAACACGGAGATCATGATTTTTGAACATTGAAAAATAGGGTAACAATTCCATACCATGGAGAATTCTTCTGAATCAGCTTCCACTGGTACCAACCCACACTGAAGCCGTTCGTATTGCGCATACAAGGGATCTTCCTGCAAACAGAGAATGATATCACATTAAAAGAATTCAAAGTCATCAGATGAGTGATAAAAATATGACACTTTTAGCTTCAACCGACTGTATGTCACAAGAACACCAAATTGTAAATTGCCTCTAACACCATTGAGAAGGAAGGAGGACCAGCAATCCAAGGCTTTCCACAAGAATGTAAAACACAATCTAAAAGAGGACAGATGGGGCACACATACCTCCATTCCTGCACCATTGCCTAATAACTTTGTTGCAAGCTCAATTTCACCAAGCGCCTCAACCTTAGATATTCAAGATGTAGCAGGGTCATTTACTAATAAAAAGACATCATATTTAAAAAATAATCACAGAAGAAGTCAAAATCATTAGAGAAGAATACATCACGTTATCAATTCTACTATCATCAGATATACCAAGTCAACCGGGAGAAAAGATATACAAAATTGAAATCAGCAGTAAGACATCACAAACAAAAAAGCTTACCATTTCCAATTTGCTTTTCAATTTTTGAGGGGTGTCAATGACAAATTCACCTGTCAGTGTTTGCATAAAAATGTTAGACAAAAGCTCCACATTACATCATACATAGTTGCAAGAATGCACAAAGTTCTGAAACTTCATGACCAGCGCAACCTCCATGGGCAGCAAGGGATGACAACCATGACAACTAATTCAAAACCATGGTAAACGGTATAATGATTGTAATTTGTAAATACACGTAGAATGACTTACGCATCTTCCTAAAGCCAAAATCATGAGGAATGACTGTGTAGAATTCCCTGCAAACAAAAGGAATATAAATGATAATAGCTTCTCAAAAGAACTTCATACAGCGAAGTCAGTAAAAGGAAAACTACAAATACAGAGACATGAGAAACATTATATCTATGGCAAGCAAATATAAAGATCAATGTGCAACATAACAGCACAAACACGATCTGATCAACAGGAACTTACCCACTTAATTCCTCAAGCAGTTTCCCATTTGATTGCCCCATAACATCAGCAATTCTCTTCAGGACATCATAACCCTACATACAGAAAGAAGAGATAAAAGACAAATAATGTTAAGGAAGCACAAAGCAGGATGACATTCATTTTAAATTTGCAAAACCAGAAAGATAAGCATGTCAGCATGTCAGAGCTCCTTATCAACAAATGAAGAAAGGCGCAGATTGAGAACTCCATAGAAAGAGATAGTTTGAAAAACATGGTTAAGACCTCAAAAAAAGAAATCCTTATTCATCACTGGTGCCACAAAAAGAAACTGAGGTCCCAGGTAACTATCAAAAGCTCCCAGGTTTACAAGAAATGACCTTCACATTTACTGCTAAAATTTTGTAAAAATCTCAAGAAAATGATATCTGAGTACGATGTTGGGCATGACTGATTAGCAGCTGTAAGGTTCCACATGTTAATGTAACTTTCAAACAGCGAAAGCAAGTTTCAGTAACGCGGATTGGGAAGATGCATTATAGATGCACAGCTAACACACAATTCAGTTCACCATACAGAATTTGCAAACTAACGCACAATACTAGGAACCATTAGGAGCAGACTGCCAATAGAAATTCCAAGTGCACAAATTCCCAGCTCATTTTTATGATGCTCTCATTTGCATAATGAGCATGGCAATGGCAGCATACACAGGCCAATTTCAGCGTCTAAACCCTAATCACCCATTGCCTTCTTATAAGAATCAATGCAAAGAATGATCAGGAGTTGGCATACCTTCAAAATTGTCGACTTGCTTAGTTTTCCTAGAGGTAATTTCTCAGCATTGTACCCTGGCAAGAAGATGTAAAATATATTATGCCAAAGAAACATGATACATAATGAAGAGAAATGCCCAATGTTCGAAGATTAAGCAGCTTATTGCACAAAACAATAATGACAAAAGTACTCTGTTGCATCTAATCTATAACTATGTTTAAAGGCTTTCTAGGCATTATCATAGAACACTTCATTTTTTGAAACTATGGAAAAACATGGATCGTACAAGCACTCTGCGCAAACTAAGGGCTTTGTCTCTTTCTAGTTCTGCCGCTCTTTTTACCTTCATTTTGAGCTTTTTACTTGTTTCATTAATTGATATTCAATCCTCTTTCCTTCACAGTTCCATTTGCCTAGCTCACGTAAGGGCTCCATTCTATTGGAATTCAATATGAGTTCAAATTCTTTTAGAAAAATAATCCAACAAAAAGAAAATAATGGTTCTTTGAAAAGTAATGTCGCTGATAAGACTTCATACACCTATATCTCACAAGATCTTGCTTCAGCAAGACCCACACTGACAAATAGTAGCTTGGTCAGGAATTATCATGTGCCCAAGACAATGCCAAGTAGAATGGCTGCCAAAGAATTTGATTTAGGATCTACACTCTCAGAGAATTATAGATTTACTTAGATTTAGATTTATTTGGCTCCCGGACTTCGCAGATTTACGACACAGATTTAACTAGATCTTATCACATTCATCCAAACTTCAGATCACAGATTCCATATCTTAATATACCCAGACGATAATAGATTATTATACTCAAGTTATAGTAACATTACAGATTTCATATTCCAATTTTCAATTCTCAGTTCATCCAGATTCTTCCAAAATTTTCCATATACGTATTACATGCACGTTTTGTTCAGATTTCAAATCCTACATACTCACATTTTAGATGCAACGAATCCCCCCCCCAAAACCCCCCCCCCCAAAAAAAGACGAAGAGAACAGCCCTTGGCAACCTTTATTTTTCCACTGTATATTATTGTATGAATTGTTGGATCCAAGAAGGAAAAACATCATTGATTGAGACATTATAAAATTTATTGCGGCAAAAAAATCGTAATTATTGCATTTTTCAAAAGAATTTCCAAACACACCGCACAAATTCAAAAGTACTTAGTTGATATATTAAATTAGTTAAATTAGTAACATCTTTTTATTGAAATATATGTTTAGTAAAAGAACATATATTTTCTTTCCCATTAGAGATGCATTAAAAAACAGTAATAACAAATTGGATCACTAGAAAACATGTTATGACAAGATAAAATGCACATCAGAAAAATCCACCGTAGATCGCAAAATAGACCTGTAGATTTGGCACAATCTCAAGCTCACTATCACTCCAAAGGTAAACAGCATTAAAGAAATGGCATGAAACAAGATACCTATTTGCATCATCTGCTGCCTCATCATTCCAATATTGCAAATAAGAGAAATGAACCTCGCAACACGTGGCTCAAGTTTAGTTGCTTGAGGTTGAATATCTGTGCAAGAAGCAGAAGGCTTTCCTTGGTCCTGAAAGTGATTGCAAACATGATATTTCAAGATGCCAGCATTCTCCAAAAGATAGCCGTTGTTCATACTTGACGCTTATAAAGAATGAGTAAAGCAAGCATAAACAGATACAGAAAACTGCATCTTAAGAGAAAATAATCTGTCACTATCATGCACCAATGCTGAGAGTAACAGGAAACCAGTATCTGATTCATTACCAACCAAATGCACACAGTTTTCAAAAACCACAACTCCATTTCCAAGAGAACCCAAAGAAAAAACAAAAAAAAAAAAAACAAAATGGTTGAGATTTTTTTTGGGGCGGGGATGCTTCAATAATTTTTTCAAAAGTAAATTAATAACTCAACTGATGCTTGTTCCTTTTCGCTGTAATCCATTTCCAACCAAGTGTAGCACTTTGGATATGACACAAAGTTTTTGCGGTTGGACCAATGATTTTTGGTCTTGGCCAAGAACTTCTGCTCAAACTCTTGGACAGCACTCTCCCGACATGAATATGGTCCAAACAACTTATCTTGACCCCTCACGCCTACTCTGCCCCATCTATTGTATACCATGTATGAGCCACCACCATCAGCTTCTGCATTGCATACGAGAAGCAGGAAGTTAGCTCAGTTCCCAGTATAGGATTTGAGACACGTGAAAAATAAACTTGGCCAAAGACCATCATTTTTCATGGAAGGATAAACAAAATCTCCTGCCAGAGAATACCACCTGACTGTTTTGTTTCTCCAAACATAACAAGCAACTTACCAATACTCCTTGGCAGAGGTGTTTTTTTTTTTTTGGTTTTTTTTTTTGGGGGGGGGGGGGGGGTGCTTACTGCAGTGCTAAATTCACCATTGCCACTGAATTCTCAGCCCTAACAATTAGTTACTGCTTGATTTAAAACCAATTGAAGATTGCATCAGTTTTTAATTTCCCCCCTATCCCTCTCCTTTCTGCCTCTGCATTTTTTGCTTTTTGTGTTGGAGGTATTAAAGTTCAAGAATATTGTGTTCTTAAGCACCATGAACAGACGACAAGTCAATGTACCCAATTCAAGCAAAAATAATCATCCAGAACTTCAATTCAGAATGGACAATTAGAAACTTACCAAGGACTTGAATCACGTAAAATTTGTTATTGTTATGCCCTACGTTTGTCTGGTTCAACATGGCATCATAGATCTCATCCCCCTGACATCAGGATACCAACTACATTGTTAGAACTTAAACTATATTTCTTTCCCTCGTATAGCAACCAGCACATTGGTTTAATACTAAATTCCAAAAGCGAGGCAAAATAGGTACCGTTTCCAATACATGGTAGTGATTTTTAATATGATCTGGAAGCCATTGATCCAACACAGCTGAACCTTTCTTTGTAGCTGTCACGAGCTTCTCCGCTTTCACCTCTTCCACCGCCCTCTCTTCTTTTTTGTTTTCTTCTTCCTCCTTATCTTAACACCAAAACACCAAAGCATACATTTCAGGAGCAAGGGCAAAAAAATAAAAATAAAAATTGTGGCAAGATATTTAAGGTTTCAGTTTCTGAATAGTTGAGTGTCCTAAATAATGGACGGGTAGACAAACTTGTTTTAAGCTAAGCACATGCACCAACACAACACCACAAAGACACGCGGACATGATTTTTCAAAAGTTTAGTATACGAAATGTATAATGGGCATCCAGTGATGACAAAAACATTTATTCTGTTACCTATGTGTTAATAGTTTGTTACTGTTTTTAGCCTTAGAGAGGGTCGTGTTTGGGTAAGAACAACAGCAAATTCTTCATAGTGTGGCATTCTACAACTATCAATAGCAAGACCTCCCTTTTATTTTGTCTATACGTCTGGCATGCATTTAGAATTTCAAAGAGTGTCGGTGTCTGATATGTGTACATGCTTCCTATGAGATGAAGCTGTTATGCTTAGCTTAGTAAAGGTAATATGCTTGAGTGCGTGCAGTCATCCTAAAATACACACAAAAAGGAATTTTTGTCAGTAGCTACCCTAGAACAATCCGTCTGACACCAAATATAATTTTGCTTTATTTTTCAAGACCACTCATTTAGACTGCTTTCATAGGTAAGACATCACCTTCAAGAAATATTCAATTAGTTGGATACCAAAATTCCAAAGTATCGACCAAATGAGCTGACTCCGGCATAAATTCAACAGCAATGTAATGAATTTGGCAATTAGATGGCATCAGACACACAATATGTACTCATAAGTGGATCCAGGAATAGGGAAAAATGATGATTTTTCGGACAATAATCACAACTAGTAATTTCAATTTCCACTGCATCCAAGCACTGCATTTCAAGTAAAAATCCGAGGTACCCAACCAAGTAGAAATACCCAAATTCCACGCACCTCAGCCAAAATTTACTTAGGAGAAATCCCCACAAAGTCAAAATTTAAATTGGTGAGAGAATTAGTAGTACCCATACCATGCCCATTAGCAGAAAGGGTGTTCCCATCAGCCGGAGGATGGGCAGAGAGTCTTTGGACAAGCTGTTTCTTAGTACCACTCGACGAAATGCCTCTGAGAGAGGCTTCCTTCCGCAATTGCTGAATACTCATGGCTCGAAAGCTCTCAACTTCACCAATCCCATCAGACCCATTTGCATTTGAATGATCCCCATCTTCAATTTCTCTCTCCCTCTTCTTACCCACCACAGAAGAAGCAGAATCAGAAGCAGGCCCATCTGCGACTGATCGATCGGTGCCTTTACGAAGTGCAGATTGCAGCCTCCTCACCTGAAATCAAACCCCAGTAAGAGAGAGAAACGGAGAATATTGGAGCAGAAGTGGAGAGTTACCAAAGTGGGTTTGGTGCCGGAAGTGTTAAGGCCGCGTTTGGAGAGCTCGGCTCGGAGTTCGTCGACTTTCATCTGGGCAGCCATTTCTGGAGATGAGAGAGAAAGTGAGAAAGGGAGGGAGTTGTGGGGTTGAATTTGAAGGTTTCGGGTATTTGAAGAGAAGAAGCTTGTCAGAGAAGGGTGGAGCAGGAGTGGTGTGTTCTGTGCTCTGCACGATTTTTCTTTTTGGCGCCGGCAGTGTGGAGACTGAATTCTCCAACTTGCATTATCAGTGGGCCTCTTGACAATGTCAACTGGTGGGCCACGTTGACTTTTAAGCCCAATAAAATTGGAGTCCCCTGAGGCCTAGTGTTTGTACTTTTCATGATCTTTGGGCTTGGCCCAAGTGAGAATTTGGTGTCTCGTGGATGATGGCCGAATAGCTGGAGGGTTGGTGCAGAGGTGTCATTTTGCTTTAATCTTGTTTGGTGAAATTTAGGTTGAGGGATTTGTCGATGACTCCGTCAATTTTGTTTCCTGTAAGAATTAATTATTATTACCATAATGCAAAGTATGAATTTCTCTTGAGTATGGTGATAGACTTGCAGAGGCTTTTTTAAAAATAAAATAGAGATTTCAACAAGATACAAGACAATGAAGTTACAAAAGATTATATATCAAACATACAAATGATGAATGAGTTCTTTAGTTTGAACTTGATTTGGTAGTTCATAACTTATCTAATGGTGAGTCAATCAGAGTAGTTTGACTGTCCAAATTCAAACTCGTCTCAATTTATTTCCGCCTTATAAACTTGGATCATGTTATGTGTTGGTCGGGCCTAATAGGTTTAGGCCCAACGGCCACTTATGTTGTCTAGGGCAACAACCCTAGCCACACCCCAAACTATATAAGGGGTGCTTAGGGGATCAGCAAAGAACACACTACTATTACATCTCTCGTATTCTCCTATTTCTCTATCACGGCTGAACTATCATCCGTCGGGTGCTTGGGTTTAGGACGTGATTATTAAGGCGACTCTGGTAGCCGCCTGGTTTTCTTTATTATCGTGGATTATTACCGACAGTACGCTTCCGCATCCAGGTTAGTCCTAATTCTTCCTACAATGGTATCAGAGCAAAAACTATTCGGAATAGTCCCAATTGAAATATTATTCGATAAAAGCATGCTTCTTTGTTCGATTGCTTACATTATGCAACCCAGATATTATGCTAGCATGCTTATATCATTACTGTGGCCAAAAGATGAATTTTTGTGTATGTACATATAATCGGATTTGTTAAAGCATGCTCCTTTATATGATTAATTGCCTAATTTCTGTAATTATGCAAGTTAGTAGCATGCCTATGTGTCTGCTACCCACAATCAAGAATTCAGATTCATGAATGTCCTGCCTTTATGCCCCGAACTCAATTTTTGATTACATGTCCATCGTAAATTGCTCAAGATTATGCATCTGGAATATTGGACAGAAATTCATGCTTCTGTGATTTTGATAATTAAAATAGTTTTTTTTTTTTTAAGCATGTTCCTGTAAATTCAGTGTCAAGAATTGGCTAAAGGTTAATTATTTGGCCATGAACATGATTCTGCCTAGACTAACGACAATTAGTTGACTATTCTGTGTCCAAAATCATGATTCTAGATGCAATTAGCAGGCAGTTGTTTGGTGAGACCCGAAACCCTAACCGCCCCTCTACCCCGAAAACCCTAACCCTAGAAAGGTGGCGGTATTGACCTTGGTGGTCTACCAGCCAGTCACTATCGATCCCTTTGAGGCGGCGGCGGCGACAAACTCCGCCAGGACTCGATAGCCATCGCTGACCGCCACCGAATTACCCAACCAAAAAAAAAAGGAAAGGGGCAGGGGGCGGGGTAGAAGAAAGGAAACGATACCCATCAGGCAAACACCGTGGAGGGGTGGCGCGAGACCGTCACGCGTTGCCGACGAAGGTCGTTTCACGATCTTCTTCCTCCCAGAGCCCCTCCCCATCACCGATCTGCGCAACCTTGAGAAAAAGGAGCAGAAAAACACCGATTCAGGAGGCGCGTGAGACCACGCGCCATCGCCTAAGTGGCGCGTGAGCGTCTTCCTCATGCTCAGATTAGGTCAATCTACAGCGCAGCAACCTTAGTTCTCGTCAGTTTAGCGTAGATCGAAGCTCAACGGGGACGGTGGTGGCTTGATACATCATCTGGGTATTTTTTTTAAATTTTTGAACAATTGACAACGGCGGTGGTGGCTGCCGTGGTCACGACGGCCAGCACAGAAGCTTCGTGCTCCCTGTCATGGCGTCGAGAGCATCCCAGAAACAAAGAAACAGAGAGGGGTAGCGAAATGGAGAAAGTACAGGCAAAGGAACACTGAGAAAGAGAGAGAGGGGGACTCGGTTTAAGGGGCTTTGGAGGGGGGTGGAGCTGTAACGCCCCACCTAATAATAACAATACCAAAAAAAAAAAAAAAAACCGGCCCTTGTGGGCTCTCTCTCTCGGACACTTGAGGCCCATTTTATTGTTTTGGACGGATTTGCTTTTGGGCACCTTTATTTTTGCCCAAATTACCTGACCCAAAGGACATCAAAAGAAAAATATTTCGGGCCGAACAGATGAGGTTCTATTCTTTGGGTTATTGAATTAGTATAAAATTAGTATGTATGACGTAAATTTGTTTTACTCGAGTTCAATAAATATCTGTGTGATATGAAGATCCCACTTGGTTGACAAATGAATATGTTTCATAAGTTATATTATATAAATACGTTTTATATAATATCTTGTTACATAAATGTGTTTCATGATTCAATATTTTTATACAAAACATGAGCAATTATGAATCAGTTCATTGTTCGGTCACTCTTATAGTTATCTCATGTTATTATTTGGGTATGTAAGGTATTTGATCTATTTATGGATTTGTTTCATAAATTTTAAGTTTGTAATATTATATGAATACGTTTTATATAATTTGCAAGTCTTACTATGAACTCGTTTCATCCAAACTTTAATGTTATATGGATCTGTTCTATATATAATTAATTGCGATTAGTATTTGGATATATTTCGTGTTACAAATTATGTTGCGTTCGATTGCATGGATATGTTTCGTGTGAATCACCAATTTGTAGCATTATATAAATGTGTTTTATATATATACGAATTACATTAGTTGTAGTAAATTTGCTAATTGTTTTAGCATTTTTTATCCTTGCCCAAATTAATAAATGTGGATTCGTTTCATATTACCTGCTAATTATGCAATTTAGCGGTATTTTATGAATTGGTTTCATGAAATTCAAATTCGTAACATTATAAATGTGTTTTATAATTTACGAATAACATTTGAATAGGTTTCATTTTTATAAATGTGTTTTATATAATGCTATTTGGGCATTTTATGTAATTCTTTTGTAACGTGTTATTATTCAAATATGTTTCGCATTATAGATTCATTTTATTATATAAATGTGTTTTATATAATAATTTGAATTTTAGGTTTGGTATGTTATTGATAAAGTTCTAAACGACATATTAGTAGTTACAAATAATGAGATAACTTCATGTAAATTTGGTTTACATTAAGTTGGATATCTTTGTGATATATCTGAAATGTTAATTTGTTTAACTATAATGTTCTTCATAAATTTTGTTTTATGAAAAATTGTGATAAATAAGTTATAAAAACTTCTAGTTCATGCTTGTATGAGATGATTATGAGTTTAGCGAAATTTTCGATCATACGACATGGATAATGAAGTTTTTGATAATTTATTTATTTGAAAATATGCCTAATATCCACATTACAGAATATATACCTTTAGATATGGTAATTAAAATAAGGTTGGTAATTTGTTTACCAATAAAAGAACTTGATAGCGCTGACTATGATACATAATGTCAGAAGATTTAGTTTCTTCTGAATGAACGTGAAATGTTAGGATACTCATTAGTTTTTAGGTCTCATAGGATGGCAAAGACGGTACTGCTAGTGAACAGTACCCAGAAAACTTGAAAGCATACCAAAAGTGGTTCGAGAATAGATCGATCAAGATGTTATACTTTGTCGTATTGCATCAATGTCGATCTAGTGGGGGAATTAAAAGTCATCCCACTGTTGAGTACGCGTGGGATTAACTTAGCATCAGGTTCGTCCGGATCAATTCCCTCAAAAGGTTCTGGACCAAAGATTGGTATTGCGAAAGGGAAAAAGCTTGAGGAAATAAAGAGAAGCATATAGCACATGTGAGTGTTATGATTGTGAAAATTAGAAATCTTATGCTTAGGATTGTCCTAAGTCGATTAAGGTACCTCCTTCCACAGCCACTCCTGGATACTGTGTGCGCTCCCAAGCATTTGTTGCTAACTGGGATCCTTAGTGGGTCGCAGATACGGGAGCAGCCAAGTGCATAATTCAGAAACGAGTTAATCCTTGTGAACTTTTACCACAACACAGTGGGTTCATAAATTGTCATTTTGGGTAACGACAATGGAAAAGATGTCCTTGAATTAAGGACAAATCATTTGAGACTCCTTGAAGGGACTACGTTGTCTCTTCCCAATGCTTTTTATGCACTTGGGGTGCGATGTTTTCTCGTGTCTTCTGTTCCTAAGATTAGTTTTCTTTAATTTTCGTCTAGATGTCTTAGACATCATATGCCATGGTGATCTATTTGGCCATGTCACATTGAAAGGTGTTTTCAATGGACGAAATAGAACATCTTCCATCATTGTCTCATTTTAAATCTGTTTTAGACATACTCGTTTTGACCATAAGGGTTAAGATAGAGTTAACTAGCTAAAGATGGCCTTTTAAGACCAACTCACTAGGCTTAAGGTGCAAAATGTGAGTTATGCCGAGCTAGTAAAGCAATAGAAAATCTTTTTTGTAAGATTTCGAGTCCATCAAATCCCTTAGTATTCGTTCACTTTAGACATCTGCGGGTCCATGAATATGAAAGCATATCATGGAGCTACAAATATTCATGATATAGGTATATGTACCTACTATCCCACCGTTATTAAGTACTCGATGTGTTCATATACTTTATAGCGGTAGTAGGACTCAATTAGTACGAAATATTAAAACTCTTCGAACCAATTGAGATGATGATTATTTTCTTCGTGAAACAACATCCCGCAATGTTGATTTTCTTAAGGATGAGTTTCTTAGCATTTGGTGCAATTGAAAAGGGCCTAAATTTGTATACTTTACAATAAAACCTTCAACAACCTCTCGGTGAGGGGGAGGATTTGAGTTCTCACTAAGTCACCGAGGATGGTACACACTCCTTACTTGGTAAGAATGGTGAAGGTTTGTCTGTCAAGGAGAATGAGATTCACCCTCAATCTCTAATTGTTGATGAGAGTTATTCCTGAACATGTAGTTAGTCCTAATGTTCAAGATCCCACCTCCAATGGATAGTGGGAGTAATCTTCCCTTCATAATCAGGGTTCCATACCTTTTAGAGAAAGGGGGAGAAACTCCTGGTCCCATACCTCTTAGAGAAAGGGGGAGGGATTTCTCACATAGGCAAATAAATAATGAAGGTCCCAGGATCCGAAGCACGAAAGAATTCCTCGATGATTTTTTAAATCGAAATATTCTTATGCACTCCATTGGGAGATTAGGGATCTACCTCTTATCAAGAGGCGGTTGGCTCACTAAATCACAAAAGGTGACTGGATGTCATAAGGGATGAGATGGACTCACTGACATGGTTTGAGAACTCGTTGAAAATCCACTCCGATGTAAGTCTTCAAGATAAAACATCGTATGGATAGTTCAATTGATAAGTTCAGGTCCGGATACTCCTATCCCTGGTTTTCCATTCGGACTTTGAGTTCGAAATGGAGTAAAGATTGTTTTTCTCAATTGTGATCTTGAGAAAGAGATTTATATGGACTAATCCATTGATTTTGTATCAAAGGGATAAGAGGACAATGCGTGTCGTCGTAAAAGGTCCATATGTGATCTTAAGCAATCTTCCAGTTTTTGATACTTTAGATTCCATAAAGCCATTTTGGCTTTTCTATGGTCTCAGAATACCATTGTGTATGTCGGAAGATCAACAAGGGGATTACGTTCCTCACGTTGATGACATACCGATGACTAGGAACAACTTGGAGATGATTAAAGCTACTAAAAGGTAGTTATCCCATGTTTTTGAGACGAAGGACACGGGTGAATCCAGGTATGTCATGGGAGTGGAAATAAATCCAAAGCCGTCCCAAGAAGCATGCATCAAAATGTCTTGAAATGATTTCGGGTTTATAATCCCTAGCCCGTGGATACTCCAGTTGAGAAGGGTCCAAGCTTAAGTCTTGCTTAATGTTCTAAAACAGATGACAAAATAGAGATAATGAACAAAAGTCCTTAACCTTAGTATCATAGTAAGCTTATTGTAAGCCATGTTATGTACATGACCCAACATTACTTTGCGGTTAGTTTGATAAGTCGTTATCGAAGTAACCCAAAACTTGCTGGTTAGCAAGTTGTCAAGAGAATCAAGCGCTACTTTCGTGGTATTGATAACTCTGTCTTTCGCTATCAAGGAGGAGGCCTCGAGTTGAGAGAATACTCAAATATTGATTGGGGTAGTGACCTGGATGAGTCTAAGTCAACCTCAGGACATGCCTTCAATCTGAGTGGGAGAGCCATGTCATGGTGTGCAAAGAAGCAAAGCTGCACAACAATATTAGCTATGGAAGTAGATTGTGTGTCTTGTACCATAGAGACAAAAAGCATTGTCATTAGGTATATATACACTAACAAGGTGATATGTTCCCTTAACTAAAGCCATTCCTAATGATACGTTCAAAGCTCATTGGTTGAGTCTTGGAATTCATAAAGTTTGGCAGTTAGACGTGTCCTATTACGTGATGGACATGTTTCTTTTGCAAATGGGCAAAATGCTCATAACTAATTGTTGCACGTTAGGCATATTGAAATGTGACGGGCTTCTGATTGGCCTAGTCACACAGGCAATCACCCTGATGCTTGAGTAGCAGGTAGGATGAGACTGAATCATATTGACACTAGGTGTGCAATATTGATTACTCACACTGGAAGTGTATGAGTAGAATGAATATAGTCGCCTTAGTGAGACTAAGATGAGACTCGAGGGAGTCGAGTATGAAATAAGTTTTCATATTGAAGCCTTAAAAGCCGAATCTTGAGTGTCAAGACCAACATTCAGTATGTTGTTCTAGTGGCTCAGGTTAGATTTTTGGGCGAAAATCTAGACTGACGATTCGCATGGCATAAAGAGTGACAAACCCAGCTAAATGGGAGCTATGCCGTGATACACATCTTATACTGTGTGTGCTTATAAGACGACCCATATGTGGGGTGACAATTGAATTCCCTATCACTTGTCACTGTGTGATCCTATGGACAATAACCCTTTGACTCAAAGCTATGATATTAAGTCGAAGCTTAATGATGCTACTTTAATGTGATTCTCAAGAACCACGATGTATACGCACTACAAAAACGCGCCTCTTTAGATACGAAATCAGATACGAAATTTAGCATTCGTTTCTGTCTTCAGTTTAGAAACGAAAGTTAGAAACGAAAATGATTTCGTATCTAACAGAAACGCACAATTGAAACTAAAGACAAATCGCGTTTCTAATGGAAACTAAATGATAATTTTCGTATCAGATTTTCGTTTCTAAAAAAAATTTCAATTCCCAGCCTCAATCTCCCCCCCGCGACAATACCCAGTGCCGCGAAATGAAATCCCAGACCCTGCGATTGCTTCCTCCTCCAAAACCCTAGCGTCGTGTGCTTTGGATTCCGGCAGAACATCGACTCCCGGCGCCGGTTGTCAAGTCGCCGGAGGGTTGGTGTCTGTTTCGAGCCCTCTGTTGGCGATTTCCGGGCAGACGGTACCCATTCAGGCCGAAACGAAGTAGCAGAGCCCGCGGTTTTCTTCTTCGTCAAGAACCCTGTCGGCGACGGTGGTGAGGGTTCCGACAGAACATCAGTTACAGAAGGCCCGTTTTCATATCTCCGGTGAGTTTATATCTGTTTGTTGCTTTCTGTTAACAATTTTCTTCATCCTTATTCTGGGTTTTGGTTTTGAGATTTGGAAGGCTTCGAGGCGTTGCACGGCGAGTTGTCCGGCGATTGCAAGTTTCCGGCAAGTTCTCCGATAATTCCCGGCGTCCGGGTAGTTGCACTGTAAGTTGTTAGATTTGCTGAAATTGCTTTCTGTTAACAATTTGCTCAAGTTGTTCAATTTGCTGAAGTTGTGAAATTTGCCTGAGTATAACTTCTTTTCTCAACATTAAACTAGCTAATTGTTTCCCAAGCTGAGCATTTTTTAATTTGATTTTCCCAAATTGAGTTAGTTTTCCAGATTATCCAGGAAGAACATTGAACTAGGTAATTGTTTGGTCACCACTAGAAAACTCATTCAAAATAGTACACACACACACACACACACACACACACACATATATATATATATATATATATACACACATATATATACCTATATATATATATATATATATATATATGCATATATATATATATATATATATATAGTTCATTTGTAAACATAGAAAACTCATTCAAAATAGTACACGTATCAAACTTATAATGACAAGTTACTTATTTATATTTAAGTAATTGCTTATTATGAGTGCTTGGTATGTTTACAATTTTGAATTATCCTTATTGGACAGTTTGGGAATCATAAAGTATACTATTGTATGGTTACTATAATTCTTGTGTATGCATTGGAAAGTTTCTTTGGCATTTCCTCAAGCCTTGTTCTCTGGGTACAATTTTCTAATGAGGACCATTAATGGAAATCATCTAGAAACGTTGTGCTTGGAGGACTATAGGGAAATGCTGTCGAATTTTTCCGTGGATATACAAGAGCGTAACCTTTACAGTTATATACTTTTGTTTCCTGAATGGGTTTAGGACCACCTACCTTTTAGAATGAGTCTAGGTCATGTTGTCTTAATTAGGATTATTTGCTCATGATTTGAGTATATGATAATTTTGAATAATTGCTGCACATTGCATTACATTAAAGGGAGCTTGAAACTTTTTCTCAGACACATACATTGTAAGAAATGGAAGGGAATCGAGATTGGATGTATCAGAGACATGATGAGAGGGGTTATCTGAGCACAGTTTTCATTCAAAAAGTTAAGGAGTTCATTGATTTTGCTACTGAGCAAGAGACATATCACAGAACTACTAAGATAAAGTGTCCATGTGCTAAGTGTTGGAATGTGCCTTATTTGGATGCAGATACCGTAAAGCTCCATCTCTACAAGCAGGGGTTTCGGCCTAATTACTATAAGTGGGTTTGTCGTGGGGAAGCTTTTGGTGATGTATCACATCCTGGTAGCTCATCCAATGTAAGGGACGGAGAAAATCTCATGAGAGATATGGTGTTAGATGCGTATGGTCCGATGGCATCCCGTATGACAGATGAAGGGATGAATGATGGTGAAGAGGAGCCTTTCTTAGATGCAAAAAGATTCATTCAGCTGGTGCAAGCAGCTGAGAAGCCCTTGTATGAGGGATCTGATATGTCTCTCTTGAAAGCTGTTGCACGGCTAACAAGCCTTAAATGTGAGTTCAACCTGCCCCATCGAGCAGTTGATGGAATTGCGTCATTAATGAAAGCCATGTGCCCAAATGATAATGAAATGACAGCCAACTTCTATGAAACTAAGAAATTACTTGCTGGGCTCGAACTTCCTCATCATAAAATCCATGCATGCCCTAATGGATGCATGCTGTTTTGGAAGGATGCTGAAGAATTGGTAAAATGTTCGGTCTGTGGTACGGAGAGGTATATTAAGGAGACTGGAAGAGGGGAAAAAATTGCTAAGAAAGTGTTAATCTATTTTTCAATTGGTCCTAGATTGCAAAGATTGTATGTGACAAAAAATGTTGCTGAACATATGACTTGGCATCATGAACACCCACGTACCGAGGGCTTTATGGAACATCCTAGCGATGCGGAGGCATGGATGCATTTTGACAATACTTTTTGTGAATTTGCATCGGAGCCTCGTAATGTGAGATTAGGGTTATGTACTGATGGTTTCTCTCCATTTGGTCACTTTGGACAAAGTTATTCATGTTGGCCCGTCATTCTCACACCTTACAATCTACCTCCGTGGATGTGCATGAAGAAACAATTTATGTTCATCAGTCTCCTCATACCAGGCCCCAGAAATCCAAAAGGCAATCTAGATATATACATGCAACCATTAATTGAAGAGCTACTGCTGTTGTGGGAGGTTGGAGTCAAGACTTATGATATAGCTCGAAAGCAAAATTTCACCATGAAGGTTGCCGTCATTTGGACAATAAGTGATTTTCCTGCGTACGGCATGCTTTCTGGTTGGATGACAGCTGGTAGATTAGCATGCCCTTACTGTATGGAGAACACCAAGTCTTTCAGACTTAAACACGGGAACAAGCATTGTTGGTTCGATTGTCACCGCCAATTTCTACCTACGGGCCACATGTTCCGTAGGAACAAAAGTGCTTTTTCCAAAAACAAGGAGGATTATTCCCCGCCTCCCCCAAGATTGAGTGGGGAGGAGATGTGGAACCGTGTGTCATCGTTACCAAAAGCTTCTGATCACCAAGGAAAAGTAGTTGGATATGGAGATGTTCACAATTGGTCAAGAAGAAGCATACTATGGGACCTTCCATACTGGAGCAAGCTACTAATTCGACACAATTTGGATGTTATGCATATTGAGAAAAATGTGTTCGAACAAATTGTGAACACAATAATGAATGTCAAGGGAAAATCTAAGGATGACATCAATTCTAGAAAGGACCTTGCCACACATTATAAGCGCAGAAGACTTCATGTGCAGATAACTGATGGTGGTAACGGAGATCGAAGAGAGGTGATGCCTCCTGCTCCATATGTGCTTACTAAGGAGTAAAGAAAAGTATTGTGTAATTGGCTATGTGACTTGAAATTCCCATATGGATATGCCTCTAACTTAAGTAGGTGTGTTGATCGCACAAATGGGTGGTTGCATAACTTGAAAAGTCATGATTGTCATGTTTTCATAGAACGATTGTTGCCAATTGCAACGAGAGAGCTATTGCCAACTAATGTGTGGAAAGTTCTGACTGAGCTTAGCCTGTTCTTTCGAGACCTATGCGTGAAGAGAGTACATATGAATGATGTGATCCGACTAGAAAACAGCATCGCTGAGATACTTTGTAAACTGGACTGAATTTTCTCTCCTTCATTTTTTAATGTCATAGAGCATCTACCGGTCCATCTTCCGTATGAGCTTAGAGTTGGCGGGCCACAACAATACAGGTGGATGTACTCATCTGAAAGGTAAACATTAATTTCACATACTCTATATAAGTTATTAATCTTTAGTTATCATCGCTATATGATAATGAAAGTATAAAACTGTAGGCGTATGGGTGACTTGAAACAAAAAGTGGGTAACAAAGCCCGTGTTGAAAGCTCCATTTGCAATGCATACCTTATGGAGGAGATCTCAGATTTCTGTGCCAATTACTTTGATGAAAATATTGTCACAAAGTCAAGAGATTTGGAGCAAAATGAAGTTGAGTCAAATCCAAGCATTCCAGATGTATTTTCCATGAATGTTGGGTATGCCCCAAGTGAAGGCAGCACTCGATATTTGGATGAACGGGAATTTCGTGTTGCTCATGCATATGTGTTATCAAACTGTGACATACTGAAACATTATGAGCGGTATGCATTCTTTGCATGTTAAAGTCATTATCATATTCATAATTAAAATCATTTTTGACACGTTCAATTCCTTATCTTATCATAGGATTTTTGAGCAAGAGATGGTGAGACAGAATCCTAGAGTTAGGGTCGAAGATGTTTGGGCTTAATTTGAAGAGCGATTCCCTATATGGCTTAAAGATCATGTAAGCAGCATGAAATAAATTGACACATCTAATATTACATTCACTAAAATGTAAATGTAATCAATATGTTTAATATTGTAGGTAATGACATCCAGGGATATTTCTAATGATGTGATAAGGTCCCTCGCCATGGAACCTAGGAAAGATGTGCGTTGTTGGGATCATTTCTACATTAATAATTACAATTTTCACACGTACTCCTATGGGAAGAACAAATCAACAATGAACTACGGGGTATCGGTCAAAGGGGTTGATGGTGTAGAATACTATGGAATTCTTCAGGAGGTCATCGAGTTGACTTACTTGGGAACTCACCAATTGTACAAAACAGTTCTCTTTAAATGTGATTGGTTTGACTCTGTGAATGGCATCAACATGCATGAACATTATAAACTCGTGGATGTCAACCACACGAAAAAATATCCCAAGTATGATCCGTTTGTTCTTGCATATCAAGTAACACAAGTTAGCTTCACATCTTATCCTAGCATGAAAAATGATAGAAATCAATGGTGGGCGGTACTTAAGATGAAGCCAAGGGCCACGATCGATTCCCATATGGATGACATTGCTCCTTTTCAGGAAGAGAACAATAACAACCCACCCACTTTATCACATCTTGACATAGACGAAGACATATCCATCAACGATGACTTAGCTGACGACCTTCCAGAGGGCAGTGAGCTTGGAATACGCGAAGATGAAGATGTTGAGGATGAAGAAGAAGAGGATGACATAAATATAGATGAACAAGAGCTTGAAACATTGCTAGCTAATGAGGACGAAGATTAATTGGACATAGGCTGTAGGTGCATGTTTGTAAGATTAGTTTGAGATCTTATATTCAACTTTCGCTGCTGTATGATGAACTTATACTCTTTGTATTCATGTATCGTCTACTTGATTATTATCTCTTTTTCAGTTGTGCATTATGTTATTATACTTTATACTTTCGTTTCACAAATGAGGTTTACGTTAACTCGTTCATTATTTTTCCTAACTAATGTATTTACTTCCAAGTGTTTGAAACTTAGATGCCTCCCACACGTGAGCGAGGAGATGGAACTGCAGGTGGGGCCACGAATGACTCAAACCAAGAGGGCATGAGGGTCCCACTGTCGCCGGATACCATTTGGTGGTATGTAAAATTATTCTATTTTCAAGTTTCCTATAATTACTTCGTATGTGTATGTTATTATAGTAAACTGTTGTGCTCCATCTCATCGTCCTTCATTTGAAATTGTGAAAGGTTTGGTTACTATAAAGTGTCCAACTCCATTACCATGGACTTGAAGGCTCATTATTTGGAGCCATGTACATGTTGGAGGAATGCTCCAGAGGAGCATAAGCGATGGTGGTGGAGAGCTTTTCAGGTAATAAATTCACACTTTCAAGCATCCTTGTTTGTCAATTTCATGTTGCTAAATAGCATCTCATATTGCGTGTAACCATTCATTTCGTGCAGACACGTTATTATTGGGCTGAGGAGTTGAATGACAGAGTTTATAATGATTGGGTAAAAAAGGCCGGTGAACGCCTTAAGGACATGGTATCAAAGGCAATGACAAGGCCGGAAGATGAGATCATCCCTTGGCTTCTAACTCCACTTAGAAGCAGGTTGAAAGCTTTCAGAGAAACTGGGGATTTCAAGAAGAGGTCAAGACAAAACTCAATTAACAAGCGCACTGGTCCTAAAGCAGGAACTGTTCACACTGCAGGGTCTATTTCAGCGGAACAAACTGCAAGGAAAATGGTAATATCGCTGTTGTAGCATCTTCACTTTTGAAAGACACCAATTGCATTATTCTAACACCATTTTTTGTTTTTTCAAGGTAATAAGGGATAACAAAATACCTACAGCTGCTGAACTCTTTGAGGAAATTCATACTACAAAGAAAGGAAATGAGAAAGTATTCTGTGACAAGAGGGTAAAATCTGTTTGGGTAAGCACCAAGTCAATTGCACTTCCTATACATTAAAAAAGCAACACATTTTTTAAATGTTGGCATCCTCTGTTCAGTAAAAGTGAAAGTTATTATTTCAAAAATCTTTGTTGAGTTGTACTCTTTGTTTCCTTTCTGCTATTGAGCTTCATTGAATGGTTTACTCCGGGCGTGTGGCCTGTAGAGTTGTGGTCTCCGGCGTGTAGCCATTGAGCTTGATTTGGTTATTTTTTTGGCTTCTATTCAATGCAGGGGATTTAATATAGGGCTTAAAGCCTGAAAAATGGTCAATTTTTAGGGAAAACTCTGTCCGTTTCGCCCCAGAATTTAAGAAAGAATATATCCCAAAGCATCAACATGTCTTTAGTAAAGGTTTGGTTGTTTAGGGAAAACTCTGTCCGTTTCTGCTTCTCTTTTGTTGCTTGTTTAGGTACTACATGCTAGGCCCATGTCTTCTTTCTTTATGTTCTTGCCCATATCAGTCTATTTCTTCTTTCTCGTCTATGGGCTTATCGATCCCTGACTGACACAAATTGACTTTGATAACTTAAAGTTGGTGCCTTCCTCTTTATTGACATCATCCTTGGTGGCTTTTTCATCATCTTCTTTTATAGCTTTTACAAGGTATTGCATTATGAAACTTAATGCTTGCTTGTTGAGTTTTCTTCATTGTAGGATGAGTATCAACGTTTGAAGCTTAATGCTTCACATTCAGGGGTCGAAGTTAATGATGATGCACTTTTTCTTCAAGCTGCTGGAGGTGTCAACAGCAAAGGTTTGGTATATGGACTTGGGAATCAAACCCAAGCATACTACGAGAGAGTGGGACCGTCTACTCAATCCTCACCCTCCACACCCATAGCTTACGCCCCCTCCATGTATGTCCAGATTGTGAGTCGCTTGCAAAAATCAGAAGAGCAACTCAATGCCATAAGAGAAGAGCTTACTCGAACAAAGGAGGAAGTTAAGCAAACCAAAGATGCCATTGCTAGGATTGAGTCTCGCTTTGGGAGCTCGAGCTCTTAGATTTCCCCTTCTCCCTAACCCTTAGTCTTATATTAGTAACTGATTTGGTATATGTTTATATATGTTGACAGCTGCAACTTGTAACTCTTAGATGGGCATGTGGTGGTGTATTTTTTGGAACACACTGCGAACATTGCTTTGGTCGTGGTGTATTTTTTAGATGTCAATTGCTTGATGGTTGCATGTCCTCAATACTTGGAATTTTGTTGCCAAGTTGTAATATGCCTTAGGTAAATGTAAATACCGAGGTTGGTTGGTATATATGATGCAATGTTAGGCTCTTATGTATTGACGTATCTATGTGTATGTAAATGTATTTGGTAATTTAGCACCTGTTGCAATTATTTGGAATGAAAAGTTCAGCTAGAAACAAAAAATATCAGGTGAAAAACGTAGAACAATTTACGCACATAAGATATGCAATTTGATACGAAATGTATGCCTCGTATCTAATTTCGTATCAATTTGATACGCTATTTTGACACCTTGATACGAAAAACTTCGTATCTATTAGATACGAAAAAGTTTCGTATCTAAGTGTGTATCAATCAGAAACGAAAACTTCACATTTTGATACGAAAATTTGCGTTTCTGGTAGATTCGGAGAGTTTTCGTATCTAATTTCGTATCAATTAGATACGAGACATTGATGTTTTGATACGAAAAAGTTTCGTATCAATTAGATACGAAGATATTTTTCGTTTCTATTTTCGTATCTAATAGAAACGAAAATGAGTTCCGTTTCCGATTTCGGTCTGCGACCGTGCCTTTTGATACGAAACTTTTTTCGTTTCTATTCGTATCTAAATGTTATTTAGATACGAAAAGCTATCATTTAGATACGAAAAGTTTCGTATCTAAACGAGCGCGTTTTTGTAGTGACGGTTCAGCGAGAACATGTTAGGAAAGCAATTAAGCTAAGATAAGATTTCATGAGTGTTTAAGGAAAAATCTATCCACCATCATCATATCAGCCCGGGCGATTATGTTGAGAACATAATCATATGATATATCAGGCATAAGGGATTAGAGATGCTACTGGTGATGTCTTGGGATATTTTTTGGGTATCATATTTCGTAAAAGTATTATATTAGTTGGATGGTAACTTAATATAACACTACTTGTTATTTTTGGTCGCACGTCCTATTCCTGGTATGAAGCGTGAGGAGTTGTAATACATGGAGAATACGTGTTTTACGGCCTAAGTGGCCGAGTGGGAGCTGTTGGTCGGGCCTAATAGGTTTAGGCCCAACAGCCACTTATGTTGTCTAGGGCAACAACCCTAGCCACACCCCAAACTATATAAGGGGTGCTTAGGGGGTCAGCAAAGAGCACACTATTATTACATCTCTCGTATTCTCCTATTTCTCTATCACGGCTGAACTATCATCCATCGGGTTCTTGGGTTTAGGACGTGATTATTAAGGCAACTCTGGTAGCCGCCTGGTTTTCTTTATTATCGTGGATTATTGCCGACAGTATGCTTCCGCATCCAGGTTAGTCCTAATTCTTCCTACATTATGGATACAAAAAGATCAGAAGGACTTTATAAAAATCAACAAAGAAAATAACATTGAGGTACCCAACTCCTCAAAGGAGAAGTGGGGCCATTTGGGTACGCTTTCAAAAGACATCGCTCTTAAATATAGTCCAATTCAACTGAACGCACATATAATTAAAGCTTGGTTTTCCAGACAGTTGTTATATAGACACAAACATTATAGATGGGTCGACTTCACTACAAATTAAGAATCTAGAGTTTATCGATCTATGCAACTCTATCTCTAATAGTAATACCCTGTAATAATAATAATAATAATTACTATTAGTACCCAAATAACAAGTACATAAATGAAGAGTATCTTTGAGACAAAAAAAGGGACCTTCTGAACTCCATGCTGATTTGCCCATGTCAGAATGAATCAGAACAACATCAGCCATGCACGCATGGTGATGGCAGGATAAACACTCATATCATGGCTTGGAATTCCCAAGCCATATATAAACATTCGATAAGAGGGGCGTCATCACATGAAATGTGGGCATGAATTTTTCTTACGTTTAATAATTAATTTAATTTACTTTTTGTTGTTTTGACTGTTCCTTTCCAGTTTGCCTTGATTGTTTTTCCTTTGGGACAAAAAATTTGGAGTCAAACGTGTGCATCAAGTACCGTAGAATTTTGGGGCTCCTTAAATTAGGGCAAAGCACTCATCTCCATGATTTGGTTTCTGGGGTTTCTTTTTTCTGTTTTCCCCATCTGGAAATGTTACTGAACACATATGAGTGTGTGACCAAATAAAGCATTTACTTCCCATGGCTCAGAAGATGAGTTTGTACACGCTTAGATATTATTATTAGTGCATGTACTTTGTTCGCAGTATTTATGTCCCTAGATTTGGTATTGACATCATTTAGAATCTATGCTTTCCTTCCACAAGACATTTGGACCAGTAGATAATGTATGGCATTTATGGATGGGTTATAATGGCTTACTATGGTTATGTAGTTTTCACATAATTATACCATTTTTAATTTAAAAATTTTAAAGAGATGCAAAAAAGAAAGCTATTATAATGCATACTGTAAAGAAGTGTAGATTTTGGACTAGTAAATTAAAAGAGATCGAGAGTCATTCATGATAAACAATTGACCCCTTAGCCTTCAACTGGTGAGTTTCATCAGCTAGACTGCTAGACTGCTTCCTTCATTAGAAGTGTCATTAGTAACTATTGTAGGCTGGTTATCTAGAAATTCCTCTATCAATATCTATTTTATTTTATTTTTTCAGAGAAATTATGAAGGCAATGTGATACAAGGTGGAGAGAATAAAACCTAATGCTTACTGTATTTGGAGCTTGAATTTTAACAATTAGACAATCAAGTATTCATTGCCTTTACACAGATAATGTCCTAGACTGCATATATTTTTTAGGGTTGGTAAATGGTAAGATACTCTAATTAGAAGTTTTACCGCTCGGTGGTCACACCAACTAATAGAAGGGGAGAGAAGGGATCGAACAACGATAGTACTGAGAAATACTCCAATGTCTCTAGTGCGATACAAAGTTTATGAGAAAATAATTAACAATGGGGGAAGAAGGGGGGTTACACAAGTAAATTTGATATTGTTGCATGGGTGAATAATGAAATTTTACTACTAGGTTGAGGGGAGTACGAAAAATAATTGCCTAGCAATCAGTGAGGGTTGAAAATGTTGGTGTTAGGTGCATGACATTAAAAAGAAAGCCATAAAGTATGGGAAGGAAAGCTGAATTCTATTACTCCTACAAGGCATGCAATAAGGCATAGCTAGGGAATCATGTCTATGTATAGGCAGATGCAGAGGCAAAACCCTCAATTTCATCACCACACCATCTCCCATGAATTCATGATCCAACACTTTACTCTTCACACGCAAACACAACATGCCCATGCTTTGCCCCTGCTCTCAAATCAATTGGAATAACATTAATGGACGATTGGAGTGTTAATTGGCATTAGATAATGAATGGGGGCAATGGCAATGTTGGCTCTTTGGAGATGTACTCAAAGGCTCCTTTTATATCTACATGATTACACCCCGTTATATATTTAAAGTAATTAGAGTAAGCGTTCTAAATGTTATTTATGAGGAAGGGTGAATACGGTTTTGTTTTTTCATACCTCATAAAAACGGGACCCATATTAGCTAGGTGGTGGTGATGGTAGTGCTATTGGTGGTGCTGGTGAATATGGTTTTATTATTGTGCCAACATTTTTGTATGGTCTAAAAACTACTAAAATTTCATAATTCTGCCTCAATAGCAATGATAGAGGGAGCACAAGTTTCAATTAGAATCTTGGATCTCATGATCAAATTGCAAATTAGATGTTGCACAAACCATAAAGATTATAATGATAATAAATGGGCAAACAAAATTGTGAATCCATGATGTTATAACCCCAAAACTCAATTGTTGTTGCTTAAACCGTTGTATAAATATCTAGAGAATCAGACGAGACAGACATTAGACAGACATTATTTACATATGCATGCGTGTATTACATATGCTTATTATAAGTAGCTAGCTCGAGTTGTAACTTGCATAAAAAAGATCATAAGTGATCAAGTATAGCCGACAAACCAAGGTACATGCATATATCCTATAAGTAATTATCACCCTTATATATGCTCACATTATCCAGGTATTTTACACTTACCCCCCCTAAGGTTTCAAACTTTATTAATATGACCTTCATGTTTTAAGGTTTAATTTTACCATCTTTGAAATTTTAGTATCATACTATTAAAACATTACTTGGATGAATATATGAAGAATAGGAAGTGAATGACTCATTTGCCTCTCTTATGATGGCATACTCTCTCTTTTAGCTTATTGACATGATCTGTAATAACCACTCTTTCTCATTCATACTCTCACTTAGACTCTCAAAAGACAGAGTGTGTAGTAATAAAAGAGAGATATATCGGTCAATCGCTTCCTATTCTTCACATATTCATCGAAGTAATGTGTTAACATTACAACACTAAAATTTCAAGGGTAATGAAATCAAGTCCTAAAATGTTGAGGTTATATCAATAAATGTCTAAAATCTCATGTGGATTTAATTAGTTGTTGGAGTATGAAAGTGGGCATTGTCCCACATTGATAAAAATACAAAGAATATGAAAGTGGGTGTTGTCCCACATTGATAAAATTAAAGGGTTTGAGCATGTATACAAGTTTGTGAGTTACTCCACCCATCGCCAATTGGTTTTGAGATTGAATCTCATTTGAACTTATATGTATGACTCTTTGTTTATAGCCCAATTAATATGAAAATTTAACATGGGCATTGTTAAATTGTATGCACGTGTTGGACATTATTAGTAGCCCACATGTGAGAGGGCACGTGTTGGACATTATTAGTAGCCCACACGTGAGGGGGCGTGTTGAAGTATGAAAGTGGGCATTGTCCCACATTGATAAAATTGAAGAACTTGAGCACGTATATAAGCTTGTGAGTTACTTCACCAATCGCCAACTAGTTTTGGGATGGAATTGCATTTGAGCTTATATGCACGACTCTTTCTTTATAGCCCAATTAATATGAAAATTTAACATGCAAAATACCCCACAATATCCATTACAAATTAAATTTGCAGTTTAGGATCCCTCCATCTTGAAGCAAAAAATTCATTAATAGAGGCAGCTCACACCCTTTGGTATGGGATAAAATGTTGGTGCAGATTGTGATTAGCACACCAATAGTGAAAAAGAAGCATACTTGTTATTTTTTTAAGTACGTAGTTGTTGGTTATCTTACTGTTAGAATTAGACTTTTAATTTAGCATTATATATTCATTTGTGGATAGGTTGAATTGTTTTCCTAAGTTTAAAGCTGCGGACTACTTCTATTAATTGATTGTATACTATAACCAACTCCGAATCGGTTATGATATTAGTTTTTTATGATTTAACTTTTAGTTGCAGTTCATAATATATATGTATTGGAAGACAGTTTGAACAAGCTAATGCTAAGCCTCTTCTTCCACTCCCTCACGAAAGATGATGCAATTATGCAGAAAGACATTGTTATCTGCTAAAGACATGATTGTGTATGTTAACATATGCACACGTATGGTTGGCAGAGTTTGAGGTCATGTGATGAACTCAAAATAGTAGATGATCCCATAAAAGGTTAAAGGCAACCTCCATTGATGGATTTTCAGTATGTATTAATTATTTGTAGCTGTGTCAGCCAAGACAGACAAAAGCCTTGCAATTGTGTGGTTTCTTAAGAAATCTCTCTCTCTCTCTCTCTCTCTCTCTCTCATATTTTTGTATCTAACGTTGAAATTCAGACAGGTTCTAGTACTAGCATTAGTACCTGGGAGAAGGAGGGGCATGGCATTGAGTATGACAGAGGCCTGAGCCTCACGCAATTGTTCCTTTGCATGCATGCATGACATTAATTAACAATATTATCCCTCTTTTAAATACTTTATTTATAACATCCTCCCTCCCTCTCTCTCTCTCTCGTGTGGCTAGTGGCTATAAATTGAGGGATCCATGCAGCTTGTTCCATACAGATCCAACAAAACCCACAAGAAAGAGAGAGAGAGAGAGAGAGAGAGAGAGAGAGAGAGAGAGAGAGAGAGAGAGAAGTAGAATCGGATCGATCAAGTAAACAAGGGGTGAGTAACTCCTTGTTGGAGAAGCAGGGCACGTGCAAACGTGCACAAATTTTGCACTTTGCACGTGCTCCCCTTCTCCAACATGGGTTCCTCACCTTCATGTGAATTTAGGCATTGAGCAGTTGCTTAAGCAAAATTTCTTCTTCTTCTCTTCTTTCTGGATTTCTTTCCCCATTTGGGTTGTACTCATTTTCTCTGTGCCTGATGGCCTTTGCGTGTGTGTTTGTTTGGTTTTGTTGTACCAAAATTTCTCCATCAGCTACTTCTCATACCTTAAAATGACACCAGTGATTGTATTACGTTCTTTTCGTTACAAAACTGGCCATTAATGATCCTTCTTTCCCCGCTTAGATTACTTGTTGTTCTATTTCCAAAATTTTTCATTTGCATGGGCCGAATTACTTTGCTTGTCTCATGGGTGCAAGACTATTCGTTCACATGCATTCCTTCTCATCACGTATAGACTCTTATCAAGCATGTGTAAAAATGTTAATTAGTTCTTAAATTAACTTTTGAAAATATCAATGTATAGATTGAAGTCTCACGTTTAATCATCCTTACTATGAAGGGTCTCGCAATATGTATCATGTATGACCTAGCTATATCATCATCCAATCCCAAGATTTGACCAAAAAAACTCTTGCATTGAATTGTATCGTGGTTGTAAGATTATCCACGTCTAATCCCTTACATACTACCCTGTGATCAAATTGTTATAAGTATCGAGTTTAAGAGATATGAAAAGATGAAACATATATAGAACACCATTCCACAATTTAGAAGAAGAGGATACTTTAACGTAAAAAAGAGGATATGATAGCTTTATGTGTTTATATAGAAACTTTTAATTGCATCCTTTAATTTGAACCTCTCTGATTGGGCCAAAAAATATTTTAATTTCACTCTAACAAATGTCTTCCCTTTGAGTAAAATCTAATAGTAATGAATTAATGATGCATGCGTTTTAGTGGGCTACACCTTCTTGTCATGGACCTCATGGTAAGCTTTTGATTAAAAGGGTTAACGAAGAAAAAGAGAAAACAATGTTGGCATCTATCTAGAAATTAGGCAAATTTTCCACCCATGCTTCAAGTGGTATGGCAGCTTTTCATTTCTGAAGAATAAATTGGCACATGGACGGTTTTAAATATAAAAGAATTCGTTAGTAAAAGGGCCAACCAACAATCGTAATGTATTTTTTTTTTTAATGGTAAATTTGGGCCACCAATTAGACTCTTATTTTAGTGCATATTCTAGTGGGCCAACAAGTTCGTGAGGATGGGGGAACTATACAGGTCCAAGCCTCAGCCCATCCCTTTCACTCCCCCCCCCCAAAAAAACAACGAAGAGTTCGTCTACCCTGATTCGAATCTAAGTGGTGGAGGTGATGGTACCAGTGAAGCACTCTCTCGACTCTGCTCTGCAAATCCTTACCTTGACCTAAATCGCTTAGTTCTTTTCTTAATCTTAATTAATGTTAAAGAAACGTGCGATTTTGCTGTAAAACATTTCTACTCCAACTTGAGTGACTGTTTGCTTCTGTGATTGGCCGGATTTATCATTTTATTTTTTTTTATTATTTTTTCGGTGAGCTTGACAAGCCACGTCGCTTTCTGCTTAAGCAGTGCGCTGTATTCATCATTTATTTATTCTTTAAAGAAGCCCAAAAAAAGGGAGTCTTGGAGTAACGGTAAGGTTGTCTCCGTGATCAAAAGGTTACGAGTTCTAGCCGTGGAATTAACCACTGACAAAGTCAGGTTAGGCCACATACAATTCACCCCTTGGGGTGCGGCCATTCCCTGGACCCTATTTGAACGCGGGATGCTTGTGCGTCGGGTTGCTTTTTTAAAGAAGCCCAAAAATCTTTGCAGACCCACAAGACAAATGTATGTGCCGACTGTGTTCTATTATTTTATTTCCCCCCTCTCTTTCAATTTCAATTCAAACCCCCCAAAAAAAAAAAAAATTCAAGTTCTCTCACGCCCAACGGCTATATTTTTGCACTCTTTGTAAGGTATTGGCTCTATTTTTTTTCCTACCCCCTTTTGAAGAGGACAAGTGAGGGTTTAGGTCAATGCCTATGATTACACCTCTCATAACTTTGTAAATAGTCATTTACTTCAAAAAGTATGTTCCTTGCTTTTTTTGAAATTTCTCAGAATATTGTCATTTTCTTAAAAGAAAAAGAAGTACAAAATTATAATTTTTCCTAAGCTATCACCATTTTTGCATTCAAAAATATGACTATGAAAATGAATATGACAATAACTACTCTTAGTATAGATCTTGCTTTCGTAGGATTAGAAGAGATCTAGATATAGACATTATTACTTTTTTAGAAATCTCTGTCCTCATAGAGAGGGAATGAAAATGAATAATATTTAAAATATTACTTTTTAATTAAAGAGATTAAGGATATAATTGCTATTTTATATTTAAAAATGATAGTTTATTCATGTTTCTTCAAATGCTTGAAAGCCAAATAGATTATTGTTTTTGAAAAGGAGAGGGTACTGTATCTCTATCCTAATTTTTTATAGTTCAGTGCCCACAAAAAAAAGTAATTCAAATACCGATTTTTATTGAAAGTGAATATGAACCCCTCAAAAAAAGATAGCTAATTTTTTGGTTAAGAAAAAAAATATTGAACGCTCTAACAGTCTACTATACATTAAACAATACAAATAAGATCTAAAAATAGAATTATTTTAGGTTATTTTGTTATCCGCTTTTTGAATAGTTTTTAAAAGTCAAAATTAGCCCTTTTTTTTGGGAGACAAGGTGTTGGGTATGCTGGATTCTTGAATAAGGTTTTTGGTGCCCCCAAAAAAACTAGTTTAAAAATTGAATTGTTAAAATTATTGGAATTAACTTTGTTATGATAAGTCACTTTTAGAACAATTGACTTTAACAAATATTTTTAAATACGTACAACTAATATGAATAGTTAATACGCTTGACTAATTACTACTCAATAATAAAATTGAATGACAACTAAAATAACAGTACGTTCCGAAAAGGCATTTCCTTGTTGGTCAAACCCTCTTAACCTATTGGATGAGAACAAGGGCTACCTCGGGTGTGAGAGATGGACACGAGCCAACCCCTACAATGCGTCAGGACTCAGAAGCATCCATATTAGTGATTCATGAAGACATTTAACTATAGTGTTTTACTGATTAAAACTTTTATAGTAATGACTCCTTGATACTTCATATACTTAAAGACTGTAGATGTCTATTTAAAAAAGGAACTCTTTTATGGATAAAAACTATCTTCATCTTTTACTCTCTCTATCTCCTTTCTTGTCTCTCTATCTCTCTACTCCTTTATCTCTGTCATTGTTGGAGTAACCCTCATAAAACAATGGAACAATGATTGTTATAGAAATTAGGTTAAGTCAGATTAAAAGGTTGGTGTGTTTGACGAGGCATGACTCAAGCTCCATGGTGACACAATGATTATTACAGAGATTGGGTTAAGCTAGGTTATAAAACAATGGAACCAAAGTGGAGCAAAGACCATTAATCTCTTTAACATTCATATGTGAGTGCTTTGAAAAGTTTGACCGTGGCCTTTTGGTACGAAAAAAGAAAGCTTAGGTTAATGGTTTAGGTCAATGGCTATGTTCACTTCATCTACATATTCGTATATGCTCGAAAATTTACAAAAAGACATGAAAAAATTCAGTTGACATTTGAGATATATGATAGAGGGCTCAAATTCTTATAAAGATTTCTTAATTTGTCGGAATCTTAGAATTTGTAAATTAGTCATGATATCTGTAAAAAGATTCTAAATTTCTTTTTACACTAAATTTCCAAAGATTTATAAACTGTCCACTCATATGTTTATACATTGAAATAAATAACTACCATCTCCCCCAAGATAGCATACTCGGCACACCAGGTTATCACACTCCCCTAAAAATTTGAGGGGGTTTTTTTTGGGGAGGGCTTTGGGACTAATTTTGGGCATGCTAATTGGGGATTGTTACTTAGAGAGGTAATTATTTTATCAATATAAGTTATTTCAAGTGATCCTACACTTATTCCATATAATCAAAGTCTCACATCCGAATCTTATGAATGAAGAAAATATGTAATGAGAAAATTCCAACAGTAGTCCCTCTCCAATCAAAAAATGGATGATCAAATACCCTCCCAGAAAAAGTAATTATCTTTCATTTTGTAATGATCTATAACCATGGACGTTAGATTTAAATTCCAACACAACCAAAAGTCAAAATTAACTTCAGATAAACATCACGGGACAGCAAGACTTCATGAGACCTGTGCTCATGGAGGTTCTGACTTCTGAGACACCATAGCGTAAATACAAGCGGTGACCACCCCTTCGCCTACCATCAGAATGAAAGTGAACTAAGAATACTCTTTTATGTAGCCTAAAAAGGAGGGGAGAGACAAGGGGAACTGAGAAAACCATTGGCATTTTGGTACCATAAGGTAAACTCTTGAGCCCTCTGCCTAGACTTCACAATTGAGATTCACGATTTCTGCCTTTGGCGATGCTCTCTTAAACTGCAGCATCTGTCTATGCAACTGTGGTTTTGCAGTAGCATTCAGGTCAGATTTGCAAGTGAATAACAGTCACACGAGCAATGGAGAGAAAGCAAGCAGATCAATTTCAGCTCTACACTGACGAGTCCCATCCTCCTGATATAAATTTTGCACAGATGGTTGAATGCACACTCAGGGTCATTGTCAAAATGCTCAAGCTCCAGGGAGTCGGTCTCACCATGTTCCTGGGATTGAAATTTAATCAAAGGATCAGAAATTTATCTTCATGCCCAATTCCAAGCATCCCAGTTTGTACCAACTTCTGAAATGGTGAAACGATGCTCAAACATCCGAAAGCAACAGGTGATCGACTTTTCTCCCCAGGAGAATGAGAGGGAGGGTTCTGAAAGAAACTATCTCCCTCCCTGATTTGGGTAAAGTTCATAAATCATGAACTACCTAAACCTAGCTGTTGGCGAATAAGTACAGAGCTTCTTATTGCAATGAAAGAAGGGGCTGGGGGCATTCTAGTAATGGTAATACAATAAAACTCAAGACAGGTGACTAAAAGGAATTGTCTTTCTTCATGATCACTGGCCAATGAAAGCAAGAGAAAAACACCGCCACCACCACCACCACCACCACCACCACCTCCTCCTAGTGTGGGTCCTGCTTTCACGGGGTCTGGGGAGATCCAAATGTAGGCAATCTTACCTTAACTGGCATGACTGCCCGTTGAGAGGCTGATTCCAAGAGACAAAGCAAGAGAAAAACAATGACAAGAAAATAATAACGTTAAAGCTAGTTGCATATCTAAACTAAGAAAATGATGGGATGAACAAATTCACCTTCACCTTCATATAATTATGGATGATGTTTACCAAATACAAAACACCACTAAGACCCTCTTTATTTCTTGACGTGAAGAACCAGGGATGCAACACCCCTCCAATCTGAGGTGAAACAGGAATAGACTTTCCATTTCAGTTATAGAAAGACAATTGGGAATCCTAACCCCTCAACCAAAATAATCTTTACAAGCTCAGGTAACTCACGAAGTTGTTGAGTTCCTCTTTACTGGGACTTCTTTGATACATACACAATCTGATCTCAAGTTCCTCGATGTTGAGACAGCTTCGCACTATGCCAAAGCCACACAAAAACCCATCCATATGATCTTCGGCAATAGATAACTTGAGAATTTTCAGCTGCTTAAATGTTGTCGGCAGAATTGTTGAGATGCCACTATTTGCCAAGACCTTTGATCAGACAAAATAATTAAGATGTAAGACACATGTTGGAAACTCAATACAACATAGGAACCTTTAATCTCACCTCACAAGCTTCAGAAAAGAGGCAAAGCCTTTGAAGTTTACAGGAACCAACAAGGAACTTGATCATATCTACTGCCCCTTCGATAATCTTCAAGTCAACCACTAAATATACCAACAGTGAAAGAAGGCTTGGGGCATTCTTGAAACTGATACACTCATATGCACCAATGAAAGTTAGGTTCTTCAGATAGGCGAATCAATAACAATGGGATCACGAATATGGCAGCCTGTCACTCTCAATGTCTCCAGTACAGGGCAGCAGGCCATGAAGTCCCTGAATGTAACATCTTCAAACAAAACGTCGCAGAGATCAAGGCTCAAAAGATTTCTGAAACCCGTAAAACAAGGAAGAGGATCCATAGTACAGAAGCGTCAAATCTTCCAGGCGGGCACAAAAGAACAGCTGGGATGGCAATGTGATAAGAGGTTCATCCTCGTTCATAATGGAAAGGGTTTTCACACCTTTACTTGAAACAAGTGATATCCCTGGACTAATATCGGGATACAATGAAGATATCGAACATGGAATAGTCAAAGAAAATTCAATTATGGAACCCTCATGAAGTAGGAGTATATTACTGATGATGCTGGACCACTTGTAAGCATTATAATCATCATTGGCAAGCACAGTTTTAGCAAATTTATAATCAAATACCAGCTAAGGAAGTGACACCCAATTGCTTCTCTACTTCTTGGACAAGACACTCATTTTTGCTGCATCAAGAAGCGGCAAATGTAGCATAATATTATCGATCACATTTGAGGGTAAATCACTTGATCTGTAGCAGCTTCATGTTGATCCATGATTGCTCTGAAAATGAAGAAAGTACAAAATTCAGATTAAAAGAAGAAGCACTGATTCAATTCGAATAAACAACTCATGACTAGCTCTCTTGTTTTTCTCTGGATGAGTTGTTTTTCACTCTAATTAGTCCACAAAATTCCTTGGACTACTGAAGAGAATTCAACTTTCCAAACTCAAATTTTTGGATTCTTAGGGCCTGTTCTTTTCGTAGGTAAATTGGGATGGGTAAAAGAGTGCAGTAGATTGAGATAGGTTGAAGTAGGTTGAAGTGGGTTGAAGTAGGTTAAAGTGATAAATTGAACTTGGTTAAAATAGTAGAAGTAGGTTGAAGTGGGTTGAGGTTGGTATTTTAAAATTGATCCGCGAAAAGAACAGGGCCTTAGTTCAACTCCTGATAGACAGACCAAATCTAGGCTCATCTACATCAAAAACTATTATGTTGTTTTAGTGGAATAGTACTAACAAAGTTTGACGCTCAAGTATGACCATAATTTTCTACACAAACATCAAAATGTACCAACTGATTGTTCAGGCAATCACACAAAGTGGAAGCAAAAGGGTACCCAGTCTCACAGAAGTAACCCATAGATAGCCACATCATCATTTGAAAATCAGTGGCAATTTCTTCTATGCACCAACTGACCGGATCAGAAGGTTTTGCTTTGATCATCAAGATTCAGGAAACAGAAACTATATACAGTGATCATTTTATTTTATTTTTTTAAAGGGAAAAACCTTCTTCTATGCATACAAAAACTCTGAGAGCTTCTGTTGGTTGCATATAAATGCAACCAACATTAAACCAAACATCGCATTAGATGTTGAAATTCCATCCCAATTTCATGCAGCAATTCACAATTCCAGTCTTAAACCCTCAATTTTTCTGAAAGAAGGCGATTCTATCCTTCGCCATTCTCCGGGTGTTCCATTTTTCTGAAAGAAGAACAAGGGAAGGGAGATTACCTTCACAATGATTGTAATGGCCTCCATCCAGGTGCTCTGCCAGCGGGAAAAAGAATCTCTTCACCTATATTCAGCCATTTAAGGGGCTGTTCTTTTCATCATCATTCCTTCTATTTCCTGAGAGGGAAGTTTACAAAGATACTTGAAATTAAATGATTTGCAACAAACCAATATCTTTTACATCAACTTGGTGTTGGATTTGGAGGGAAAAATAAGTGAGAAAAATTTTAATATAATGTTGAATTACCAAAATGTTCATAGTGAAGTAGGGGGCTTAGTTTGGCACTGTAGAAAGAGAGTGAAGCAGATATTCAATGGGAAATCCAAGCTTCTTATTTCCATTCATAAGTGGCACTGTGTAGAGCGATAATAGGGCATGGTAGAGAGAGAAAGTAAGGAAGCGGAAGAGCAGCAGAGAACATAGAGAAGAAGAAGAGCAGCAGAAACAACATAGATCAAAAGGAGGATGGGGTGCTGGTGAAAGGGAACAGGGTATCTATATGAAGAGAAGAAGGAGATCGTATAACACCTCAAAAAAACGCATCATTTAGCCCCTAAACGGGTCGCTTAAGATTGAATTTTAGGTAAGTGATTGTCAATCCCCGAATTAATTAAAAAATGTCCAACATCTTGTTTGAGTACGTCAATGCTGATGGAGCTGTAGGTGCATTTACGTTTTGCAATTGGGAAATTATTTTCTTCTTTCTTATGTCTGCCTTTGATGAAACCATGATGGATTGTCAGTATACCCCCATGTATTTTGGAATACACAACAAAGGCCACCCTAATACCATGGTAGACTGAATAATATCGTAGCATACATAAATACCCTGCGAATTACCATTCACAATAGCAACAATAATGGCAACAAGCTCATTTTACTCATATCACCAGTTAGTATGACATATTTATTGAATATCCAGATGGGTAGACCGAGCCAAGTACTTGGGTATACAATAGGCTTGTCGTATGAAGTGGTGGTAAATTTTATTTAGGTGTTAGTAAAATGTGCTTGTTGTCATAGTTGTTGTTCTTGTGAATCGTAATTGTGTGGACATATATGTATGCCACGATTATGTTGTGTGTATACCACGGTAGTAGGGGTATCGTTGTTGTATAATTGTAATTGAATGGAAATATAGTGAGGGTCGTGTATCATACGAGTGAGACAATGGTAGTGGACAGACAATGATGTGTTCAGGGAACAGGCGAGGATGTTATAAAAATTGGTGGTCATATTGACAAAGGGTGATAATGGTATTTTGCGGGTCAACATTTGAGTACTTGTAAACATGGGTAACCTTGTTTATATATCATGGTAGACATAATTTAGTCGTCAGATAAATCTATAACATCTCTGCCACATACATTAATAACATTACAACCAATCGTGTGCTCCACGAGCGCAATAAGCACATCAAGGTGGATTATCATTTTGTTCGTGAATGAGTCTCTTATGGCGATCTTGTTGTCCCTTATGTTCTCACTTAACTACAACGAGTCTCTACATGTGCAACATTTTCTCTTTTTGAAGTTTATTCTATCTGTGGATCCCTTCGTTCAGATTAAAGGGGCGTAATAGAGGATATTATATAGTCAAAAATATGTATATAATTTTTGTGAATCTTTGTAAACCCTAGATGTGTCTACTGATATAAATACAGGACCTAGGTTCCTCAGTTGATGCGAGCCAATTCATTATCAATTCCTTCTCACCCCTTAACCTATTGGATAAGAACAGGGGTTGCCTCAGGTGTGGGAGATGGACACAAACTTCCCCTCCCTCCCCCTGTCAGGATTCAGAAGCATCCATATTAGTGATCATTGAAGACATTTACAGCATTTTGCTGATTAAAATTTTCACAATAATAATAAATACTACATGATATTTTATAAACTTAAAAAGTGTACATCTTTAATTAAAAAGCGACCTTTTTTGGACAAAAAAAACTGTCGTCATCTTCTCTGTGTCTCCTTTCTTGTCTATCTATCTCTCTTCTCCTCCATCTATGTCATTCTTGGAGTAATTCTCAGAGAACAATGAAACAATGATTATTATAGAAATTAGGTTAAGTTAGATTATCAAGTTGTTGTATTTGACTGTTAATGTCTTTAACATTCATTTGTGGGGTTTTGAAATTTGGTTAAGAAAGCTTAGGTCAATGGCTATATTCGCTTCATCTACATAGTCGTGTATGCTCAAAAATTTACAAAAAGACATTATAAATTCAGTTGGAATTTGAGATTTATAATACAATCCTCAAACTTTTAGAAAGATTCTTAATTTGTTGAGAATCTCAAAATTTGTAAATTAGTCCAAAAATTTGTAAAAAAGCTTTGAATTTCTTTTTTGTCAGGTTTTCATATACTTATAAACAGTCTATTCATACGTTTATATATTGAAATAAATAGCTACACTCTCCTTCAACATAACATACTTGGCACAGCTCACCTCAATTTTTTTTTGGGAGGGGGGGGGGGGAGGGAGCTTTCGGATTGCATATTAATTGGGGGTTGTTATTTGGAGAGGTAATTTGGTTTATCAACATAAGTTAGTTTAAGTGGTCTAACACTTATTTCATATCATCAATGTCTTATCCAAATCTTGTGAAAGAAGAAAATATGTAATGAGAAAATTCTCTCAGTAGTCCATCTTCAATTAAAATGTGTTCATATAGGTTCTGAGACACCCACCACAGGGCAACTACAAATGGCGACCACCCCCATCGCCTACCATCACAATGAAACTACGAAAGTGAGCTGAGCATATTCTTTTATGCAGCCAAAAAGGGATTTTTTTTGGTTTTTTTTTTGTTTTTTTGGGGGGGGGGGGGGGAGGGACAAGGGAACTGTGAAGCCATTGGTATTTTAGTACCGTAAGGTAAACTCTTAAGCCCTCTGCCTAGACCTCATAATTGAGATATTACGATTTCTGCCTTTGGGGATGCTTTCTTAAACTGCAGCATCTGTATATATAACAGTGATTTTGCAGTAGCCTTCAGGCAAGATTTGCAAGTGAACGACAGTCGCATGAGCGATGGAGAGAAAGCAAGCAGATACGAAACCAATTTCAGCTCGACAGTGATGAGTCCGATACTACTTATACAGATGCTGTGCAGATGTTTGAATGCATGCTCAGGGTCATTGTCAAAATGCTGAAGCTCTGCAGAGTCAGTCTCACCATGCTGCTGGGATTGAAATTTTATCAAAGGATCAGGAATTTATCTTTATGCCCAATTCAAAGCATTCCAGTTCACTAACCTTCTGAAATGGTAAAAAGATGCTCAACATCCAGAATCAACAGGTAATCAAACTTTTCTCCCCTGGAGTTCAGGAGAATGAGAGGGAGGGTTCCCAAGGAAACTATCTCCCTGTCTGTTTAGGGTAGAGTTCTTAAATTGTCAACTCCCTAAACCTTTCAGTAGCTGAAAGTATAGAGCTTCTTATAGCAGGGAAAGCACGGGGTGGAGGCACTCTGGTAGTACAGTAAAAACTCAAGACAGGTGACTGATAGAAATAGTCCTTCTTCATGATCACTAGCCAAGGAAAGCTAGAGGACAACAATGACAAGAAAACAACAACAAAGAAGCTAGTTGGACATGAACCATTCACTTCAAAGCCTAGACTAAGAAAATGATGGGATGAACAAATTTACCTTCACTTTCCTACATTTATGGATGAGATTTACTACTTACAAAATATCACTAAGACCCTACTTATTTCCTTTGACGTGGAGTAGAGGGGATGCAATGCCCCTCCAATATTAGGTGAAGCAGGAGTAGACTCTACACTTCCGTTGTAGACCAACGATTAAGAATCCTAGCCCCCTCCCCCAACCAAAATAAGTTATCTTTTGGGCAGTTGCGTTCGTTTGCTTTGAGATCTTTCACTAAAATAATGTTTACAAGCGCACGTAACTCACCAAGTTGTCAAGTTCCTCTTTATCGGGACTGCTTTGATACGGAGACAATGAGATCTCAAGTTCCTCGATGTTGAGACAGCTTCGCACCTGGCCAATGCCACACAAAAACTCATCCATATGATCTTCTTCAGTATATGTCTAACTTAAGATTTTTCAGCTGCTTAAATAGTGTCGGAAGAATTGTTGAGATGCCACTATTTGCCAAGGCCTTCGATCAGAAAAAACAATGGAGATGTAAGACACAAATTTGACACTCAATATAACACAGGTACCTTTAATCTCACCTGACAAGAGTTGCAAAAAAGGGAAAGCCTTTGAAGTTTACAGGAACTAACAAGGAACTTGATCATATCTGCTGCCCCTTCAATAATCTCCAGGTCATTCCCCAAGTCTAATGACAATGAAAGAGGGCTTGAGGTGTTCTTGAAACTAATACACTCATAGATTGGGCATTGCAATAACAATGGGATCATGAACACAGCATATCAGTGTCAATGTCTCCAGTACAAGGCAGCAGGCCATGAAGTCCCTGAATATAACTTCTTCATAACACAATGTTGCAAAGGTAAAGGCTCAAACGATCTTGAAACCCCCGGAATGAGGAAGCGGACCCATACTATAGTGATAAAGCATCAAATCTTCCTGCCGCTGTCAAAAGAAGAGATGGCATGGCAACGTGATAAGGTCAGCCTTGTTCACAATGGCAATGGTTTTCACACCTTTACTTGAAACAAGTGATATCCATGGACTAATATCAGGACACAATGAAGATATCGAATCTGGAATGCTCAAAGAAAATTCAGTTATGGAACCCTCATGAAGTTGGAGTATATTACTTACGATGCTCGACCACTTGTAAGCATTACAATCATCACCGCCAAGCACGGCTTCAGCAAATTCATCATCAAACACCACATGCGGAATTGACACCCAATTACTTCTCCACTTCTTGGACAAGATGCTCATCCTTGCTGCATCAAGAAGCGGCAAAAATTGCATAATATTATCTATCACATTCATGGTAAATTGCTGATCTGATCCGCAGAAGCTTCACATTGAGCCATTTTTGCTCTGAAAATGGGGGGAAAAAAAAAATAGAGAATGCAGATTCAAAGAAGAACTATCTGATTTGAATCACCAACTCGTAACTAGCTCTCTGCTTTTCTCTTAATAAATTGCTCGTCAGTCCACAAAATTCCTTGGATATTTTAAGAGGACTCAACTCACCCAACTCATATTAATGAATTCTTAGTTCAATTCCTAACAGGCAGAACAAATGTAGAGACTCATCTACATCAAAATTATTATGTTCTTTAAGTGAAGTAGTACGAACTACTAATGAAAATAATGTTCTTTACAAATATCGGATTGCAGCCCATCATCATTTGAGAATCATTGGTGTCTTTGTACACAAAATGTAATTGAAAGAAGCAAAAGGCGTCCAAATTACAGTGACATGGTTAAGACCCATGAACAGGTTAAACCTGAGAAGTTGATCTTGGATCTAATTAATTAGTCAAGAACCAAAAGATATTGGATCCAGAGGTTCTGTTTTGATCATCAAGAAACAGAAACTATATACACAGATCAGTCTTTTTTTTTTTTTTTTTTTTTTTTAAGGGGAAAGACCTCCTTTTATGCATAACCCCAAAAGACATTTTCACAGATTGCATTGATCCAATTAGGAAGTTATGTTGCACCTGTTGGTATAACCAATGAACACTAAAACTTTATGGTTGAGAAATAATTGTAACTATTGAAAATTTGATGATTTTAAATTATAAAATATATTAATGTAGGTTAAAGCAGGACACCTAAGAGATATCTTGCCACAAGATATAGATCATCTAGAGTCGAATTGCTCTGAACTATTAACTGCTAATCTTAGCCGTTGAAACTAATAGACTTTCAACTTTTCTGATTGATACTGTGAGCTTATTTATTGAATAAGAGATAGGAACATATATAACATATTGACGTCCATAAGCAATCACATTCTCATACAAAAAATGCCAGAGAATTGAAGTTCAGTGCTCGCAATGTTCTCAACCCGTTTTGATAGGATCAACAAGTACACTATGTATCTTCTTTATACAAGCTTTCTTGTTTATGTTCTTATTTACAGAAGAGCACACAACCAGTGTAGCGGTGAACATGTTGCCTCCCACGAAGGAGTCTCGAGCTCGATCTATTCCTAGTGTCTGCAAATTCTCTTGATAAAAATTTTGCAAAGAACTGTATGTGTATGCCACTGCGATTCTGAACGAGCATTGACTGTGGGATGGCATTTGGATGACAGCCTCTCAAGTGGTGGAGAAAATGCAAGCTAAGTAGATATGTAATCAATTTCATATCTATGCTGAGACGACCATGAGAAGATGAAATGGGTAATGGCCTTCATTTTGTCAGGAATCTTCCTACGATTATTGGCAAAGATGAAGACCCTTCACCCTGGTCCGCGGCAGTTACTCCAACCGTTTTCCCTTTTCTTTTTTTTTCCTTTTTTTTTTTTTTTTTTTTTTTTTGCTTTTTGGGTTTTCATAAATTCATTTTTTTTTAAAAAAGCCAGCCAAGCCTTGTTGGACCTAATTTTGGCTTGTTGAGTCATACGGTAAGACTTTTGGAGCAAATTATAAGATTGACAACTCATCGACATGCACAACTAAATTTTTAGGCTGAAACGGACATTTTTTGTCTCCATAACTTTGACTTTGTCATTGGTTGCTGGGAACTCAAGCTCAAATATGATCAAGTTGGAACAAAGGTCTTAATTATGCGATTCGATCTGTTAATTTGAGCATTAAAAAGTCCATATTCTAGAACTTTACAAAGTAATTGTATACTATTTTAAGTGTCCTATTTCAAATTAAATATTGCAACGGTTAAATTAATGAGTGTACTTATTCTTCAGACGATGTACTATGTTTAAACATTAATTTTCATCAATGAAAACTGAAATGAAATATCTATTGTTGCTCAGAACTCGTCAGATAAAGATGTTGAAATTTGAACATTGAACTTCATAATTAACAATTAAAGGAGATGTCTTTTATGCATGTGTCACTTTTTGTGTTGATATATGAGAAGGCCGGATTTGACCCAAGGATGTTTCTTTATCATTTTAGGCATGAAGCCTCTTGGGGCGCCACAATTTCACAAGGGAAATGTATTCCGAGGAGGAGGGTTTCTTCCAACAAATCTTGTATCATACTCCTAGGAGTACGTACTCTCACAAGCTACGTCAGCACCACATATTAAAAGTTGTTTATATGACAAATACACGTTGAAAAAATATTTATACGTGATAAGTGGAAGTACACGCTCCCAAATGTATTATATACATTACCTTCTTCCAATACCTCATGCCACTTGCCAATCGTTCTACAAGGAGTTCTTCTCAAGCATTTGAAATTAAATAGACATTACCGATTTTAAAGATAACTTGTCATCGCCTTGTGCTACATGCAATTGGACGCTTGGTGTAAACTGTTAAGCACTTGAGACTGAAGCTGACCTGAGCCGCTTTAAACTAGGCGTACCCGTGTGCACCCCGTGTCAAATCCGGCCCAGGTACGCAATGAACAGGCTACGGGGCTGGCCAACTTGCCCCGTTTTGTCTTGTAGCACAGAGCTTGCTTCAACTCAAACAAATTTTAATGATATATAACAGTAATCACACTGGTTAACCTGTTTAACCAGCAACTCAACCTGCCCCACCTCGCCCCACCCCACAACCCCCCTTGTGCTGTCTACCAAAACTGGTTGTGCGACTTCACGAGTTCCAGCCCGCCAACCCGGTTCAATGGGACTAGGTTGCCCCGACCCAACCCCTATCCTACCTCTACTTTGACTCCATAGCAGAAAGAATCACCAAGAAGTAAAGCACAAATGGTTCAAATATATTAAAGCTAATGGTACAAGCATTGTTTTAGGGTACCACTAAATCATATAAAGCAGCCCCAAAACAATGTAAATCCTGATACAGCTACAATTATACATCAAATATATCTGATAATTCAATCCTAAAGACTAACCAAAGGAGAGAACGTCATCTAGAAAACAATCGTATAAGCCTACTGGCACAGATCCCCCACTCGGGCCCTTCTGAGTTGACAAAAATTGTGCAACTAAAGCTCCTTCACCGCTAATTGATCTGAACACACGCAATGCTATCAGGTAATGCCTGATCTGCTATTTCTTAGCGTAAGTGATTACCATGGCATTCTGTCCAACAATCTTGAAATTCTGGAGGGCATGCATTGCAACCGTTGATTGCATTTCATTTTCATATTCCACAAATGCAATTCCTGGTTTTGCTTCCACCATTCGCACCTCCTTGAAACCCGGGTATTGTCTGAAAAGCACTTGCAGCATCAATGGAGTAGTCTCATGCGGAAGATTCTGAACAAAGAGTATGTTATTGGGAGCGGCAGGAGCCTCTGGGACCACGGGTTGAGCACCACCCATATATGGTATTTGTGAAAGCTGCAAATTTGGATCACTTGGGTCAGATGGGCTGAAGACCCGCCAAAATGATGCCAACAGTTCTTCAGAAAGACAATAGAGGAGGGAACAGCATTTTTTTTGGGGGGGGGGGGGGGATGAATTACAAACTTCAGGATTTGGGCACGTGCAAACACAAAGTTAAACAACAGGGAATGGCTTACAAACCCCCCCCCCCAAAAAAAAAGGAGAAGAAGAAAGGCCCTTGATCTTGAATGTCCTTTGACATCAACGTTTAAAATAAACGCTCATGTTTAGTTTTAAGCTGTAACTATTTATCTTTCATGTTCAGGATCCATTACTTTATATATAAGAATGTCTAAGCAACATAGATGTTTCTTTCAAGAAACGAATGAGGTTTTAGTCTCATGAATGGAGAGAACTTGTGATGGAAGAGCTTTGTCCCTTATAGACCAACCATATGCTTGGCTCCAGTCAAATGCATGATCAAAGACCCAAAAGTATGTTACATAAAGTTAGTCCAACCGCAAAACCTGAAAGGGGGGGGGGGTCACCCTCACCCAGCTCCATTTCCCTCTCTCGGTATTCTTTAACTAAGAAAAATAAGAAAGCCGTACTAATTCCTAGCAAATGCAATAACGCATGCAACTTGCAAGACATAGGAATGCAGTAGACCTCACATGGGACATGCAACTTTTTACCACGTTGCCCCTCAACCTGAAAGACCTTTTCAGGTAAGGAGTATAGGACGGTTGACAAACAACCCCCCCCCCCCAAAAAAAAAAATAAAAAAAAATTACTCTTGTGACATAAATATCCCTCAACCCAACAGTGTCTTATAAACTTGGTCTCACAAAGTATCACTAGAAAGTGCCAAAAGAGAGGGAAAACAAAGAGCCTGCCACTCATTTTGACTTGCTCATCTATTCCATAGTTCCGTATTCCGGAACCCTATTGTAGGGCTTTCAGGTTACAAGGTATGGATGTCAATGACAACCCCTTTTTGAGCAAGTGAAAGCAGCAGGTTCAGGTAATTAATCATTATCTATAATAATACCTAAAATACGTGTTGTCCACAACAACCTTAAACGGACGTACTTGACATCTACTGATTTGCCTTTGGAGAACGGCAACCTCGTTTCCCTCAAATATTCATTATTCCACCAAGCTATAGAAAGAAATTATCCCTCTTTAAGACTCCTCAACCCAACCCCCCAAATATGCACGTACCCCCCCCCGGCCCCACACGTGCGGCATGCGCACCAACACATGTCTCAGTTAAGAAGCATCATACAGATTAGGTGCTGAGCTTGGGGACCTTGGGTACCTAGGGCCTAGAATTTCACATTCATGGCCATTTCACTTAGGGGAAGTTCCTTGTTATTTACCAATGGAAAAACATATCATTGCAGTTCTCAGGAAGTACCAAAAGATGAATATTAAAAACATGCATGCATGAATGTCAAGAGGGTAGAAGACAGCACACGAACATACAGGAGGAGCAATCCCAAAGGGTGCATAATTCAATCCTGCTGCTGCTTGATTAGTGTCCTGTTGCTCTTTCCGCTTCTTACCTGTTCAAATAAGAGATTATCAATGAGGCAAAAACAATACATCTGTAACAGATTTTCCTCCATCCCAAAAGATGAGTCCCACTTGGAAATAATTCAGAGCCCACTTTTTGCAAAGAAAGTGGGCTCAGACTACTGGGAGGATGATTTTTGGGGATGCAAGGAGTAGCTTCAGATATCCATTATGCCAAAGCCGCTGTAAAGTCCTTGACAACGAAATTACAACAATATTGCTAGCACCATAACCAAGGGAGAGAAAAAGAACTCATCAACAATCTTAGTTCCTTTTAGCTTTTTAGTTTTCTTCCCGCCCTTCAACCTTTTATTTCACTTTGATATTTGTTCAACATCCTACAATGCCCAGAAACACTAGCCTAACCGGTTCTCTCCCGCTCACTAAGGGTTCTTGGCATCATTCCTTTTAACATTTGACCATATCATCTCCACCTATTTTGATGACCAATGCCCAAAAGCATTGTCTTCAGAGACCAAATAACAAGGAATTCAATCGTTTCTTTCTTTCCCATTAACACGTAACCATATTCACCCATATGCTGAGCCCACAATTTCTATCAGGTGACAATCTGAAAGAGATGGATTCTACAAGTTATATCTCATGTAACAAGACGTATATCTGCCACAAAAGAAGTTCAAAATGCTGGACGTTGCTATGCCAATGCAGCATACATGAATGAAGAAGAGATAACCTGTGTACTCAAACTTAGGTAGAATCATAGAAGTGTCCAATACAGACATGCATCCGAAGTTGGATTAGATATTCCTCCTCCCCACTCCCCACACCCCCCCCCAAAAAAAAAAGGTGAACTTTTATCCCAATTAGAAGTGTCCAGGATCTTTTCAAGAAATTGTGCGACAGAAAAGGCAGAAACTCAGAAATGATTCTAATTCATCACAAGGACGGCGAATGGCAAGCCATATACTGTTTGCATACATTAAAAGTTTTGCAAAAGTTTGATTTATAGGCCAACAGAAAGAAAGACAACAGTATGAACAACTCACAACATCATAGTAAACTTTCATAGATAAACTTCTCTTAGGATCAACCAAATCATTTGTGAACCACAGTAATGAATATAGATGACAGATGACCTAATAATTGAACTTCAAAGACACTTGCAAAAATAAAAACCCAGCTATTATAAGCATAATTGATAGTTGGCAAGAGAGTGAAAGGTCATAAAAACAGAACCATTTTCAGAGCTTCAAATGTATGGATAATAGTTAACCCGGTCACTTTTTCCAACTACATATTTAGACCTATGTGCCCCCCTCCTCCGCTGCTCTTTCTACACGGGAATTTTTTTCCCCCCTTGGCAGATGGTAACTACATTTCCGTTACAATGCTATGTTTCAAGAGTTCATAGCCTAGGTAGTGATCCAAAGTCACATGCAACAATGAAATCACTGATGCAGCAGCTACTCAGAGAGTACAAGCAATTTACTTGGGATGGATGAAAATAGTAACATGCTTGCACATTCAATGATGCTATTGTAGCTAGCTAAATCACATAAATGATTTTATATGTAAAGATGAACTGTGAATTATGACATACTGTACTAGAGCAGTTTCAAGATGGTAATAGGAAGAATGGCTATTGATGTAGGCTCATGGATTCAAAATCATGTCGTTCAGCGATGAACCGGCCACATTAGAAAGGTTTTGTAGTTGGACGAATCATGTTTTCACCCCGCAACAACCACATTATGGGACGCGGTTGCTGCACTAGAGCGATTTTGCCGTATCACAATGAAACCATAAACGCAACAAAAACCACATTTGAATCCATGAATGTGGCAATAGGCGCTCCAGTTGCAATCACAGCCAAAATGAGGCAACTGCAAAATGAAATTCAAGAACCTTATATAATGCTAAACTTCATTTTGAGGAGTGTTAGAACAATGGATCTTTCAAGAAAACAAGCATGCATTGGCAGCACTAGGGTGTCACACGAAATTTACAAGGCCAAAAGAGGTGCCCAAACAAGCGGTTGCTGCCAGAGCCCCTTACCTGTCTTCTGATCCTGGATCAACTACATCACTTTTCCAGTAGTCTCTAGATCACAATCTAGGGGATGCATCCAGAACAATACCAACCTTATTTAAATTTTTTGCTCTGGCTTTTGATTTTCTAGATTTCATATGCACAATCTAGTAGCGGAAAAGCATGCTTTGTGAAAGATCCATTATTCTAACATTTCTCAAAGACAAATATTATCACTCCGCCGGGACTTTACTATTAGGAGTGCTCTTGAACGTCATTTGCAGTTGCACCATCTTCACAACAATTACAGAAGCCTTTGCAAGTTCCGTAGCCACACATGCTACTACTCAATCTCCTTGATTTGCTGTTGATAAAGTGAAGGCACTTATCAGGCCTTCGTGTATAGATAGGTAGATTAAATCTCGCTGTACAGCAGGAATTGGGTGACTTAATAGTTCTCTACAGCTTAGCTTAGTACTAACGTCGTACCTGTGTGGTGAACTACCTGCGTTGGAAAACAACACGTATGCCTCCAATACATGAACAAATTAAATCTTTGCATAAGCAGCTTAGGAAAACCTAATCGACAGTTACTTCGATGAATCAGACATTGGAGAAATACTCAATCTCTCGATGAAGTGAAGGCACACATCCAGTTTCTTGTGGCATACGCAGCATGCCTCTGTGAACTGTCCGGCTTGGGAAGCAACAAATATGCCCCCAATCACGCTACTTGTATGAACAAAAAGAGAACTTCACACAAGCAACTTAATCCAGTAACAGACTTAACAGATTGTTGTTGAGGTAAATCACACGTAGGAAAGGTACTGAACCTCCAGCAGACTTAAATCCTTTTCTCGTTCGTTCCAGAATAGGATTTTGCTTAGTATTATCCAGATCAAAAATGCAGCCAGAACAGTTAAGGCTGCAGCAAAGGGAAAAAGTTGTAGGATACTCTCAGAGCAATTCCTACAATGAAACAGTCATACAAAACACAGAATATCAGACACAAATATCAAACACTCAAATTTCCTATCATTCAAGTCCCACAGTTTGATTTCCACCAAGTATTCAAAATGCGGTTTTGGTGGCTATTGCTGTTTCGGTCGTAGGATAGAAAATCGCTGAAATACAATAATCGCATTCCATATTGCAGCGAAAATGCAGTTCGACTAACTCAAAAACCTTTCCGACGCGATCGTTTGATTGCAAAATGGCTACATTTTGAATCCATGATTTCCAGCAATACAAATAGGAGCTTAAATGTAGATAGTGAGAATTCAGAGTCGTGCGATACATAACTAGACCGCCCAACTCTTTCCCAGCACAACAGAATGCATGTATACTGAGAATTCCTCTATCGGACAGTCAAATAGGCTTTGAGGTTCACACGACACAAAAAATGCTCCAGTTTTCTGTTCTTGTATGAGGCCCGAAAGTTTACTGACAAGAAGTCAGCAAGAAGTTATTTAAGCTCGTGAGGCTTGTAAAGGCAGAAGATACCATACAGAAGGTTGATCTGCCGTTCAATATCGAAAACTTACACCAATCAATACAGTGAGGAGCCTATTTTATCCCTAAATCAATCCTTCATGAATTGTGCACCAAGCCCAAAGTCATTCATCTGTGTCGCTTTTTAGTCTTGTGTGAATTGTGTCATTATCTATTTTACAAAATATTTTTGCCATGTCAAGCTGTAAATTTGATCTCTTCAAATCTCAATGTTTGAAGTCAATTCAAATTATTCCATATCAATAATAAAAACAAGTAGGAAAATGGGAAGGATTGGCTCCTTTATGCTCGCAAGCTTAAGTGACCCTAGGCTTGAACCCAAATTTTTCATGCTCACGAGCCAAGCATTTACCCTACCAACCCATTTCCAACCCTAGGAGCTGCTTTTGACCCCCATAACAATGTCTATGTGGCTACATGTGGGACTATATGGCCTTGGATTTAGAGCTGGATTTGGGAAGCCAGAAGCATTTGGCTCAATGTTCCATAGGCATGAAAAAGGTATTTGCAGAAAGGAAGAAAAATGCAGACGATATTAACGCAATTTATGTGTTCTCTATTCTTTTTTTCCCCCCTTTTTTGTGACCTCCTCCCCTGGTGGAGGGGGGTATTGGTACAATTATTCATTCCTGTGGTACGGTGGTACCCCTGTTAGTCACGCAATCCAATAATTGAACATGACAGCCATTGATATCTAGTGACTTCTTTTCAACTTGAAAATCTATTGGATATAGTAATGAACAAACTAACTGCACCAAAAGACCTGAATAGTATACAACTTTGGCCAAACACAATAACCTGAGCGGAGAGCCGGAGACAATAACTAACCACCAATGGTATCACAATTCACAAAGTGGTGGATCATCTTACCTCTCTCATCATGCCTCTTTCTTTTTTCTCTTGGAACAAAAGTACCATCAGCTTTTGCAATTATATCTGACTTGGTCTTTGCATATTGTATTCTCTGCATTACTCAAGCAATAAGTATGACTTCTACTACTCATCAAAAATGGGGAAAAAAATATTATAACTCTACTACTAGCAAACTCAACAGTAGCTTGTACAAAACCCTTCTCAGACCCAATAGACAGCAAAGTGAACAGTCATTGCAACCAGAAAATGTGTGCAGTGCTTACAGTTTGCAGGAAAAGAAGGGGGGTTCATAGTTAATTAATCACCCATATAACAACTTGAATGTGCGCCTAAGGCACAGAGCAGGATCTCTGAGACTTGAAAGCTACCTTGCTGAAGGCCTTCCTCATTTCTCACAGCTCAAATTCTTTTAAATTTTGCATGTGTGAGTGTGTGTTGTGTGTTGGGGGGGGGGGGGGTAGGTTCGAAAACTCTTACTTACATTGTCAAATGCTAAACTAATAATCCGTATTCATGCTCCCCCCACCCCCCAAGAGAGAGAGAGAGAGAGAGAGAGGGAGGGAGAGGGGGGAAGATTACTGTTTCCAGTACTGAATACTCCCTCACTATGTTTTTCAGAGCTTAGATCCACTTCCACCCTTCGCTCTCTTTTCTTTGTCTGAGCACAAACTTATACTTCATACCAGAATCTCAATTCCTGCCAGTCCATCAATGTTCTCACATATTTTACGAAGCAACCATCTCACATCCATCTTCGAATACTACATCCTTACAGTAAATAAATTCTGCAAACATGAAATTCTGAAGAATGCAACAGCAAGACTGTACCAAAGAGAAAGCAGATTTGTACATTACATTCACTAACTGCAGGATACAAAGAATTCATTCCTCAACAAAAGATCAGTTACTGCTTCTAGCAATAAGAAACTTCCAAAAATTATTCAGAATTAACCAGATATTCCAACACTATATGGCCCTTAATTGCAAAAATATTATCCAGCTGCAATATGCCTTCTGCTGACTTCAATCTACCACTTAGAATGACAGCCTAAGTTTATACAGCTTTACTAAGCTGCCTTCAATGAATTCTTCCCTTTTAATGACTCTAAGATGTGTAATCCCAAATTGCATGAATAATCTGACCTTATTTATGAGATTTGCTTCAATGGATATCAAGCTTTCCAAAAAGGAAGTTTTTAAAGCGCATCATGAGTGTCGTGGCTACATGCTCCAGGACCAGACGCCATTTCGAGGGCATTCTCACAACCCAATTGGGACATAGTTCAAGAATATCTGCAGATGTCACTCCACAGGGAAATCCATCACATGCCTCAATGCAATTTTCATTGGTCTTGTTCACAAGAAATCTGCTCTGAAGGATATTACGTTGTTATCAAAGGTCTGCAACGACCTCAAAGGTGGCATTGGTAGTTTGATCGACCAGAGTGCTCTTGTTTGGGGAAAGACAGAAACTTGATGGCATCGATGCCACCATCATAGCTGACAAACTAATTGATTCCAGGATCAAGGTGAGGACACCGGGGGTCATTTGTTGAGCTATGAGAAGAACGGGCTTTAGGAAAAGTACATAGGTTAGATTAAGTGGCGTAAATCTTTCTAAATCCTTTAACTGTTTAACATGATCACAATCTAAGCCACTCCGGATAAGCAACGCATACCCACTTCCTCTTTCTTTTTCCGTTATTAATTCTTACATAACCACCAATGGCACCAAAAGAACCCTAATAAAAGTCCGCTGCCCCTTCAGAACTCCGAAACAGAAGATACACTTCTGGTAAAATAGACTAACAAAAAATCGAACTTTCATTCATGAATGTGCTCAAGTTACAATAAACCGAAAAGAAACACAGGCGGAAGCTCAAAATTTGGTCAAATTAATCCTGAACAGGATGACAGAGAGGCGAAATTGAGTTAATGAGATAGAAACATACCATGGGCTTGTCATAGAAAGGGAAGCCTTGCATTTGGCGAAGGGCATTGCTAGCGGAAGAAACGTCTTCAAAGACAACCCAAGCTTGTCCTTTATGTTTCAAAGTCTTGAAGGCTAGCACCTCCAATATCTTCCCGAATTGAGAAAACACCGCTGTCAGAGACTTCTTCAGCTCTGAAGAGAAATAAAGAGACATGAGAGACACACAAGAAGGAAATTCGGGCACAATGAGAGAGACTCAAAGACAGGCGAGAGAAACAGAATACCATCGAGCTTAATCTTCTCGTTGAGGTTGTTGATGTAGATTGTCTGATTCGGAGGAAGATCGCCGCCTGGATTGGCCGCCGCCTCCGCCATGGCTGCTCTGCTCTCTCTCTCGCTCTCGCTATGACGGTGAGTTCTACTCCCACCGGGGAAACGCCGAAGACAACAGGGGAAGTAGAAAGGTGGATTAGCCCATGGTACAGAGTAAAGAGTAAAGAGGTCTGTGATTTTGGGCTTCATTCTAATCCCGTCCGATTTGGGCCTCTTCTTAATAATGCCTGGATTTGGGCTACATTTTCATGCTTCACATAAATCGTTAAATGTTCTTCCCCAACTTTCAAAGGGGAAATTTTTCCTTAAATTTTTTTTTTCAAAAAAAAAAAACTCATTAGGTCATTTTTGGCCATGTTGATTTTGTTATTTTTCTTTTTAAAATTTTATCATTTCGTAACCTCCAACTATACATCAAATAGTTTATCTAAACAACTAATTTCGCTAAATAACTATACATCAAATAGTTTATCTTAAATCAGTAAAATCTTGCACTATTATTTTTAAGGCCCTATTTAGCGAAATTAGTTGTTTAGGTAGCGAATAGCAATTTAAGTAGTACATAGTTATTTTAGATAGCGGATTGCGATTTTAATTTAGTTCTCGTTCGACTAAATTAACGACTTAGGTAAATAGTTTAGATAGAGAATAATTGTTTAGATAGCATATAAGGACCACTTGGTGACCTTTAGAAGTGGTCCCATAAAAACTCAAATTGATTACTTCCTGATTAGGGCAGATAGTAGAAGGTCATGTGAGGATTGTAAGGTGATACCAAGTGCGTAGTTAGGAACTCAACATAAATTGCTAGTGTTGGCTATGGAGCTCAAATGTTCAAAATGGAAGAAGATGAGTGTTGGGGAACCTAGAGTTAAGTGGTGGAATTTTGCTGGGGAGAACGCTATAAAGTTAGCAGAGATGATTTCTGAAGAAGGAGTCTGGAAGAACGTAGAGGTTGCAGATACAATGTGGGAGGTAATGGCAAAATATATTCCAAGATCGGCTAAGAAAATCCTTAGTACATCTAGAACAGGTGGCAACAAAATGAAGGGAGCCTGGTGGTGGAATGAGGAGGTAAAAGAGAAAGTTAAGGAGAAAAAAGAAGCATACACTGCTTTCCCGAAAAGCGCAACGGATGAAGAGAAAGAGATTAGCAGAGTTAGATATAAGGTAGTAAAAATGATAGCCAAGAAAGCTGTTGTTGTAGCAAAGAGCATGGCTTATGATAGGTTACATCAAAAACTGGAGACGAAGGAAGATGAGAAGGAAGTCTTTAAACTAGCGAGGGTTAGGGAAAGAAGAACAAGGGATTTGGGTGTCGTAAGGTGCATCAAAGATGAAAATGATAGGGTGCTATTTGAGGATGCAGAAATCAAGCAGAGATGGCAGATGTACTTTTCCAAACTCCTAAATGGTAAAATGATGGAAGATTTTCGAAGTAGGAAAATAAAAAGCAGTGAGAGTCAACTTTACCCTCGTTTTTGTGAACCTATCAGCAAGGACGAGATTAAAGAGTCCCTAAGAAAGATGACAAATGGAAAGCTAGAGGGACCAGATCAGATACCGATGGAAGTGTGGAAGTGTTTGGGTGAAGAGGGATTAAAGTGGCTAGCGGAACTTTTCAATGTTATTTTTAGGACTGCTAAGATGCCAAGAGAATGGAGGTTTAGTATAGTCATCCAATTATACAATAACAAAGGTGATATTCAGGATTGTAATAATTATATGTCTATAAAGTTGTTGAGTCACACTATGAAGTTGTGGGAGAGGGTGATTGAGAAGAGATTGCAGAAGGATATCTCGATAACAGAAAATCAATTTGGTTTTATGCATGGCAGATCGACCACAGAGGCGATTTACCTCCTTAGAAGGCTCATGGACTTGTATAGAAATAGAAAGGTAGATGTTCATATGGTGTTCATTGACATGGCAAAAGCATATGATAGAATTCCGTGTGAGGTGTTATGGAGATGCTCGGAAAGGGAAGGAGTATCACCGGTGTATATTTGACTTATTAAGAATATGTATTAGGGAGGTAGGATGAGTGCTAGAACGCCAGGAGGGGTTACCAACGACTTCTACGTTGGTATGAGCCTGCATCAGGGTTCCGCTTTAAACATTTTTCTTTTCACTCTGATTCTGGATGAACTTACAAAAGGGATTCAAGATGAGTTACCTTGGTGTATATTATTCGTAGATGACATTGTTCTTGTTGATGAGATCAGGGAGGGAGTTAATGAAAAATTGGAGTGATGGGGACATACACTGGAGTCTAGAGGTTTTAGAATAAGTAGATTGAAGACTGAATACCTTCATTACTGTTTCAGTGGAAGGGAAGATGCAATGGGAGAAGTCATCATTGAGGAGATGTAGATACCAAACGTCGAGAAGTTTAAATATCTAGGCTCGATCATTCATCATGAAGGGGACATTGATGAAGATATTAGCTATCGCATAAAAGTGGGCTAGTAAAAATGAAAGTATACTTCAGGTGTGCTGTATGATAAGAAAATGCCTATAGGATTAAAAGGCAAAGTTTATTATATGGTAGTTAGACTTGCTGTGTTATATGAATCGGAGTGTTGGTCTATAAAGAAGACTCTCAAGTTCAAAGGTTAATGGTAGCAGAGATGAGCATGATTAGATGGATGTGTGGTTATACGAGAATGGATAGAATTAGTAATGGAGTGATCAGAAACTTAGTTAAAGTGGTTCCCATCGAAGATAAGTTGAAAGAAATAAGACTCAGATGATTTGGCCGTGTGAAAATAAGGAGTGTGGACGCTCCAATGAGGAGATGTGAGAGAATTAATATCCCCAAAGGTAAAAGAGGGAATGGACGACTAAGGAAGAGTTTGGACGAGATGATTAGAGAGGACTTGAAAGTTGTAGGGTTAACAGAGGACATGACTCAGGATAGGAGACTGTGGCGGGATAGGATTAAAATCTTAGATTGCAGAGAGTTAGCCTCGTAGCTGTCACTCGATCGCAGTAAAGTGGGTTTGGTTGTGGTTTTTTTTCGTATGTTATGTTTGCATGCAGGTAGTTCATGCGTCTGGGACGAGACATTATTTGTCTGCCTCTATTTGTTAAGGTACAATATCTTCATCTGCCTTGTTGTGCTTATGTTTGCATAGTTACTAGGACCTGATTTTTTTTCGTATTTCTTAGTTCATTCCCTGCGGTTTATCCTTAGTTTTTCACCATAAAATGTTTTCACAAAATCCTTCTTTTATAAAATATTTTCACCAAATTTTATTTTTGTGAGTTTCTTGGAATCACCCTCTCTACGGGCAGGATTGTCGGTAAAGGTAAGGTTGCCTACATCTGAATCTCTCCAGACCCCACAAAAGCGGGACCCACACTGGAAGTTTGTTATTATTGTTGTATACTAGATGTTAGAGCTATGTATAGACTTAGCATGTGATGCGAAGATATTGTTTGGACGATAGGCTGATAGAGGTAAAAAGATTCCTTTTCAACACCAAGGACACTTGGGCAAGCGCAAATGGAGCAACGGTTGTTTAGATCACTGGTTTGATTTTCACTCCTTGTACTGTATTTGCATAAACTACCTTTTGTGCTTCACTTGGAGGGAGAAAAAAGAGAACGACATTCATTTGTGTTCAAATTGGACATAATTAATAGCACATGAAGAAATTTTATACCTTACATTCTAAAAGATCTGCCCATTTTCTTTTATGAAAGTCCTAAAATAAATCATTTTTTATTAGTATTAGTATCACTATTAGTAATAAGCTTTTATTTTTTGTAAAATCAATAGAAAATAGAAAATGATACACCCTAAAAAGATTTCATTTCTTAAGCAAGATAAATTTTATGGACTGAAGGGAATTTAAAAGCACCAATTCTTATATGTTATTTAAAATTAAACGTCAAACATGCAAATTTGAATATACTGATTTGAACGATATGAATCCACCCTCAAACCTAATACCAAGAATATTAAAATTCCCGAATAAAAATAAATAAACACATTAATTAATGTAGAAAAGGAAAACCCATTCCACTAAGCAACTCAATTTTCTCCAACCCAACACAAAATCGAAAAATAGGTAAAACCTTTGATTGCATATTGTGATGAAGAGAGACCACCAGATTTCACGTGCACGAAGATGCATTGAACTTTAACAACAGCGACAAGTGGTGCCAACGTAACTTTGACAATTCACGCAGGAGACGCAGTCTATTGAAAGCGAAAAGGAGACGAGAAGACGACTCAACTTTTGTGGTCACCCCATACAAGAAATCTGGAAAGTGAGTGGTCGGAAATTGCCCTTCTCCAGCGACATAGAGACTGAGCCGTGTCGTAGAATAGGCAATATTTTAGTTGGATTCGAGTTTCGCCTGGCCTCTAGGTTTTATACCCTCCACTAGGCTTGTTGTAGGTATTTTGACAACTATACTCTTTCCTTGACCATGCTGTAATGCACTCAGATATGCTGCGATTAGGACTCAGTGGACCAGTCTTGGTTACAACAACTCCTCTCAGTGTAAGTTTCACTTTTACGGAGTCTGAAAAGAGTCAGATACGAACAACCCTATTCCTACAAGCACTTATGTTAACAAAGAGACTGATTTTAAAATATTTAAAAAAATCAAAAAACAAATAGACTGGGCCGTTGTGCTTTCACCACAAAAAAGTATGGACCCCCACGGTTCCTCTGTGGCTTGTGAATGCGACCGTCAGTTTAGCAGCCACACGGCCGATGTTACTTTGCCTTGTTTAATCGGCATGGCATCGTCTTGTCATGACAGCTGCAGTACCGTGGGAGGTTGGTTCTTATGGCTATGCTTTACAACGTCAGCGTACAATGTCTAGTCCAGGTTGGGATTCTTCGAGAAATTCACTCATTCGTTCGAAGACTCTATCATCACCCCTCACAAAATATGTATATGTACATGTTATATGCGGCATTAATTATCATTTAAATTGCTGTTCAAGAATATACATGGCTGACTGATAAATGATACATTTATGCGCGAGCTATCGTTGGGGTAATTACGCGCTAGGCAGGAGAACGATGAGAGTGCTAATGTCTTTATTTTGCTACCTAATATCTTTTAATTTGTGAGTACACATGGAATTCTATGTTTTTGGGGGAATAGATTTGCTATGTTAACGCAAAGTATATGAGAAATTATATTTGCACCATTAAATATGCACTGACTCAGTGTGGTAGGTTTATTATAATTTTTATCTTTAAAATCCTTCTATTTTCATAATAATGTTTTTCCATCTGGTTGCAACACGTCATTAATTGGTATAGATTTAATGTTTATTTTGCTGGTGTGTTTAGAAATGTTATAAATTGCATAATTATTTTATTGATACAAAAATAAAGCAAGTCTTTTTTAATTTTTTTCTCTACTAATAACATAACTTTTTATTCTTAATTAATATCTAACTTACATTTTTTTATTGTATTTGCATCATTAAATCATATATATTTTATGATTAATTATTATTATTAAATAATATCAAGGTATGTGAGAAGTTACCTTATTAAATAAAATTAATATTATATTAAATTTATATATATCCTACATAACTTTTTCTTTTTATTTTAAATCTCATATAGAATCCTATGTTGCATTAAAGTATCTCATATGACTATTATCTCATACGTGGCATCCTATATAGCAAGCTTACGTGTCGCTCATACATAAGTTCAATTCAACTTTTAATATATATATATATATATATATATATATATATATATATATATATATATGATAGCAAGGAGTTTTGTCTCAAATAAGTGGAATGAATATTAATGTGCACTCATTTTTCTTTCTAAAAGAGCAACTTGAAATGATATTATATATATAAGTATAGTAAATGCAGGTAATTAGTGTTTGAAGACTCGAAAACAAGATAGAAATTTTTGGAAAAACACGTCGTTCTTCAATCAAGCCTCCACAAATCCACTATAACAAAGTAGGATTCGATCTCAAAGATAGTGATAAAAGAACAGTATTGAACAAGGAACAAAACTTAATATTGATTCGTCCCACGTCTTCCTAGTTTTAAAAATTTTCTTATTTCATAGTTTAAATTTAAAATCTCATTAATTAGAGAGCAAATTAACTCAAATGCCTTTACCTTTGAACCAAAGGCCACCGAGCTAAATGAGCTTATTGAGAGTAAATGAGCAACAGCCACTTGATTTGATTAATCTGCCCATTGGTTCTTCATCAATTTCACCGTACAAAAAGGCAGTGAGGAATCGTAAAGAGGGGAAAGACCAGTGAAAGATACGGAGTTGAATTATTAAAATATCCCAGCATGAGCATGCTAAAGCTTATCCGCTGCCGCTAAAGCACATCAAGAATCTTCCCGCAGTAATTGGTCTTCACTGTATGCTGATTATGCTTTGTTCCCCCCCCCCCCCCCTCTTCCCATTTTGGCTGTCTGCTTACAAGCCGGAACAGACGATAATACCCGAAAAATCACAAAATAATCAAAACAAAATGCGAAAAAGTAAATGTGGAGAAGACATAAATATTTTTAAATAAGGTTAGCCTCAATCAGACCTAATTCTCACTTAGAGTTTCCTAATTCTAGGATTAACCCAACTTTATTAAGAGGAATTATGCAACTTGAGAGTACGCAAACTCTAAGTTTCAAGCCACGAGCTGACACTGCGACAAGTCCTTTGGTAGAGTTGACACTTCAACTCTAATTATCCCACCCAATTATAACTAGCACAATACAACTTAATAAATTAAGTGAACAAGATAATGATATTTTGCAAGTATGGCTCTTAGTTCTTGTTCTTCTCTTGCGTTCTGTTTTATAGCCGAAGATAATAGAGCCGTTTGTAACTACGTAGCCGTTGCCACCACATCAGGAAGTAGTATCTTCGGCCGATTTTAGGACCTTGAAAAACAGTTCAAGCTCTTGAGAATTCTGCAGTTTAACAAATCTGGCCAGTGCTATCAGTAGCAGTTAAATTCCTATGTTGGAGTTGATCAGTGGATTCTATGAGAATAAGTTGCAATTGCTTTCCATAAATCAAGCAAGTATCAAGCACCAATTTTTACCAAATCAACCCATGATCCATAAAATCTTGTAAAGCAAATATCAAGGCAATTAAATCTTGTTAAGCATACATCCCTAATAATGTGACATATATTATTTCATAATCACATTTGGATCACAAAATATAATATCATAAGGATCAAATATTCAAATTTGAATACTAAACTATCTCAAAGATATTATCTTTTTTGATCAAATCTTGAAGATATTATTACACCTTATGTAAAATCAATTAAGCATTAATAGCATGCCAATACTAATTTAGAATCATAACATATTTAAACAATAAAATTACTAAGGTAATCCAAATATAACATGATGAACATACTAATGAACCGATCATTTTTCATCTTCCATCAAAACATATTAATAAACACATTGTGAGTTTAAGAAAAGCTAACAGCAGGTATATTAAGTTTAGTACACTAGATGTACTCTAAGGTAGCATGAGTCATCTGGCGAGGGGTTTCTACTCCTTCCAAGTGTTGGTTTGCAATAATTTAGGTTTACATGTGTGCATGTTTCCAACAAGTCACCTTAGACCCTACTCTTTTCAAGTTATTGTTTTCAGAATAAATTCTACTCAATTTAATTTAATTTTTTAAAAAATCAGTTTAGTTAAGTTTAGTTTAGCAATAAAATAAATCTATTTCCATAAAAAATAAATTCAGTTCAGTTTAATTCAGCTTAATAAAAATAAGTTCAGTTGTATTCAATTTACCAAAATTCAGTTGAAATGAATATGACATTTCACATTAGTAGGCTTAAGGAAAGAGGAAAAACAGACTGGAAAAGTACACCCAAATCGGGACAAACAGAGCAACGAGGATTGGTTTACTATGCATAGCTACTTCCAAATTATATGCATAGACATAACATGTAATACGAAGATATTATTTGGAGGATAGAGGTAGAAAGATTCCCTTCCATAATCAAGGACACTTGGGCAAGTGCTAATGGACTAACGATTGCTTAAGTAGCGATATTTGTTGTCAAGGAGGATTACGATTGACATCTTAGGTACATTAAATCTTAAGTTCAATTTTCACTCCTTCATTAATTGTATTGTATTTACACAGTACTATCTTATGTGGCTCATTGGGGGGGAAAAGGTAGCGACATTCGCTTGTCTTAAAGTATAGCACATGAAGAAATTTTATACCCCTTCCGTTTATCCATTTTCTCTTTTATGGAAGTCCAAAATAAAATCATTTCTTATTGCTATTAGTATTAGTAATAATATTTTTTTTGGAGTCATTACAAAATAGTATATTAAATAACACGCTCGCACATATGCTTCCTTAAAAAAAATCCACTTCTTAAGCAAAATAAATTTTATAGAATTAAGGGAGTATAAAAGTACCAACTTTAAGTACTTTAAAATGTCAAACGTGCAAATTTGAATATACCGATTTGAACAATATGAATCCACTCTATAACCTGATAGTAAGACCATTAAAATTCTACAACAAAAATTAATAAACTCATTAATATATACCTGCCCACTGTTACTTAGAAGAATAGAATTTATCATACAATTTTGGGATAGAATTTATCACACAATTTTGAAAATAACCAAGAGTCATTTAAAACATAGGTGGACAAATAAGCTAGAAATAAAAAACTCATTCCACTAAGCAAGACAATTTTGTCCACCCCAACACAAAATCGAAAAAGAGATAAACATTTTATTGTGATGAAGAGAGGCCACCAAATCTCATGTGCATGCATGAAGATGCATTGAGCTTTAATAACAACAGCGGCACGGCAAGTGGTGTTAATGTAACTTCGACAATTGACGCGGGAGACGAGGCAGCCTATATCGTCCACTCCACCATGAAAGCGATTGAAAAGGAACGAGAAGACGACTCAACTTTTGTTGTCACCCACACAAGAAATCCGGAAGGTGGGTGACAGGAAACTGCCCTTCGCCAGTGACACGCATGAACTGAGCCATGCAGTGGAATAGGCGCTAGTCTAGTTGATTTTGAGTTTCGACCACTAGTTTTTTATACCCTTTATTAGGTTTGTCTTAAGCAATTTGACACCTATTTCCTTCTCTTAACTATGCTGTAATATACTGAGATATGCTGAGATAAAAACTCATTGGATCAACTTTGCGTATTGTAACAACTCTCAGTGCGGTCACGCTTTCACTAGATATCAGAAGATCCTGATGTAAGCAATTTTATCTCTATAAACACTCGTACAAACAGAAAGATTGGCTTTAAGAAACCCACAAATATCCGAAAAAATAGACTAGGCCATTTATTTTCACCACGAAAAGTATGACCCCTCACGGTTCCTCCATGACTTGTGAATACGACCGTGAGTTTAGCACCACAATGCGTATGCTACTTTGCCTTGTTTAATTCGAGTGACATCGTATTCGTCTCGTATGACAGCTGCAAGCACCGTGGAAGGTTGGTTCTTATGGCTATGCTTTCGGACGTCAATATACAATGTCTAGTCCAAGTTGGGATTCTTCCAGCTGAAAGCCACTCATTTATTCGAAGGCTCTATTCATCCCATCACAAAATATGCATATGTACATGTTACATAGTATGTTTATATCATATTCCTACGAGCATATACTACCATAAATCATATTAGCATCACATATTAAATATTATCTATATAACAAATACACGTTAGAAAAATATGCATATTTGGTAAGTGAGAGTACATACTTCCAAATATATGATATACATTACTGTACATGATATTATATATATGCGACGTTATCATTTAAGATGTTGTTCAAGAAAATAAATGACTTGTTGATATTAAATGATACACTTATGCACTTGCTTTAGTTGGGATAGAGTAATAAATTACGCGTTAGGCAAGAGAACAATTGAGAGTGTTAATTTCTTGATTTTGCTATCTAATATCATTTGTGAATACACATGAAATTCTATTTTTAGTTATCACTTTTTGGGGAGTAGATTTACTATGTTGATACAAAGTGTATGAGAAATTGTATTCACACCAATAAATATACGCTAACTCAATGTGGTTGCTTTATTATAATTTTTATCTTTAAAATTTTCCTATTTTCATGGTGATATTTTTCATCTGATTGCGCTGCATCATTAATTGGTATAAATTTGGTGTTCATTTTTGTTAGAATAAAGTGGGATTCGATTTCAGAGATAGAGAGGAACTTAAGATTTATTCATCCCACAACTTTCTAGTTTTAACAACAACAACAACCCCCCAAAAAAAAAAATCTTGTTTCACAGTTTAAATTTAAAATCTTATTAATTAAAGAACAACTCAAATACTTTAACGTTAAAGCAAAGGCTACCAAGCTAAACCACCATGTCGAAAGTAAATGAGCAACAGCCACTTCACTTGATTCTCATGATCCACCCTTCGTTTTTCGTTGATTTCGCCTCACAGAAAGGCAGTCAGGCATCGTAAAGAGGGGAAAGACCAGTGAAAGATAAGGAGTTGAGTTATTAAAATAGGTGATAAACTGATAATATATATCTTATCATAAGATATTTTTTTTTAATATCTTGCATCATCTGAAATATGTTTTGTGATTTAAAATCATCAATTTTCAATAGTAGTGCTTTATTATGGATTACTAAGCTTAAATATTCGTAAGCTAAGCCAACAAAGTATTAAATGACATTATAATCGGATCAACCATATCTGAAAAAGTATATGATACACGTATTTTAGAAATAGAATAAATCATGGATGAAAAGATGGTTTTATAAAATTTGTAAGTTGTAATATACCTATTCGACCGTAATATTTTTAAAATTTAAAATTATGATAATATGATTTTTAAATTAAAATAAGATACTTAAAAAATATCTTATAATAAAATATTTATCATTTTGCCACTAAAATATCTTAGCATGCTAAGCTTATCCGCTGAAGCACACAGAGAATCTTGCCACAATAATTGATCTTCACCGTACGCTGTTATGCCGCCTTTGGTAATCTGCTTACAAGCCGGAACGGAGAATATATATATATATATATATATATATATATATATATATATATATATATATAATACAAAAGCAGCAAAACATTTTAGTATACTACAAGACTAACGCTCATCCGTATCTTCTTTTACCATCCGAATTAACTTGATTGAAAACTGATTAATGAAAGGGAATATCCATGTGGTGGTCAATTGGAAACTAATTGATGACAAGGAATACATGGTGGTGAAAAATCGAGAGGAATATAGATGTGACATTCTGATCCCTCTCCAACTTGCATATAATATTTGGGGTCTGTTATTTTCGTTGAGAAATAGAAGTTAAAAATTTGATGAAGTTAGTTGAAGTGGATTGAAGTAGGCTGAAGTAGATCGAAGTTGGTATATTTTTTATATAATGGATAGAAGTTAGTTAAAATAGTGGGTTGAAGTTAGTTGAAGTGGGTTGAAGTTGGTTAAAGTGACTTAAAGTTGCTATAATTTTTTATATGATGGATAGAAGTTAGCTAAAATAGTGGGCTGAAGTTGGTTGAAATAGTTTGAAGTGCTTTGAAGTTGGTATTTTTTATTAAAGTTCATAAAATGAGTTAAAATTAATAAATTAGGATTTACCAACAAAAAGAACAGAGCCTTAGAATGATTTTAAGGGTTAGTGACTAACTTGGCAATTCACCGGCAGGCAGAAGTCTTGCTACCATATTTTGCCCTCACTAGCATTTCATTGAGGAAGATATCTGAGGAGATCAAAATTAATTCACAGCATACATTTTTAATTATAAACTTCTTAAGGGTGGATCCTACGATAATATGTGAAGTATTTAAGACGTACTTGGATAATATAATTTGTAGAGTCAAATTATTAATCATTGAAATCATTCGTGCTAATTATATTCACAAGCGAAGAAAAGATCTAGTATTACATCAAATCTAATCAACTAGCAACTAATTATTAAATAGGGCCATCATCATGTGAAAAAATTAACGCGATTAATATCGACTTTAGGGCAGCGATAGAAGGCGAAGGACAAAACACAGGAGAAGAAGTAGTCCGAGAGGCTGCCTAACTTTGACGCGGATGGGTCCTACCAAAACCCTATTCCCCCCTTGCCGGGACCCTTCCCGTTCTCTTCCTGATCATTTACCTTCTTCAATTCTTCTATATATACACCTGCTCCCTGCCTTGCTCAACCCCATCTTCACCACCTCTACAATCAGAGAGAGCGAGAAAGAGGCCTTCGAGTTTATCTCTCCTTGCCTACCGCCGAAGTTGAGGTTTCCCTTCTTCTGCGGTAGCGTTGTCGGACTGGTTGCTCGTTGTTCTCTTTCTTCTTCTTACAGTCAAACAGCAACAACAACAACAACAACAATGGCTCGCTCTCTCTCTAACGCCAAGACTTTCGTTTCTCTTGTTGCCGACAACCTCTCCGTTGCTCTCCAGAGGTAAACACTAACACGTTGTTTTCTATATTTGTGCGAATTCAAGATTTGAAACATGACTTTAACTCTTCAACCTTATTAATGTTTGAAAATAAAATAATGAATTAAATATATAGGAGGGGATACGCGGCTGCATCACAAGCCGTAGGAGAAATGGGGAAAAGAAGCGGAAGGATGGGGAAGGCAGCTCAGGAAGAGATGGAGAAGGCAGCTCAGAACTCGTGGGTCCCAGATCCAGTCACCGGTTACTACAGACCGGCGAATCGTGCCGATGAGATCGACGTCGCTGAGCTTCGCGAGATCTTCCTCAAGCAGAGGATCAGATCCCAGTAATTTCACGATCCTAAACCAACGACCGATCTGAATCCGCCGATTTAACGCAAGAAGCTAAACGGCTAAAGTGAGATTGGTGATGCTTGATGGGACTAATTAAGATGATGACGCTGATGATGATGACGATGATGTCGTTGACGATTTCTATGGAGCTGTCGGTGAGGTTTATGTTTGTCATACTCGTAGATAGAGTATGAGTTTGTGGGTTTTTTTTTTTTTTTTTAAATCGTGTACGTTGCTTTGTTTTAGAGCGATAATGGAGCTTGTTATTATGTTATTAATGGAAAACTTGCTTAATAAATTTGGAGTATGAGTATGATGATGGCCTATAATTATGATTTGCCGCATGCGTTGACTCTTATGCATCTGTGGCTGATTTAAGTTTGAATATTCTCGTCAGCATCCCGCGGCCTGAATGCGATAGATGGTGTTCGATTAGCTTGGCCAACAGCGGACAGTACACCAACAAAATGATTTTGGTTTTCTTTTCAGTTTAAAGTGGTCCCAATTTTCTACGTTTCTATGACTTTATATATATATATATATATATATATATATATATATATATATATATATATATATATATATATCTCTAGGTACAGGTGTATTCTATCAAAAAAGGTGCCGCTGTAGCCGAGCTGTGCCAAGCCGGCCAGTTTATAAATTCTATGTAAAATTCGCCCAACTTGTAAAGTTGTTTATTCATCTGGCTTGGAGTTCTAGTTGAATTTGACTCTATGTATATTGATTTAAAAATTTTTAAATACAAGACCTAATCAAATATAAGTTTTAGATTATATATATATATATATATATATATATATATATATATATATATATATATAGAATATGTGTATATATATATATATAAAATAAATCCCCCTAAATTTTTTTGATACATCTAATTTTTTACAAAATTTCAAAGATAACTAGTAATTTAAATTTTATAAAATATTAGAAATTAGTCAATTACAAATAGAAGATTTCTTTTCAGAAAATCATTAAAATTAAACTTAAGAGGGATTTTTCATACACTGTATGAATCCTTAACATTAGTTGGATTTTCTTATAAAAAAGGGAAACAAAATTTATTAATTCTAGTGGTAGACTCCATACTCTCCACATAAGTGCTGAAAAGGAAAAAATGAATAAGTTGAGTTAAACAAAGCCAAATCAAGTCAAGTTCATCAATTGAACTATAATAACCCGACCCTAAATCATATTTATTTATTTAATTAAACCATGTTATTCATTTTTCATATTTATTTATCTCATTGAATCATCCCAATTGAAAAAATTTATTTCGGGCCCCACTTTGCAATTCGAGTTTCATTTACCGGACAATTTTGGGAAAAATTGATAGTAGACCTCGACATTTATGATTTAAAAGATTAAATTATTTTTCATGACATTACATTTAATTTCGAGCTTTGAAAAAAAAAAAATTTCAAGCGCACTCGGTTTGAGCTAGTTTTCGAACCCGAGCCCGTTTAAGGTCAATTTTGACCCACCAAGTCTTGACTCTATTTATTTGCCTAATTATCCTTAATTAGGCCTAATCTCTACTTAGCAAGCTTTTGAGGATTAATTTCAACCATGTATTTATTTTAGCCTAAGGTTCATTTGCACCAAGTAAATCCAAGTGATTTTCTCTCTCTTCTTTTCTCCTCCTTCTCTCTACCTCATGGCCACCCCCAGCAGCATCAGCCCAGCCCTATTATGGTGTTTTTCGGTCACTTTTCGGCCACTCTTCGGCAAGGATTTCAATCCCCAAACAACCTCCCTCCATTGACTACCCTTTTCCACCCTCAAAACCACCAAATATCATCTCCATCTTCACTTATTTCAAGCTCAAAGTAAGTGATTTCAATCTTGTTCTTTGAATTTTTGGTTCTTGCTTCTTGTTTTGGTTATTTTGATGATGGATTATGTTGTTTTTATTGAATTAAGCATCATCTTGGTGATGGATCATGGTGAAGTTGAAGTTGGATGATGCTAGGGTTAGGGTTTTCTCTTAATCATGCAAGTTTCATGTTTAAGTGTTGGGTTTTGATTGTTTTAAATGCGATTTTGTGATCTTTGGCATTGGTAATGAATATCAAAATGTTTATGCTAATTTATATAAGTTAAAGAGTGGCTTTAATGGGTGGTTATGTCAAGAAAAGCTTACAAGTAAGTGCTGTTATGCAATAAACAAACCCAAAATAGGGGTGAATTCAGGATTAAACTGGTACTGTTTGGCATATCCAAAATTCATGATTTTTGGTGTGAATATACTTCAATGAGTTAGCTTTCAATAGGCTTTGGAATTACTCAATTTCGAGTTGTGTGGACAAAGTTATGACCAATTTACTCAAGACTATGCAAAATACATTGAAACTGGGAACTGAACTGAAACAGTAACTTTACGGGAAAACTGGTATTGATTGGGTCACTGAAAAATTGTGATTTTTGGTGTGTGGATAGATCAATGAGTTATCTTTCAAATTCCTTTTGAATCGCCTTAATCCGAGTTCTGTAGAAAAAGTTATAGTCGTTTTGCTACGACTGCGCAGATTGAACTGAAACTATACACGTCTGTGTTCTACCCTAATTTTAGGGATCTTACTATGTGAATCATGCTTTGTGCCCTGAATGAAAGTTTTAGTGGACATTATGAGATTTTCATATTGGTGCTTTACATCTTATTTGGAGGTCAGGAGTGAAAGATATGGATTTTATAATGCAGACCACCAAACGGTAACATGGGTGAATACAGAAACCATGACAGTTGGAAGTATTATCAGAAGTTTCTATATAATTATGGGTATTTTCAGAAGTTCAACAAGTTTGATTATGTACAGAAGCTTACTTAGGTTGATAACTGAGTTAAACAAGTATGAAAATGAAATTTGGGAAGTGAGCAGAGTAATAACTCAAAATCAGTGTCCTTTGGACCAAGTTAGGGTGTTATATGAGCTTTTATTAACCTCACAGCACCCCTTATGGCATAAACCATTTGCCACCCATTTCAGAAGCATTAACCATTCTATTATCCATTTCAGAAACATCACACTTTTCATTATCCATTTCAGAAATATCAGAAACTCATATTTCGTTTATATCAATTACAATCCTTTTCATTATCACTTCAATCATTTACATTTGGCCTATTTTGCGTCAATTTATTGTATTTCAAGTTCAATAACCCTAACTGATTTAAATCAGTTTATTTTGATTTAACTTGTCTTATATTGAATTAAAATCAGTTTATTATATTGAAATACACAAATTATGTATCCCATTTCATGACTCAATGTCTGTTACACATACTTTTACTTACTCAATTATGTGAATAAGGATCATTTACTGATTACACATACTTACAATGACATTTATGAAACAGAGTTGAGGCTTAGTTATCGTTCCCCATTTTGTATAAGTGTTATCAAGTCAAAATACATTTATCAAGTCAGATGACATTTATGAAACAGCTGACTTGTATCAAGTCAGATGACATCTTTAAAGACTCAAGGTACGTGCATTGCCTGTAACTTTAGAAATCAGAGTGTATTTATCAACGTTATCATGTTTTGGTAAGTACATCAATGAATCAGTTTACACAGTATTTATCAGTTAATTAGTGATCCTGTCAGTTATCAGTTACAGGGCATTGCCCTTCAGTTACCCGCGCGGCTTCAGGTCAGGTCCCCCGGTCGGCTTGGCAGGTGTACACCTATGCATAGATCGTAACAGTATCAAGGGGTTCACTATCAGATAATAATTAACAATGCAGTTTTACATTTATCTCATTCACTGTTTTTAACTTAAAATGAATTGCAAAGCGGGCCCAACCAGTGTTCAATGATCATTTAACAATTCAGGAATGCATGTATTGAGTTTCGATTCACAGTTCGAAATGTTTTTCATGCTTGTTTTAGGCAAATGCTCAGAGTATTGCCCTCATGCCAGTGAAACAACTGAAGAGAATAAGTGAAGAAGGGAAATCCGGATGGATCAGAAGTAATACCGTATATGCATACTTTAATGTTGTATTTTGAATTCTTCTGTGGATGAAGATTTAGACCGCATGGTGAATTGTCTTAGTATGGTTTATAAACCCTTCATTTGTTAACACATGATGTGAGTGCATATGTTTAAGGTTATGCTTAGCTATGTTATTTACAACACTCAGGTTTCAAGCCTTGTCCTTTTAGACGGCGGTAATGCCCCTATCATTGGATTGTCTAGATTTTAATCAAGGAATTTTTTTAAGAAGAATATAAACAGTGAAACATGGTTAATTTGGGGCGTTACATGAACCTTGCTAGACCCGAGTTAACTCTACAATACGCCTTCAAGCTGGCTCGAACTTGACTCAACCCTAAGTCGGTCTTTCACCAAATTGAAACCGAGGGGTTTGTCGACGAGCCGATTTGATTTTGTTATAGCCCTATTTCCAACACTTGAAAAGTAATATATTCTTGTAAAAGTTTCTGAATTAACTTAGATTTATAATGCATTATCGACTAAGATCTATCATTAAAGTACGTCTCGTTCACTAGTTTATTTTCTTGAAGGCTAATTTTATTTTTGTTAATAGCTTAATGATGAAAACTAAAATACAACTAAAAGGCCAACACCAAGATGATCGAAGCAAATTGCAATGCCTTGCCCTAGTGGGACGAATATAAAGATGACATCTTTCAAGCGTCCGGCTAATGAATTCTAATTTAAAATCCCCAACATAAACATTGGTACATAAGCTGCCCCAATTGAGCCCCAAGAGTCGGAGTCGGTCTCGTTGGCAATGGCATTCGCAACAAGATGTTCATTTTATTTATTCGGGCAGGGATCGTGCCAAAATAGGGACGTTGAAAAGATAAAGTTCGATAAGTGACGGTGCAAGACGATAATACTTAGGTAATAGACAACTTTGTGACGATAGTTATTCGTGGCGTTTGTCTCCGTCATTTAGGGAGAGAAAATGCATGAATCACAGAAGCGTACTAAACAACAAAAACATACCTGATCAGATTCTTCTAGTCTATTTGCTTAAGATCATTTTCTTTTATGCAACGACGATTCTTATTCTAACCCCACAAACTGCATCCCTAGAGTGCATTACACACGGACCGTCTTGGGCCACTCAATTAGGTGCACCAACTCAATTTCACATGGAGTGGAACTTCACCCTTAAAAAATATCCAATTGCTGTATTGATGACCATTGTTTGTATGTCTGTTTTCAATCGATTGACTATTGAAGCGAGCAAATTGCTGTCGGATTTGACATCCACGATCCACCCCTCAAACTTTGGTGAGTCCACAGCGTGGAGATTACTTAAAATCGACGTGAATGGATTGCTATTGTGGAAGGCAAAATTTTACGAAAAAACGGTGCTACGGGTAAAATAAAAATTAATAATTTGATCAATCGCAGATTGTCATTTATTAAGTTGATTCTAGTGAATCCACTTGGTCAGAATTAAATGTGGTCAAAATTAAGCCAATTAAAGGTTATCACATGTCGTCAACGATGCAGAAATTAGTAATTATTTTCTTTAATTAAAAATGAGAAAATAATTATTGAAATCATTAGCCTAGGCCCAAAATCCGACTCTAACCCTAACTGGTGGCGGCTATAAATAGGGGTCATTCCCTCATCATTTTCCACATTCAGCATTGCAGAATTCAGAGGTTCAAATTGTAAGTAGCATTCAGCTATCAAGCAAGAATGATCAAACTTGCAAACTTTAGAGTTAGCAATCAACTATCTTCAGATCGAGATCAAGAACCATTTTAGAGTTCTTCAGCTGATTCTCCGCCAATCGAGATCAAGCGGTCACGCCCTCGAGTCAATTCAAGTCACTAGGAGATCCAATCAGATGACTACTTCATTATGTTAAATTCAGAGATTGTACCTACACATATTATATCAACACAGTATTAAATTTGTTTCTCAATTTCTTGTCTAATTTATTTTAGGTGCGAAATTTGTGTTTACACCTATATCTAAATTCCAACATATCAAATGTGTTTAAAATTACACAAGGCTTGAATTACTATGAGTGTGTTTGGTATGGGTGAGAATCATTTTCCTGAAAAATGATTTTCTCATTTTACGGTGTCTGGTAAGGCAAGGACGGGAAATTCGTTTTCAGGGAAAAATCATTTTTTCTAGAATGGAGAAAAATATTTTCACTTTGAATAGAGCGTAAGTTGATTTAATGTTTCTTGGGCTCTCACGCGGTCTTACACTCTTTCTCTATTCCGTGTCTATTTCCTCGATATACGGTTCGAAGATTAAGAAAAATCATTTTTAGCTTTTTTGGTTCTTTTTTTTTTAATCAAACTCATTATCCAAAAAGTTCTAGGAAAATAATTTTCAATCTTACCAAATACACTATTAACTTCAAAATTGGATGTAGTGGAGAAACCCTTACTTGGTTACTCCGATTGTGCAAAAAGTTAACTCGAATTTAAAAGCAACGATAAATGATGATACTCGTGAGCCAGTCAATCTGAACTCAAAGGCGAAAACTGAAAATACCCATTCAGCTTGCCTAAACTGAAATATATTGATCAGAGTGGATAATATTACATTACATAATATCCACCCATAGTGAACTAATACAGCACCACATTGATTGGGGGAGGAAAACCAAGCTGTGTTCACAAGTTTCTGCTAATATGAAGAGACATGCATCACAGCATCAGCCGTTCTACTGTTCAGAAACAGTGTAAACATAATTTAAAAGAAAAAATAGGCGAAACCACCAACTTTTAACAGAACCAACGTAAGCAGTAGCTAATGCACTACTGATCTAGATTTAGAAACATCACCTTCTAATTATCACATTAGGCAATCTATCATCAGACCTTAACTACCCCAGAAATTGGCCGGAATACCTGATATCTGAATCCGAACTAGCCATGACACTTCTAATTCGCATTTGAGACCTCACCCATTGCAAGAGTTCGGAGTCATCCACAAGGAGTATTGTCAAAACTTCACTCCTCAAATCACAGTTAATCAATTCAAAACAACTCGCATTCGAGAAATGATTTTTTTCCTTTCCTCACTTCACAGTAAAATCTCACTTGTTACTGCTCCTGTTCTTCTTAAGGCTGCGCTCTCATCCTTCCTAGTAGGCATGCTGCTGCGTAAACCCTAACCACTGACCCTTCAGTTGTCCTGCCGACATTCTGCATATCCTTTGCCAATTCCCTTTCTTCATCACTAACCAGATGCCCTCATCTTACTTGTACCCTGTGCTTTTGGCCCTTTGGGTTTCGATGATTCTAGGCCGGGTTTCAATTTCGCTTGATTCTGTACTTCTTGTTCCATTAAACAATTATATGATACTTTTTCTAATGAACTTTTATGTGCCCCTTCCATATCAAATAGCTCTTCTGTTCCAATATCAATGTGTTCAGTTTCAAATTTTTTTGATTCCCGTCCCCAACAAGTGCAATATTATTTACCTCAATGTTCTCATCAGTGACAAGCATCTTTCTGCCATGGCTGTTAAAATTTTAACCCAAATCTGTCAGAATCCTTGTGGTTGCCCTTTACCATACGTTGTTCTTGCATTGGTATACCTAAAATCTCGACTGCAGTCCTCCTCTATCATGGATTGTATTTGGGCCATCTTTTGAGATTAAAAAGCCATTTATTCACTCCATCAGTAAGCATAACTTCCCGGTGTTCATTTAGTTAAGGGTCACCATAAATTTACACTTGCGTTATGTCTCTGATCTCCAGGTGTATGGCCATACCAGCTTGTTTTAACTATACCTCCTTCCTTGTTGAGTCTAGTCTAAATTTTCCGAATCATCCCTCAGTAGCCTACGGCTGGCTCTGTTTCTTGACCTCTAGCAACTCAGATTCCAATTCCTTTCCCTTCCTGTGCAACAACTTTCCTCAAACTTAGTTTCCTGTGTAACTACAATTACTCTTGTATTCCCACTTACCCCCTTGATGGGCTCGTAGCTCCTCTCTTGAAAAAACTTCAAAATTAACGTCTCCTCTGCTTACTGCAGGTACTACAGTTACGAAGTACACTGTCACACGGGCGCAATACCTTCCCAACTCTAAGCTTGTAAATTTGAAGGAAAGCTTTCCCGATGGTAGAGAGGTCGACAAACTACTGACTCCCAATTCCCAAAGCCTCAAACACCTAGTAATGCTAGTATGAATCTCATAGAATAGGATTTGGAGACATCTAAGTAATGTAGCCCTATGAGCAGAGAGGTGAGCTTTCAAAAAACCCCGGAACACCATAAACCCATAGATAAGTTTGCAGTTTATGAGGCTTAAAAAAAAAATAATAACCGAGACCATGGAATGCAATCTTTTACATTACTGCCTGTCTCACGATGACTGCTGCGCCTAAATTCGATCTCGTGTTTCATGCTGATCCTACACGTTACTGCAGAGAAGCTGAATTTCCCGGTCACACCAAAACTGAATTGTCACAAAAGCTTTCATTCTGCAGAGCCTAGACTGATGTGCTAAAAGTAACGCCACTAGCACGTACTATTTTAGGGGCTAATGATCACAGTGAGTTGGGGTGGACAATGGATTGGATCAGCCCGTTAATTAAAGGGTTGAGCTGGGTCCAATATATTTATTAATGGGCTGGGCTGAGTTATGAGCTAAATGAACCCGACCCGCCCATTACCACCTAATAAGTGTTTTTGGTTAGTTAATTTTCCAACTAATGAATTTGTAATTTTCCAACCAAATTAAACTAGTCTAAATTCAAAGTTAGAAAATACACAATCAAACTAATAAATGGATCAGGTCAAGTCGGCCCACGGGCGGCCTGCTTAGGGCTCGTTTAAAAACAGAACAAACTTGTGCAAAACAATGGTCTATGATAATTATTGTTATGTACACAATATTGGTAATGAGGTTAACCAATTGGAACATGTAAACTAGTGTGTCAATTAGGTTAAAAAAATAATAGATCACTAAACGGGCCATTAATGGACCCGCCCAATCCGACCCATTAATATGCCTTAATGGGTTGACCTATTAATTGTCCAGTCTATTATTGACACAACCTTTTACTAGCCCTATTTTAAACGGACCGATCGCTTAACCCAATGGGTACCCAATTCGTTGCCCACCTCTAACAATGAGTGACCAGCTTAACAATCTATGATGCACAACAGAATCTACCTAAGGAGCTATTACAGAGTCTTGTCGCTCACCAGGGACTTGCTTCCAGATCGGTACATGCATATGCAGTTCCAAGTGCTCCCCGTAACAACCTGAGGAACATAGGCATCTAGGCTACTTCTTTTGTGATACTTGACTTAAAGAATAAGGGAACAAAAAGAAAAAAACAGTTGGAAGAACCACGAAACAAACCTTCTGGAAAAGCAAAGCCATGGCTGAAGTTGATCATACAGACCTTTTCCTTGGTTAAGAGCCTGGGGGCAAAGTCAGTTACTGACTGCCTATTTCCTTGGGCGGAGCAGAATCAAAATTAGTGTCAAAGAACTAAGAATGATATCTAGGTGAACATGGAAACACTGCCACCAAGCCGTTGCTCCCTTAGATGCCAAATTAGATGTCTACCAGACTTGGAGTTAACTGCTGACTAATGCTAATGATGCAGAACAACCAAATATTACCAGTAACCAGTCTAGCAGGGTCTGTGGATCTGTCTTGAGGTTATGAAGTATGAAAACAGCTTCATGTCTAACAAGATACTACAGATGATGCGACAGAAACAATCTGAGAAAACTCTCTAAGACTCAACTTGCATGACTCCGAATCTCCAATTGCCTTTCACATCTAAAATAGTGAGCTCTGTAAAGAGTATGAAAAGTTCCCAGGTTAACTAACAGAAAATGTTACTGGTAAACACAGAGAAAGAAGCAAACTATGCTGCTGCTACAAACTTATCTGAGAGACAACCAAAGCAATTTTGAAGCACTGAATTTGTGGCCAATCACGCTGCAGCCTTCATTGTTTGGTACTAGTTCTTTCATTTAAGAAGGCACCAATGCATATGCCAATCGCTAGAACCATCATAAGCAACTGTCAAACTGGAACTGGTCTAAATAGGGTAATTTAGCCCTTAATCATGTTTACTGAGTTCTCATTAATTTCTATTTGATATCATGCAGTGACGGAGATACTGACAGATGGTCACAGAGATGAGGCTAATGAAGTGGAAGAGATGCGAAGGAATGTACGGAAGATTGTATTTTGCCTTCTTGTTAGGGTAAAGATAGTAAGGGTACAAAGGGACTGTGACTATCACAGTGGCCAAATTGCATCCAAACTGACCAACAGAAGTTTGAGAAAATGAACATTCTGCAGTGCTCCTCCACTTTCATGCCGAAAGGAGATCACACAATGATTTGTACAATTGCAAAACCCTCAAACTCCAGTTCTCTTACACGATCCTGACTGCTGGACATTTACACTTAAGATTAGGCATTCCTTTCCAATACTTCGCTTTTTCCCCATAACATAAGCCCAAACCCTGTCCAAATATGCAATATCATAGAGAAATAATTGAGGAGCTTTGTCTCCTTTCATATGAAGAATTTAAGTTTAAACCTCTTCAGAGATGAAGCACCTTGCATCAGTTTCTCTAAAATTTCTCATCTCCTTCAATCTCTAAATTAATTAGGCATTCCTTTCCAATACTTCCCTTTTCCCCCACAACATAAGCCTAAACCCTGTCCAAAAGATGCACTATCATAGAGAAATAGTTGAGCAGCTTTGTCTCCTTTCATATTAAGAATTTAAGTTTAAACCTCTTGAGAGACGAACCCTGATGCACCTTTCATCAGTTTCTCTAAAATTTCTCATCTCCTTCAATCTCTAAATTTGTTATTCTGTTTCATAGTCCACTAATATTCCCAATCAATAATTTAAAGCTTGACTTGCAATTCGAAAGAAAGTTTCTAAGTTCATTTTGGAAACTAGATCCATGATCATAGTTACCACGAGCGTTCATTACCCCTGTGATATTCAAACTAGGATTGAATGATATATAGCAGAAACCATGCTTAATTTATTTGTAAGGAGTTCTTGAACTGACATGCCACGATACTTCTACTTTCGTTCAATTTTGCCACTGCACTTTGATTTTTGCCATTCATGCCACTATAAAATAGATTTTGATCAAAAGGGCCATTGAAGGCTCCTGTTGACAGTAGCTGATGCATAATTTTAATCAATTTGTGATATGATTTTAATTGATTTTCCTATTTTCTTTTAATGCTTATTAGCTATAAATTGACAAAAAAAAGAAAAAAGAATTCATGGCAGCTCAAGCACACAATCTGCATACTCTAGTTCTTTCCTTCAGTACTAAAATATATTTAAAACTCAAACTTGAAAGTGCCTTATACTCTCAAGACCTGGTGAGCCCAAAAATTCTCATTTTTTATCAACTAAAAAGTTGAATAAAAAATATATTAGACATGAATATAGTGTGATTAAAGAAACATTATGCAATTTTATGAAGTTTTTAGCAAAATACATAATCCTAAGGGACTGTACCTTTTTTTTCATGCTATTGCTGAAAGGAGCTTCCAATCGAATTCTTTTTGCATAACTAGAGTCCCAATATGATTCTAAAAACAAATTTGAAGCAAGAATTTAAAAGCAGTCATGAGAGATGACCTTGAAAATGGTGATGTCTAGGATCATGAAGAAGGAGAAAGAGGAGCGTGAAGGTGGAGTTCGAAGGCTTGAGTTTTTCATCAGCTATGGAGGGGAATAAATTTTAACATTAAAGCAAAAGGAGGAAAAATAAATGAATAACAAAAGGAAACAAAATTTACTCTAGCCGGTCATCAAAGGCTTAGAGTGGCATTTTTAACCAAAACATAAACTCCAATGACATAAATGATAAAGAAAATAGTACACTGGCAAATTTGACAAAATTTAAAAGCTCAGTGGCATTGTGTTTCAAGGACTCATTTGTAAGCAATGATCCAGTTCCACTCCAGAACAAGCGATCTGAGAAGCATTCTTAGCGACAGTGTTTATGAATTATGATATACTCTTCCCATGATCTTAGGCAATATCTTCCCAACACAATTCATCATCATAAAAAGCAAAGAACACCCACTAAACTAACCTAAAAACAAAACAAACCCAGAAATTAAAAACTTTCAAATTCCTCAAATTGAAGAAGCAAGAGGATTGTTCTCGACATTCCTAACCTGGGACTCATGATCATCGCAAACCAATCCACACCCACATTGAGGGCACTCGTAGAAATTATCAACTGGAAAATTGGCAGACGCAATTCCCACTGAGAACTCGAGCTCATCATCAGCTCTTCTCACCTCCACGATATTCAGCCACAAGAGGAAGACTTTAACGCTGATGCCACTGAGATTTGTGAGCCTGTTTTTGGAGATAACCCCATTAATTGTGGGCTTGTATTTGAGCTGATACGAACCCTCCAATGAAAAACTGCAAGACCCATTTAAGTACGCCCGGAATTTGCCCGATTTCTCGTCCAAATCATACCCCAAAGCTCCTTTAGGGAGCAAACCCCTGGGAAAATTGAAGGTCTCGAGGGCTTCGTATGCGTTTAACTTCTGAGCCGCGGTGATGGAAGAGAGAGAGAGGAAGGAGATGAAAGAGAGGAAGATGATTGTCGATGGGGACACCATTGCGAAATGAGATGTGAAAAAGGTGCAGCATTTGAGGAAGACGATCACTCAGGCGGACCGATCGGTACCCAGATTTTGTTGATTTTGATTTTTGGGATCGAAAGTCTGATGGAAGTGTAATTGGTTGATAATTTATAGACAGTAATGTGACGGGCTGTGTCTTTAGAATCCGCCTTGTTTTCGATGTTACGCAAAGTGGACTGTTGGATGTGCCAATTGCCGAACAACGTGGGCATATTGGTCGAAAATACAGCCGCATGCTGGCAATACTGAGCGGTGTAGATGGGCAAAACTGATGTATCATTGTACAAACGTGTTGGGTAAGCTGGACGTGTCCTCTTAAGATTTACGTGTCCATCAAATTCACCCACAAAGTGGGTCATTTAGGATTATGAAACAGGTACTTTTTTGGTTTAAATACTTTAAATTAGGTTCTAATAAAATGCACACTGACAATTTTATGTAGAATTATAGATATATGTACTATGTAAGATTGTTCGTTTTAGATTCACAAACTTGGAGATTTTGAGTATGCATATACTTTATTGAGTACTTCTATTCATTCTTACTTTAATTCTAAATTGAAATTTTATTTGGAACTGTACACATAGTGTATTTGCTTAGATATAGATAGTATAAGAATTTAGTATGATATCAAAATAAGTTGTCCTTTAAGTTGCCATCATGGTGATATCATTCCTATTGATTATTACTAGGTTCGAAAGTAGCCCACACATGAATGAGTAGAATATATAAAAGTAGATATGGTCTATATTGGCAAATTTGAAAAACCTTGAATATGTATATACATAATATAAGTTAGTGTGTTACTGCACCGATTGTAAATTGAATTGATATAAATGTCTGCTAACATACTTAATAAGGTTTGTAAGCATTGTTCTTCAAAGTTTATGCAGTATTCTATTTGTATCGGTTTGTATGTCTTGTCTACCTACCCAAAAAAGAGAACAGAGTTGATCTCAAAAACGTTTCTTAAAGTTGCGTGAATATATTTGTTCAATCTAATCCTTATCATTTACCAAGCCACCTTCATTTCCGTAGCTTTCTTGACCTGGCCTAGGTCGTTGTTCCTTTCTGTCACAACCCACAATCCATGCTCATGATGTTCAAGTGTATAATCGTAAGATTAAGTCAATTTAATTAGGCTGCATTTGACAGGGGGTAAGGATGGCCTTTATTGCATTCTAGAGGACGCTACGCTGCACATTTTGTCACCACATTCACATATAAAAGAGAGAGAGTTTTGCTCAATGTCACATCGTTAGGGGTTTCAATCATATCTCTTCCAACTAATTAATCAGAGAAAAAATCGCGTACTTCTCATACACCTGACGCCAGGGCTGTTGTAACGCCCCAATCCTAAAGGATGGATTAAACTGATGATCCTCATGGAATTACTAGTTGTCAACAGCGAAAGTCGCTCGTGAATTGGGAGCGTTACCGTCGTTCCCCAAAGGAACAAGGCTCTTGGGTCTACCTGTAGCTACGTACTGGCTAAGTCAAAACTGGATAAGTAGCTGTGGAATAGGACTCGCCTACAATTACATATTGGTACAGCACTACACGTTAATACATTTATTGGTCCAGCATTACACGATAATATTAGAAGGTCCAAAATGATATACAGCTAACGGGTTCTTGGGATGCCCAGCTTAAAGGATCACTGTGAGCTCGTCTAGCGATGCCCCTGCAAAAAGAACTTCGGTATCTCCTTCACTTGGTACTACCCTCAGGTTTTTCCGAGAATGAGCCTTTCACTGATTCCTTCCCTAAAATCAAAACATAAAACATTCGAATAATGAGCCGAAGCTCAGCATGTACACCCCCATGCAGTGAAATCAAAATAATACATAAAGAGTTGGCCGCCCGCATTTCAAAATAATTTATTTTGCAAACAGGAGAGGGAAAGAATGCGTAAATACGATGCTTACTTATTATTATCTGAAAGTGAACCCCTTGGTCGATGTACATCTTGAAACGATCATACTGTAGGTGCTCACCCCCCAGGCCGATCGAGAAGCCTGAGTAGACACCCTGCGCGGGTATATTGATGGGCATAAGCCCCAATGCTTGGTCACTGGGCGGGGTCACTTGTTTATATGACAAAACACTGTGAAACTTGGTTCATTGAATGAATCTTATGTTACTTTACTTTGTTGAGAAATACGTGAATTTTCGAAGAGCACAGGTAGTGTACGTACCTGGTCTTTGGAAAGCTTCTCTCCAATTTGAGTGAAACTTATTTGTGGGCAGTCTGAAGCAACCGATGTGGCCTCACTTCTGCTTCAAGATGTCATGTTCTTAGTTAGTGAGAAGTTCTGAAGCGTATTCAATTCTTTTTAGCTTAACACGCATTTTCTTTTACATTAAAGCCCGTGTGTGATCTTTTTCATTATCAATGTGTCGATTTGTTTTGTCAGTACTGGCGTCGTTATCCTTATTGTAGGGGTTTATAATTACTCGAGTCTTCACATGATGTCAAATTATTAATCACTTGCTTACCTATGTGTGAATGTATCTATATATGTGTGTAATATATATATAACGAGTAATATGCATTCCGTTCACGTCTTCCTCGTTCATTCGTTATCGTTAATAGGAAGCGTTGCCAACGATTCTCATTTCATAAACTTTGGGCTTGAATTTGTGGGCGCTAATGACTCATTTGGCACTAAACTAACCAAAGCCACCCTTGGTTTCAATGGCTCAACCAAACACGTTCAATCAGGCGATTCGCATAAATTCAATAACCTTTCAACCAACTACAACCTTTTAACCGATTACAATTTGCCCAACTCAACAATGCAACCAAAATTACACAATAGTACTAAACAGCAAATAGTCCCAAAAATCATCTCATCCAACCAAAATTACACCATGAAACACTTAATCGTTCCACAGGATTGATTCACGAATTCAAATAACAATTAATATTCACATGAACTTCACTCTCCCTCTCACTGCCAGTTTGTCCCCACCACGTATAATTCCACTGTCCACAAGCCTTTCCAAATTTCATAACGAATCAAATAGAATTGCTCATTACATCACGAAATCAGGAATTTCAATCTCAAACAACCCAAGAAAATCAATCAAAGTAAGGTTAGGGTTTCACCTTCTCACTTGACGTTGGGGCTAGAACCGAGAGGAGAGTTGGTGGTGTCGGTGACCGGGGGAGTGGGCGGCACACGGCCGGCCGGCGAGCCCTCAGTGAGGGTCAGTGGACGGCGAAACCAAGGGGCGACGGTGGTCGAACCTGGCGCAGCAAACTCAGGGGGCGACGCAGCTATGGGCTCGAATGACTAAACCGAGGTGGCTGGGAAGGCTAGGCGGCCACGACCGGCACTCTGGCGGCGGCGAACGACCAAGCGGGGCCGGTTTCCGGCAGACCCAAAATAGAGGAGGAGAAGAAGATGTCGAGCAGCAGGCAGGGGAAGGAGAGAGAATGAGAATCGCGTTTTGGGTTTTGCTTGATTTTGATTTTTTTTTTTTTTTTTGTTTCCTGATGTCGGTTCCCCCTTTTTTTTTGGTATTATGATTATTGATATTCTTATTGTTCTTTGCTAAACTTCTCAATGGAAAGGAGTGCGAGACGACTGTAGTAGGGGCGGAGAGTGTAGCGATCAGCGAGCAGGCGACCTTATAGCAAAGGAGGAGATTAGGGAGGCCTTGAAGAAGATGGCGAATGGGAAGGCAGTGGGCCCAGACCAGATTCCAGTGGAAGTTTGAAAGTTTATGGGGGAGGTAGGGCTAGATTGGCTCACGGAGCTGTTTAATGTTATTTACAGGACCGCCAAGATGCCCAGAGAGTGGAGGGCCAGCACAGTCATCCCACTGTACAAAAACAAAGGGGATATTCAAGTTTGTAATAACTTTAGGGGTATTAAACTGCTCAGCCACACTATGAAACTTTGGGAGAGGGTGATTGAGAGAAGATTACGCGAGGTTGTAGAAATTTCAGAGAACCAATTTGGTTTCATGCCAGGCAGATCGACCACTGAGGCGATCCACCTCCTCAGAGGGCTCATGGGCTTGTTCAGGGATAAAAAGGTGGATCTCCATATGGTGTTCATTGATCTAGAGAAAGCGTATGATCGAGTCCCAAGGGAGGTATTGTGGAGGTGTTTGGAAGAGAAAAGGGTGTCACCCGCGTACATCCGAGTAATTAAGGATATGTACGAGGGAGGGCGGACGCGTGTTAGGACACCAGGAGGGGTCTCTAAGGACTTCGCTGTTAGTATGGGCCTACATCAGGGCTCCACCCTAAACCCGTTTCTTTTCACTTTAGTTTTGGATGAACTCACTAGAGGAATCCAGGACGAAGTGCCTTGGTGCATGTTATTTGCAGATGACATCGTTCTTATCGATGTGACCAGGCAGGGGGTGAATGACAGGTTGGAGAGTTGGAGGCATACGCTGGAAGTTAGGGGTTTTCGATTAAGTAGATCAAAAACGGAATACCTCCATTGCTGTTTCAGTGGTAGGATAGCAGAAGGGGGAGAAATCACACTGGATGGGAGGGTGATACCAAAAGTCACTAAATTTAAGTATCTGGGCTCGATCATCCAGCAAAATGGGGACATTGACGAGGATATTAGCCAGCGGATAAGAGTGGGTTGGCAAAAGTGGAAGTCAGCATCAGGGGTACTGTGTGACAAGCGAGTGCCCCTAGGATTGAAAGGCAAAGTCTATCGGATGGTAGACCGGCTGTCCTCTACGGATCGGAGTGTTGGCCTCTAAAGAAGACGCAGGCCCAAAGGTTGATGGTAGCCGAGATGAGAATGATCAGGTGGATGTGTGGTTTTACGAGATTGGACAGAATTAGGAATGGAGTAATCAGGAGCTTAGCTGAAGTGGCCCCCATAGAGGAGAAGATGAGGGAATCGAGGCTCAGATGGTTTGGCCACGTAAAGAGGAGAAGTTTGGCCGCCCCGGTGCGGAGGTGCGAATTGATCGTCCCCCCGGTGGAAAGAGAGGGAGGGGTAGACCGAAGAAAAGCCTAGAGGAAGTGGTTAGAGAGGACTTGAGAGTTGCCGGCCTGACGGAGGACATGGCTCAGGATAGGAGGTTGTGGCGGGATAGGATTAGGGTCTCTGATTGTAGGGGACCGGACGCGTAGATGGTAGTAGCTCCGGTGGGGTGGGGGCGGGTTTGGTTTTGGTGTGCTTGTCTGCAGGTCGTGCTTTTCTGGGATGTGACGGCATCTAGTGACGGCATCTAGCGCCCTTGGTGGGTTGAGGTATGTCTATACTCCTTGGTTATTTCGCTCTCCGGCACATTTTCTCCTCCTTGGTTTTGGTTTGCATTCGTTTTCTCTATTAACTTTTTTCAAAAATTGTTTTGTGGGTCTTAAGGAATCGACCTCTCTATGGGTAGAAATACCGGTAGGGGTAAGGTTGCCTACAGTTGGATCTCCCCAGACCCCGCGAAAGCGGGACCCACACTGGGAGTTGTTGTTGTTGTTGTGTATTTGTTCTTCCCATACAGATCAATGTTCGTTTGAAAGAGCATTAAGGAGTTTAATATTACCTTTTGCGAGACCACATCGTCGTTTCAACCTGCATCGCACAAATACAATGCACACCACTGTAGTTATTATTTAAAAACAATTAGATCGAAATGCGGCGCCCAACTTGATTAGGATGTATTCGGGTTGGGCTGTTACAGCTGTTAATTTTGTCCTCTACAGTTAATTTGCATCATTGTGGGTTTGCCCTTGGTAAAGCAAGTGGTATGTCATTTCAAACTATTTTATTGGCCAAAGAAATCAAATCAGCTACACAAGGGTGGGATTTTATCTAGGCTAGATACATCCAACTGACCCAGACTGCGATTAGCACATCGATGGCGTTTCCCTCTTTCAAAGTGTGTGCAGTGCAATGTGCATCATATGCGTAAAGACAAATCACCCATGCAAGCTTTAGCACTCTACTATATGGTGTTTAGGAAATTAGAGCAAGCTAATAGCGGAAGCAATAGGATGAAACAGATATTCAGGAATTAAAGGAACGATAACAGGAACAAAACAACGACACACAAGATTTACGTGGAAACCCAATGCGGGAAAAAACCACGGACGGCGACGAGCACAATCAATCCACTATATGAGTAGGGAGAATACAAAACGATCACGATCACAATCACAACAAGTGATTTGATCCAACAGCAGAATTACAACCTCTCTTGTAATCTCTCTCACAATTCTCTACCTCTCAATGTATTTAGGGATTCAGGAGTGATTTTAGATCCTAAGTGTGACCCCCTTTTATAGGGTCTAGAACACCAGGGTTTTACCCTTAGAGACGAAACCTAACCGCCAGGAGAAACTGCAGGTCGTGCCAAACCCTAGCCGCCACCATCGCGCCCAGCAGATCAACACGTGGCACGACCGTGCCATGTGGCACAGTCACACCATGCCCAGTGGCACGACCGTGCCACATGGCACGGCTCCCCCATGCCAATATTCTGCCTTCTCTCGATTTTGCGCTCCTTCATCCTGACACGTCCGTGTTTATGTAGCACGGTCCTACCGTCCTGTTTCTTGGATTTTGGGCCACGAACCCAACAATCTTTACCTTGGACCGAAATCTCTAATTACCAACTCTCTAACGCCGTCATCGTACCCCGAAGGGTGACGGCCCCCAAGGGGCAATGCCCCGAAGGGCGCTCAAATGCTGTGAATGCTAACTAAGTCCAAGCAATGCTCGAACTTAGCTATAGGTAGAGGCTTGGTCAACATGTCTGCAGGGTTCTCTGAAGTGTGAACCTTTCTCACGACTATTTCTCCTGCAGCAACTGTATCTCTGACATAGTGATACTTGACACTGATGTGCTTGGTCTTTGAATGGTAGGCATCGTTCTTAGTCAAGTGGATAGCACTTTGACTATCAGAAAACACCACAGTGGTAGCCTGTGGAATGCCAAGCTCAATAACAAGGCCCCTCAACCAAGTAGCTTCCTTCACTCCTTCAGTAGCAGCAACATACTCAGCCTCTGTAGTAGATAGAGCTGCAATAGACTGTAAAGATGCTTTCCAAGAAATAGCACCTGCACACATAGTGAAGATATACCCAGATATGGACCTTCTTCTATCAAGATCACCAGCGTAGTCAGAATCAACAAAGCCTGTAACATCACATGTACTAGCTTTGTTTCTATCAAATACCAACCCCTTATCAACAGTACCCTTCACATAGCGAAGGATCCACTTCACAGCTTCCCAATGATCCTTTCTAGGATTATGCATATACCTACTTACCACACTCACTGCATGTGATAAATCTGGCCTAGTGCATACCATAGCATACATCAAACTACCAACAGCACTAGAATAAGGAACATTAGACATTCTATCTATATCCTCCTCAGTTTGTGGACAACACTCAGCAGACAATCTGAAATGTGCAGCAAGGGGTGTGGAAACGGCCTTACAGTTATCCATATTAAATCTGCCTAGTACTTTCTCAAGGTAGTGTTCTTGAGACAAGTACAGCTTACCAGCCTTTCGATCTCTTCGAATCTCCATGCCTAGAATCTTCTTTGCTGCACCCAGGTCCTTCATCTCAAACTCCTCACTGAGTTGAGATTTCAACTTGCTAATCAAGGATTTATCCTTAGAGGCAATCAACATATCGTCAACATACAATAGCAAGTAAATAAAGGCACCATCAGAATATTGTTTAAAATACACACAATTATCATGTCGGCTGCGTGTGTATCCTTGTGTAATCATGAAGGTGTCAAACCTTTTGTACCACTGCCTAGGAGCCTGCTTAAGTCCATGTACAAGGACTTCTTCAATCTACATACCAGTTGTTCCTTCCCAGAAACAACAAAACCTTCAGGTTGCTTCATATAGATCTCTTCCTCCAATTCCCCATGAAGGAATGCAGTCTTCACATCGAGCTGTTCTAGCTCCAGATCAAACAAGGCAACAGATGCAAGAAGCACTCGAATGGAGGTATGTCTAACAACAGGTGAGAATACCTCATTATAGTCAATACCTTCCTTCTGATTGCAGCCACGAACAACCAGGCGTGCTTTCCACCTTGCATCCTCAACTCCAGGAATGCCCTCCTTTCTCTTGTAGATCCATTTGGCAGTTAAGGCTCTCCGACCTTTAGGTAGCTCACACAGTTCCCAAGTCCGATTCTTTTGCAAACTCTCTATTTCCTCTTGCATAGCTAGGATTCAGTTAGGTGAACTTGGGCAGGTGATTGCTTCAGTATATGTTGAAGGTTCCACACCTTCAGGCACCTCTTCTGCAACTGAAAGTGCATATGCTATCAGTCCCTCATCATCATTGTAGCGAGCAGGCCTCCTGATCTCCCTCCGAGGACGATCACGAGCTATAGAGTGAACAACCTCCACCTGAGGCTGATCTGAACTGATAGTGCCAGGTTCAGTAACCTGGGCCTCCCTGCTGGGCTGACTAGCAGCTCCACCTTGAACTGCAACGGTCTCCACGTCTATCTCCATACTTGTATCTTGCTGATCACCTGCACCAGTAGAAGGAAACAACAGAATCCTCTCCAGAAGATAACATAGCAGTCTCATTGAAAGTTACATCCCTATCTGAATGACTTTCTTAGACTCAGGACACCACATGCGGTATCCTTTAGACTCAGTTGCATATCCAAGGAACATACATTTGACAGCCCTAAGGAGCTAATTTTTTATTATTCACATGGGCATACACAGGACATCCAAATATTCTTAAACTAGAATAATCAACAGGATTACCTGACCATACTTCTTCTGGAATTTGGAAGTCAATGGAGGTGTGTGGTGAACGATTCACCAAGTAGCAGGCTGTAGAAATAGCCTCTGCCCAAAAAACTTTGCGATCCCAAAGCCCGGCATTTGAAAGCATACATCGGGCTTTCTCCAGTAGAGTCCTGTTGATTCGTTCTGCAACCTATTTTGCTGTGGTTTACCAACCAAAGTCTTGTGCCTAGCTATGCCATTTATTGTGCAGAACTCTTCAAACTCTGACTCAACGAACTCAAGACCATTGTCAGTCCTAAGTTTCTTGATCTTTCTCCCAGTCTGGTTCTCAACTAGAGCCTTGAACTTCTTGAACATGGAGAATGTCTCATTTTTCTGTCTCAAGAAGTAAACCCAAACTTTGCGTGAGAAATCATCAATAAAAGTTAACATATAGCGCTTACATCCAAGAGAAGGAACCTTCGAAGGACCCCACAGATCAGAATGAATGTAGTCAAGGATCCCCTGAGTACGATGCTTCGCTTTAGAGAAACTCACTCTCTTCTGTTTCCCAAAAACACAGTGATCATAAAAATCAAGCTTACCCGTTCCAGCGCTACCCAGACAACCTTTCTTACTTAGAATGGTCATCCCTTTCTCACTCATATGGCCCAATCTCATGTGCCATAACCTTGTATCATTAGTATCTGCTGATGCCGTACCAACTGCAGCTACTCCTGTAACTGTAGTTCCTTGTAGGATGTAGAGACTGCCCTGCCGCAGTCCCTTCATTACCACCATGGCTCCCTTTGTCACTTTTAGGACACCATTCTCCATAACAATCCTGCAACCATTAGTCTCAAGAGTACCCAAGGAGATCAAACAACGAGTCATTTCAGGTATGTGACGAACCTTAGACAAAGTTCTAACTATACCATCATGGGTTTTAACCTGTACAGTACCTATTCCTGCAACTTTACACTCAGTATCGTTGCCCATAAGTACAATCCCAGTATCAACAGGCTCATAAGTGACAAACCAGTCCCTACGAGGACACATGTGATACGTACAGCAGAATCTAAAACCCAATCATCACCTAACCCCCTTTCAGAGGTGGTAGCCAAAGACATAGTAGCAAGCAACACATCACCATCAGACTCTGACTCTATTGCACAATCAGCTGTAGCAGTTTTCTCCTTTTCCTCTTTCCCTTTCTTTTTCTTTAGTTTCCAGCAGTTAGCCTGAATATGACCCAATTTACCACAGTAATTGCAGGTTTTATTGGAATGAGGATTCTTAGACTTAGATCGGTTCTTTTTCTTATTACCGTTCCCCTTTTGTTCAGTTCTACCCCTAACAACTAATCCCTCAGCCGGATCAGCATGGATATCATGGTCAAATTTCTCCTTAGACAGCAGATTAGACTTGACATCCTCAAAAGATATAGTATCAGAATTACTATATAGCATAATCTCCTTAAAGTGTTTATAAGAAGGGGGTAGAGACACAACAAGTAGAATAGCTTTGTCCTCATCCTCAATCTTTACATCCAGACTTTCCAAGTCAACCAGAATAGAATTAAATTCATTCAAATGTTTTTGAACAGGGGTACCTTCAGCCATACGAAAGGTGTACAACCTTTCCTTCAAACGGATCTTGTTGGCTAGACTCTTCGTCATGTAGAGTTCCTCCAGCCGAGTCCACAGATCCACAGCAGTTGCCTTATCGAGCACCTCTCGCAGGACATGTGGTGCCAGGCACAACTGAATGGCTGAAACCGCTTTCAACTCCAGTTCTTCCCATTCCTCGTCCGTCAGCGATCCACGCCTCTTCTTTTGGTCTGTTGCCCATTGTTCGTCAGTCACCTTCTCGGGTTTCACGTGAGGTCCTTGTAGAACCTTCCACAACCCATGCTGGATGAGAACTGCTTTCATCTGCACCTTCCAGAGATTAAAACTAATATCCCCATCAAATTTTTGAATATCAACCTTCATAATTGAAGACATCCTAAACCAAGGCTCTGATACCACTTGTTAGGAAATTAGAGCAAGCTAATAGCGGAAGCAATAGGATGAAACAGATATTCAGGAATTAAAGGAACGATAACAGGAACAAAACAACGACACACAAGATTTACGTGGAAACCCAATGCGGGAAAAAACCACGGACGGCGACGAGCACAATCAATCCACTATATGAGTAGGGAGAATACAAAATGATCACAATCACAACAAGTGATTTGATCCAACAGCAGAATTACAACCTCTCTTGTAATCTCTCTCACAATTCTTTACCTCTCAATATGTTTAGGGATTCAGGAGTGATTTTAGATCCTAAGTATGACCCCCTTTTATAGGGTCTAGAAAACCAGGGTTTCACCCTTAGAGACGAAACCTAACCGCCAGGAGAAACTGCACGTCGTGACAAACCCTAACCACCACCATCGCGCCCAGCAGAGCAACACGTGGCACAACCGTGCCACGTGGCACGGTCACACCGTGCCCAGGTGGCATGACCGTGCCATGCTCCCCCGTGCCAATATTCTGCCTTCTCTCGGCTTTGCGCTCCTTCGTCCTGACACGTCCGTGTTTATGTAGTACAGTCCCACCGTCCCTTTTCTTGGATTTTGGGCCACGAACCCAACATATGGCATCCAAATTTTCATAAGCGAGACAACTCAGGTCTTATACTATTATTCAAGTAAGAATAAGTTCTTGCAATATCCGCATTTTAAACCCAAAAGTGATTTACATGAGAAACCTGTCAAAGCATGTAACCTATCATGCACCTTCAACAAGTAAGTTAAACATTTGATTAAGTTAATTAGTTCTTGTATGATTGTATTAATTTAGTTCTCATTTAGTGCATGAATTATTTGCATTAACATAGTTTTTGGGAAAAAAGTACTCCTGTTTGATGATCAATTTGTTATAAAGGTCTTTGGAGATGAAACCATATCACGAGAAAGAAAACCCAATGCAGGTCCATACTTAATTTGAGATGACCCATAAACGGAGTTAGCTAATGAATCAGTTTAATTGAGAGTACCGAGAAGGAAGCTTTGGAAAAAAACAACCAAACTATTCAATCTAGAGAACATCCAAAACCAACAAACAAGGCGAAGCGCGAGCAGAGATTCATATAAACAGCCAAAAAGTGGAATTGGGTTTGAACTATATATTGATAATTTTTTTTTTTTTTGGTGGGGAGTGGGTTAAATACATAGAAGCTTAGGTGGTCATTTTCATAAGGGTTCTACCCAAGTTATTGTCCAATAAAATAGATGAAAAAGTAGCACTAAAACTTGACTTCCAAATGATAGGGTGGGGGAAAGTTTGGCCCATATGAGTCATTCAGTCTGTAGCTCCATTTGCCTCTTGGAATATATGCTGACTGGAGGATTTTTGCTGTTAGCCCTCTGAATTTTTTGATGTCTTTAATAAGATGATCAATTTTCCATGGAGAATGAATGTGCTCTTTAACTGCATCGACAACAATTTTGTTGTTCCTTTAGATCCCAATAAACTTGTATCTGGCTATGACCGTTTCTTGAAGTCCCATCTCACGGTCATTGCTTCTGCTGCTACAATTGATGTTGTCGCAAAGTTATGCGCCCCCGCTTGTAGGAGTTGGCATTTCCAATCGCGAAGTAAATAACTACCTGTGTCGCATTCTAGTTGTTTATAGATCCGTCCAAAGTAAGTTTGACAAATCCCCCTTGTGGTTTCTTCCAAGTCACTAATCATTCTGTATGTTTATTCTAACTTGATTGAGAGGTGTCTTGACCGGCTGATGAAAAGAGGTTACGTGATCGCCATTATGCACTTGTTCTCTTAGCTCTAATATATGATGGGTTGAAGTGGGTTGAAAATCTTGTGCTTGAATATAGAGCCATTTCTCTCCTCCATATGCTCCAAAAGCAGGTAGGTGGCCTTGTGGAGCACGATTTTGTTAATGGAAGAATGGAGTGCTTGAAGTAATCTACGCTCATTGATATTAGAGGGAAATACAATGTTTGGTATCCAATGATGGGAATGACCTATACTCCTCTCTCTCTTTTTTTTTTTTTTTTTTGGGTTGCATAGGAGCATTGGAAAAAAAAAAAAAAAAAAGGTATTCAGATGACTCAATGTCCTCGTGACATAGAGGGCAAACTGCATCAATATTTAATCCTCTTTTAAGAAGTGTACCTTGTAAGGGTAAACCATTGTGAAAAATTTGCCACACAAAGAGTTTCGCCTTTGGCAGGACATCAGTCTTCCAAATCCAATTTTCCTCCCTAGTGTTTGGTCTGTCAAGGTCATGGCACATCCAGGCGGCAGATTTTGTCCAAAATTGACCATTTCCAGTTAAACCTCAACACCATTTATCCGAAAGGGTATGGACAGGTATGGGAATACTGGAAACAATAGGCATGATATGAGTAAGCATCTACCATAATAAACTCGTTAACATGTGTTTCTACGTTGATCGTGGAAGGGTCAATATTCAAAAGTTGTAAAAGATTATTTTCATGGCACCAAATATCTGTCCAGAATTATATTTTGGTGTCATCTCCAATTTTCCATTGAATTCATCTTCGGAACACAGAAAAGCTCTTCATCCGAGACTCAGTATTTTTAGTACGTCTATTGAACAAGCCATTGGTTTGACTGTATCTCCAATTATTTGGTTGTATACTGATAATACATATCAATGTTTTGTGCATTTTGATTTTTTTTTTAAAAAAAGTAATAAGCTAGTTGTTCAAACTCCCAACATATTGCACGAGGTATCTCTATATATATGTTTGCATGTTGGGTAATGCAATGCACATAGGTAGATATATTTGATTTAATGGAGCTGTGGAAAGTGTAGTAATATTATAACCTACATTTGATGGAATTGTAAATCTTTAGATTTAACCTGTTTAGCCCAGCTTTTATAAAAGTCATCTTATTCTTTAAGATCAATTTGTTTAAAAGTTGTTTTTATAAGAATTGTAGAGTGTTTGGTTTACCTTCTTAGATAGATATTTGATGTGTAATATATATATATATATATATATATATATATATATATATATATATATATATGTGTGTGTGTGTGTGTGTGTGTGTGTGTGTGTGTTCCTATAAGTACATATAGAAACATTCAATTAAAACCTGACAAGCCCAAACAATTATCTAGGGCACTAGCATAGTTGAAATGGATGAAAATTGACTATCTATTCCATTAGAATGAAGTCAAGCACCATTCAACCTAGTAGGCTTCCTAATAGCAAGTCAAGCTATTAGACAGTATCATGACTCATATGCTAGTACATGATCAAGAAATGCACAACAAATGACATCTTGGACACTTTCATAGGACCTTCCATCTTCTCAAATAAATTGAACATAAAGAATACCAAACCTACTTAAATTTATGCACAGATAGATCGAGCACATAATGCCTTACTTTCAGCTTGAGCTACAATTAAGGTCTAATAATTGCCAATTTGCAACATGTAGAACAATAAGTTAAATTGCTTGTCCCTTCCCACCATTAAAAACAAATTACACTGGAGGACTTGTGAGCTCCCAAATGCTTATGCCTTAATTTTGACTATTCTAGAATCATGGATCCACTTTGTAGAACCATCAAGAAAGATTACTAATGTTTGCTTAATTACAAAAAACATAGACTTTTTGAATGAGAACACAAGTCCAAGCATGAATAATGGGACCTAGCAAATGCAATAATGCTAGGATTGCAGATTTAACTTCTTCTTCTTCATACCAAATTTGCAATTCTTTTTTGTAATCAAAAAAACAACAATACGCACTTGGAATCCATGTGCAAAACAAGCCCAATTGAAAAGGCAGGTAGGTAGAAATTACGCCCTTTTCTTTTTTTTTTTTCCCACCCAAATTAAAGGGAATTGAGTGACCAGAAATTGTGATCTAAATATGCCATTCTCACTTTATCATTTAGATTTGTCGAGAATTGAGTTAGAAAAATAATCTAAGCTTCATTTGGTTCCGAAAAAATCACAAAGAAAAAAAATATGGAGGAAAATTAGGTGGAAAAATTATCAGAAACAAGTGATAAAATTTTTCTCATAAAATTGTGAGGAAAGTTTGGGAAAAGTTCCAATTCCGAACTCCTCAAACCTTGCATTACTTAGATGACATTAATATGATTCATGTTCATCAACATTTAAATTTCTCATCCAAATTCTTGTATTATTTCCTCAATCCAAATAAGAGAAAAAACTCACTTTCTTTGTACATTTTTTTCTTTCAACTTTTCTTTTCACTAAATTTTTTAAAGACCAAATAGTGCCTTAAGAAAAGGAAAAATTAGTGGAACCTAGGTGGCAAGAAGGGACAAGACAACAACAAAAGCATTAAACATACTTAGTGGGGCAATTGACGACGTCACACGAGTACAAGATGACAATGTCGCCAATATCGACGGATGGGTAAGAAATCTGTGTCACCAAGGGGTTGTGGCGTAGTGGTAGCTCACTTCGTCCCTTAACCAATTGGTCAGGAGTTTGATCCTTGACTTTTGGGAATGAAGAGCAATTTTTGGTCAATCCTCTACCCTTAAGTGGAGCTCGCAGGACGAGGGAATTAGTCACTGCGATTGCTGGTGGATACCTTTGGTTAAACTTTAAAAAAATATATATATATTTGTGTTGTATAACCTAAAAATATATGTTTGCTTAGATATCTGGTCCGGTAAGTGCGGAAGGAGGCAAAAATTTTTATAATGCAATTTACCTGGCTCTATTTGAAGCTCAGGACATGAGAATGTGTGATGAGCTCGGTTGTTTGAAGGGTTTGAACGAGTTGGCTCGATTTCACAAGGACCATGCACAGGCTGCAATACGAGATCTTCAAAGAAAGCATCCGAATGTGGCTATTGTGTATGCACGGAGATTACTTCGGGGGATTGAGATGGATAATCGAGGATGCGTTTTCTCTTGGGTTCAACAAAGATGGGGTTCAGAAGGTTTGTTGGGGAGTGGTGACAACAAGTACAGCTTCAGTTTGAGGAGGAGGTGTGGATCAGAAGGGTTTACAGTCCGTGAAAGTCCAAATGAACGCTACAGCTGGGATGGGATTCATTTAAGTCAGCAACTCAGCATACACACTTTCACACGGCTCAATGGCTGTTGCGCCGAATCATTTGGTATAATAACAACAATTAGTTTGTTGACACCCTCCCCCCACCCCCTGAAAAATAAAAGAGTTTGGAAGTGATTCGAGAATTCAATTGTGATCATTTCTTTCTTAATATTGTTATTCGATCTTTCAAAATGGATAAAAGTTAGTGGTCAGAAGAACTTACTCCCTTATTAATAAAAGATATGTTTTATTTTTGCATGCAATTTCGTCTTCATTGGAATTGAATTTGTGACTTTGATTTCAATTTCCTCAATTGATATATTTTGATTAAAGCTATGTAATTGAAGTGTTTCTTTAATTGTTGGACATAATGGTTGTCGTCTTCAGATGTCAGGCAACGGGTTAATAAAAGCAAAAGTAGTTGGCACTCTAACTTGATTCAAGTTGGACAAGTTAGACCAAGTTGGATCAAAACTATTTAAAAAAAAAAAAAAGAAAGCACGATATGTTACATTATTATTAAGAGTGTGCTCTGCAACAGTATTTTGAGTAGTGCTTGGTGTTTTAACTAAGTCAATACACTCATCAGGTCATTTTTAGTGTTCGATAATAGAGTGTTTTCACTAACATTTTAGGCAGCGTTTTGCGTTTTAGGCAGCTTTTCTGAAAATATAATACTATTAACTTTTGGCATTCAAAAATAGCGTCTCATATTTTTTGGCCAAAAAATATCCTTTGGAAATTATCTATATCCTTTTATGTCAACTTACATTAATCAGCTAATCTAATAATTAAATTTATCGAACGCATTTATTTCAACTACTCATCTAAGTAGCTATCCATTGACAACTAAATTAAAAACGCTATTCGCTGTTTAAATAACTATCCGCTATTTGAACCACTAATTTACCGAACAGGGCCTAAGGCTATGTTCGGCAACAATATTTTGGGTAACGTTTAGTGTCTTGACCAAGTCAATATACTAATTAGTTAATTTTTAGTGTTCGGTAAATTAGTGTTTTGACTAGCATTTCAAGTAGCGCTTAGCGTTTTAGGCAGTGTTTTTGAAAAGTTAATAGTATTAACGTTTGATATTTAAAAGTAGCGTTTCATATTTTTTAACCAAAAAAAATATTCTTCAGAGATTTTATCTTTGAAAATTATCTATTTTTATGTCAATTTACATTAATCAGCTAGCCTAACAGTTAAAATTGTCGAACACATTAGTTTAAGATGCTCATCTAAACAGCGTCCGCGAACAGCTAAATTAGAAACGCTATCCGCTATCTAAACAGCTGCTCGCTATCTGAATCGCTATCCGCTGCCTAAACAGCTAAATTTATAAAGCAGGCCCTAAGTAACTTGAGCTTAAGTTTTCATGGTTACAATTCGGGGGGCGGGAGCAGCAACTAGGCATATTCTCTGTCTTGCATACAGTTGTGTACCACATCTGAATGTGTAACTTGAATTTAATAAAGTTCTAAATCTTTAGATTTCATGTATAACATATACTAATATATTATTTGAGAGTTCAATGGTTATACAATTGTACAACTTAAGAGAGCTTTAAAATCTTTAATAAGATATGAATTTTTGTTTTTAAAAAAATTCCCCGGTTGATCCAGTTACATTTATATAGAAAGATATAAAAGACGACAGTTTTTTCTTCATTCATAATAGAAGTATATTATCATTTACCCTCTTAATATTTTGATAAATGTTCTGTAAAAGTCATTCTGCAATTTGCATGTTAACTTTCAAAGTCTTTTTTTTTTGGGGGGGGGGGGGGGGGGTGGGTTTGCAGCAACCTTGAGTTCAGTTACAGCTAGTCCGTCCATTCAGAGTATTCAATCACTTGAAAACTGGATAGCTCCCATCTTTAAATTCATATATTTGCAGTGGTGTAATTAATGAAGAACCAAGCCACCACACAAATTAACAATGGTCTCTGCCTGTGATTTGTCTCTATGAATTTCAGTTTAGAAATACTAAACAATAATAATTAACAAACACATTATGATCGTAACAAAACCCATTTGTACCCAATTATGTTCTCCAAAACCATATCCGGAATTTGGTTTGACAAGAAACTGAATTGATCCATGCAAGCTAAAGGTAGAACCTTTTTTTTATGGTGTTTTCTTAACAAGTTTGCTCAGGTAAATATAACCCCAACTTCACCAACCCAATTTAGATTTGACCAAACTCGAAACTAACTTGACCGATGAAGTTGGTTATTCTTTTCAAATGTTCAGGGATATGAAAATAATGGTATGGTTCAGTAATCAAAATGATGATACTCCAACAAATTAAGTCAAAGAAGTAGACTTGAATCAGCTCAATCAATCAGATTTTTATTCAGACTACAAGTACGTCCTTGATGGATTGAAGAAGACAACACCACTACCCCCACTGAATAACAATATGTGGTATGGGACCTAACTAGTAGTGCCCTAATAGCTAGCTAGTAAATCTAACATAGACTATCAAGATCAATCAAGAAGAAGCCACCATTTTTGAGTCATTCTTCTGCATATCATCAACAACTCCGCCATTAACGCAATCAAACCCACATCCACACGACGGGGACTCCTCGAACCCTTCAAGCGAGAACCGAGCGGAGGCGATTCCCACGGAGAATTCGAGCTCGTCATCATCCTTGGTAACTTCAACTATACTGAACCAGAGGAACAACACCTTCACGCTCACCCCTTTCAGATTTGAGAGTCTCCCTGGAGAAATAACTCCAGTAATGGTGGATTTGTACTCGAGTTCGTAAGATTCAATGTGGAATCTGCAGGTTTTATCCAAATACACCTTGAATTCCCCTGTTTCTGGGTTCAGCTCGTACCCCGTGACACCCTCTGGGAGCAGCCCCACCGGAAAATCGTAGCTCTCGAGCACTTCGTACGCCGTCGGAGTGTCGTCGCCGGCGGTCGTGGCGGCGAGGAGGGGGAAGAAGAGAAGGAGGGAGAAACAGCACAGGGTTGGTAGAGACATTTTTGGGGAGGATGTGGACAACGGAGAGCGAGGCGTCTGGGCATTTATAGAGAGAGAGAAAATTCGGGTGAGATTTTGACACCTGTCCTCGACGGCTTTTGTAGCTTGTGCGCGGGGTTCGCGTGGATAATTTTTCTTTCTTTTGTTTTTGTTTTTAAAAAACAGAGGGAAAATGCAGCGCTGTAGTTGCGTGCATCAGGACTGCTCAATATTTTTTTTTTTAAAAAAAAAGGCTAGGAATTTTGGGAGCTTATCATTGCTTACGTTTTAAGCGGAGAATAGCTTAGTTTCATAATTTCATTAGAAAAAAAGAACTTCTAAAAAATAAAAATAGTTAGAAGTTCTTCGAAGGTGGAAGTTTGTTGGTTATAAGTCAAAAATAGTTTAGTAAAAAAATTGAAAGAATTAAGGAACCAAAAAGAACTGCAAGAAGTAAAGGAATTAAAAGAATTTAAATGGAAAAAACAAAAAGAATATGCATGATTAGAGAATGACCAAAAAGACGGGTTATATATGTATTGGGGGACAACTATGGTATGGTTATAGAGGTAAAAAATAAAAAACCACTCCTAGAAAATCAATCTCATAATAACTCTTATGTGAAATAATCTCCCAAAAATTTATGTCGCACTCAAGAGGTTGTAAAATAACAAAATATAATATACATGCTTCTATGAAAAATATCAAAGATGATCCATCTAAAGGTTAGTTCACGTCACTGGGGCACCTAATCCCCCGAATGATGGAATAGGCTTTGGACTTACATGTCATTTACAATTTGTCTCCTATTCTGAGAAATAGCAAGTGAACAACAACGGCAGCAAACCAATCTCTGGCGTACGGTTGTTTCAGTGTATAATTTCGTATATGGCACCGAAACCGAAACAGCACAGACCAGAACTGTGAAACGAGAGACGATAGGAAAAAGCAGGGAATGCTAGCAGGAATCTAGAGGTCTGAGGAAAGGAAAAACCTGTCATGACATAAAGAAGCTCAGTTTCTGGAAACAAGACGTTTCAGGAAATGGGGAAATATGACCTTGATCAGTCTATGTGCTTTCTAGGAATGACTTGAAGTTACACGATCAATTTCAATTATCTGCTTCACTGATTGAGAACATTGACGAGCTAGCATGATCATTTACAGGTTCAGTCGCTGCATAGGCATCTACAGATTCAGTCGCTGCATAGGCATCGTTCACAAAACAGACTGGCAAATTGAATTGCAAATCTTCTTGGTAAGAGTCCAATCCCGAATGTAGTCCATACAATATAAATTCTAACATGTCTGGATCAAATTGCCATTCTAATCCTAGGTTCCCCATGAAAAACACAACCAGGCAAAATTACAAGGCTGCTGCACCTATTGCCCATTACGATAGAAATAGAATCCCAAAATTCTCATATCCTTGGTTTGGGGTCCCTGTTGATCCTCCACAGAATCATAATAAAACCCATACGCAATAACCTGTTGCAAGCGTCTCCATTGCACTGCTTGATCCAAGGGCAAAAAGTGCTGTTAACCTGTACTCAGAGTAAAACAAAGTGTTAAACGTTCTTCACATGCTGTCAGTTCCTTTGGAAACCGATTCTTGGGTTTTTTATGGTAGGGTTTTAGGTTCCTTCTCCATTGGTCTCTTTTCAACCCAACTCTAGAAAGAATGTGTGACCTACATACTTGATCTTGAAAGCCTAATTAAACCATGAATGCAAAAGTCCACTCTCAACTGTGTCACTGTAAAATGGAAACCACAAGAAGAAATAGTCCTCTAAAGGAACTGAGAACACCCTTTCCGGTAAACAGCAATTCAAATCACAATCCTTGATCAGCTTGGTCATAATTATATACTGGAAAGTGAAAGGGATGAACTAGTCCAATTTTACCCCACCTTCCATCATGGGGTTCAATTTTCACTAGAGATATGGAAGACTTCCATGCCCCCCAGCCTGCTTCCTTCTATCCCATGCCATCCTGGGAAGCAAGCTCTCTCTCTCTCTCTCTCTCTCTCTCACATAATCTAGGTACAATGAAAATTTCAGATGGCAGTACTTTGCCACATGCTGAGCTGATGCCTCATAACAAGCTCATCATAACTACCCGTCCGAGTCCTAACCTAACTGACATCAACCCACTAACATGCTACTGTAGGTACGGTGTGAATTGAATCTGCATAAACTGGAATGCTGCAGTCCTAGCATGACTTGCCCATACACTATAAAACATGCCGCTACTGATGGATGGTTTCTATTAATTTTCAATGATAACTTGCCCAAACACTAAATAAATGCACACTTGATTACCACAAATTAGGGAAGACTCCCAAGTCACATAGGCTGGACAAATTATAACAGAATGGACAACATAAAACAAACCAAAAAGGCAGCCCAAATGGACCTGCAACTACGGAAGGTAAAAATGCTATCTCAAGCGTCAAAATGCAACACTTCTGGGAATTAAGATATTCCACTTCTCCAATCTCAGTACAAGGCAACACAAATGATCAAAATAAGCATATAGCCGTGTTTGCAAGGAAGACTGGGCCCCCAAAAAAAAAAAAAAATGAAAGTATAATAACATGCTTCTGTCAAACAAACATAAACTATCTGAAAAATAAATACAACACCAAATATGTATGTATCTGAAGACTAAATACAGGATGGAATAACAAATTTGATTGTACAAACATACTAAAAAGGAACTATTTTTATTAGTTCACATATAAAGTTAGCAATGGACAACTATGAAGGGCGAGAAAAGCACAACAAACACCCTTTGTAAATAAGGAGAATGACTACTTACAGTTCTGAGCCATATCAGCTAACTTCCCTAAGCCTTCTTATCAATGCATCCAAAGATTTCTTTTTCGGATTCGGCCTAGCTCCCCTTGTGGTAAAGAAACTCCGGTCCGAAGGGTCCCTTAATTTCTCAGAAATTGTCACCACTTTCTTGTAGTCCAAAGCATTGTAATTTTTCTCCCTGATAACAGGGTTTAGGAAGTTCTCTGGATTATTGCTTAAAAGCAAATTGACTAACTGTCTTGATTCAGCTAGCCCTGATTTTAGCTGGTTTGCGTCAGTGTCGCACAAAAGAGAACCTTGACTTTCAGCGAATGACTCCAATAACCGAATATCTATGTCAAGCCCCGTGATAGCGTTGACATTGAATCTCTTCACTGAATCTCCTAGCAAGGCACCCACAATCTTCTCGGATATATGGGACAAGACATCTTGCAAAACCCTCTTAAGAACTTCTGGAGGCAATATCTGTTGAGCTGTAGATACAAAAGTCTCCAGGAATATAATAACCTCATTCACATATTCATTACCACCTTGCAGAGGTTCATCGCCCATCCAGTTGACATTCTCAATTAGAGACATGAAACCGTCGATCTTAGTCTTAATCATCCCTGAAAGCATATCCTCCGCCGCATCACGAGCTTTTCTCAGCGGGAACTGCCTCTTAGTCCTCTCCACCATTCTCAATGGAATACCGGAAAGCTGCGCAGCGTGCTTGAAGAAGAAATCGCAAGCCCGCTCAAAAACAGCCATATTAGCAGCAACCTGCATAGCTTGGGAAACGCCATGTATAGAATTACCGATGAGCTTAACTAAAGCCTCGTCAAGGACCTCGTTCAATAGCCTATCCAAATACTTCTTCACCACATCATAAAAATCAAGCTGCCCACCATATGACATAAAACTCACAGAGTCCTCAATGAAGGACCTCACAATTCTGCAGCAATCAGGCACAGTAGAAGAAAATGGAGCAACATAAGGGAAGGCCGGGATAATATCGGATGTTTGCAATTGGAATGCCAAAACGTTCATCGAATACTCATATTCCTTCTTCATCAGCATTTGCTCAAACTTATCAGCAGCGAGAGCGTCAGTAATCTGTTTTCGACAATCAGATAGCAACAGTTCATGATACTTGTCCCTATGCTTACTCAACACGTCAAGAAGAGCATCAACAGGGTAGCCAAACCTCCTCATTGAAACACCAAGCAAACTCACGTAGTCCTTAATCAATAGCAAATGATTTGCAGTCTGCATCCTGGAGAACTGATCTTCTAAAACAGAACAAATCTTACTAATAGCCATCTCCCACAAGTTCTCAACCTCCCACTTAGAAATCAAACCCCCACCCGTCCTCAAAACCCTGTCCTCGACAATGAAAAACCCAGCAATCTGAGCAAAGAAAGTCTGGTGCGATTCTAAGAAGGGGGTCATTGAAGATACCTGGAAATCAGAGGTCAATTGGAGCTTCCTGTTCTCAAAATAATACTGCTTGAAGCGGTCCTCCAATCCCAGAGACTGATGAACATGAAAAGCTCGATACAAAGGCGTAAGATCAAACCCAGGACTCACACCACCATTCTCTCTTCCACCGTCAATTCCAGCAGCAAAAGAAAGATCCAGACTCTCATCCTCCTCCTCCAAGGCGTATACACAATCCCTAAGGCTAAGTCTAGACTGCTCCTCTGCCTGGCGCTGCCTCATCCTGAGCTCCTCCTCTCTCTGCCTCGCCGAAGAAGCTTGACCAATTGCAAACTGCCCTAAATTCCTACTAACGGTCCGAATCTCAACAAGCCAATCCCCAAACTCCTTGTTCGTCTTCTTCTCCACATAAACCCTGACCGCCGGGATCTGCTTCTCCAGCATGTTCTTCAAAGTCGACAACGGAGTAACCTTCAAGTAGTTCCTCTCGATCTTGTCAACACACCTCAAAGCCAAATACAGCTCATCGTTCTTCAAATGCGAGTTCGCACGTGCACAAAGCTCGGCGATCTGGATACAGATCTTGATGGAAGCAACGCAAAGAAGGACGTTAGCATTGACGTTTCGCGTTTCAATGAAAGCATCAAGAGTCGCAAGAAGCGGCTGCGCAACGGCTTGAAGGTGAGAGTTAGAGAGAGAAAGCGACGACTTGAGGTCGTCGACATCGGAAAGTAGCGACCGGAGCTCGTCGACGGCGAGGATGAAGTCCTGGTAGTGAGCTTTACAGACCTCCTCGATCTCCGCCTCCTTGGAACGAGCGACGGCCTTCAGGTGCTGGAGGAGGATGTCCGGCTTGCCGGCGGCGAAGGCTTTCCGAACGAACGGTGAGATGTCTTCGCCGTTGGCAATCGCCGAGGAGAGAAGTAGCTGGTCCTGCTTGTCGCCGCCGAAGCCATTCTCCGGAACAATTCTCCGGCGACTCTTCGTCGACTGCATTGGAGAGGGTGATTGTAGAGAGAGAAGATGAGAGGGCAGAGCGAGAAGGAGATGGCGGAGATGTAGGAGGAGAGAGAAATCGGTGAGGCAGGAAGATTATTTGGACGAAGAAGAGGAGAGAGAAAGGTCTGAAAGTGGGGGATGGTTGTTTTGACTAAAGTACCACTAAAAGAGGGGCAGTTTTGGTAGTTATGTGAGGGTAGTTTGGTGAATATGGTGGTGGCATTATCGACATCGTGCTAGAAGGAGCAGGTAACACTTGACAGCGAGGGATTCAAAGGCGAAGCTTTCGGCGACGACGACGAGGATATCACTTATGAGAGAGAGTTGACTCATCAAGGCCGCCATTACTCAGCGATATCCTATATGCCTGCAATGCATTTTACAAATCTCTCCAAAATTTGCTTGTATTAGGAATGAGTGCTGGTAAGAGCAATCACAATGGTTGGCTCGCGAGGAAGAAATGGAGGACAGGGAGACTGGTGAGGCAAGGTAAATTCTGCGGCAATAATTTTGTGCCTCACGCCTCACGGGGAGGCTCACACCAGTGAGCTTCCTCGTGAGTGTGTTTTGTTTTTTCAAAACATTTTTTTATTAGTTTTTTTTTCTAAATTTTAAAAATAAAGTTATGTGTTATGGAGTTGGTGTATAAGTATTATTTTATAATTAGATATAAGGTTCATAGGTATTATTTTATTTGGTGAGAGAAAGTGGTGAGCCAACCATTGCAGATAGTGAGGATTGTGAGACAAAAAATTGGAGAGATGACTGACATGGCAGTGATAGGGCCCAGCTGGTGAGCCAAAAACTTGCTCACCATTGTTTTTGCTCTAAGAATATGATCTTATTAATGTTTTGATGTGATTTATATTCCCCAAAAAAACCGAAATATTTATCAAGGTTTTGATGCGATCAACTTTAAAAATATTTGTAAATAGCACATGTAGTGGCTTCTCTAGTACTTTATCTTTGTCACTTCAAACGTTGATTGTAGAATACAATTATGTTATTGATTACAATGAAAATGGTACTTCGTTGATGAGGACTATGCCACAGGTGGCTAGTTCAATAAAAATTCACCTTGTATTTTCTAAGTCAGTTCAGCGTTCTTTTAATCATCAATTTCTTGTAGAGTGCTCACCAAAGGTCTGAAAACCTTTTTTTTTCAAATTAAATTTTTCCATTGCGCAACTATAGATAATTGGGTGTAATTGTTCGCCAAGGTCTTCTTCCCTCATTCATCTTTTCCTCAACAGTCTCAGCTTATGGAGAACTTATTCCCCAATAAGATTCAATTTGGCAATCTGTTTATGGCTGTCCAAAGCTTAATGCAAATTATGAAAGTTAGTGGAAGAAATGGGGCTTTCGAAAAGCATTTTACCATTCGTAAGCAAACTTGTAGCCACCAGACGCAAAAACTTTTAACTTTACGGGCTTGTGTAGTGGCTTATATGATCCTCCCCAGTTTGTAATATCTAGAAGCTCTGATTTGCTAGTGTACATCCATGAATAACGGTCCAAGAAACTTATGCCTCAAGTTATGTTAGCACACCTTTTTTTTTTTTTTTTTTCATGGAATTATGTAATCACTCCATAATACTATGTAACAAGTTTATTGTGTAGTTGAAAATTATGTCAAACAATCTGATCTATACAAACCGACGAAAATAGATTAAAAAAAATACCATTGATTCTTTTCTTTTTTTTTCCTTTTTTGTTTTTTGTCCGTGAATAAGTTTAAACTAAGGTGGAGTTCAAACTTCAAAAAACATAGGAGAAAGGGATAATGGATCTAAGTTGGGTCAAAATCTAACATTTATTAACAACTATAGATTTCACATCAAAAATCCTTGCATTTGATTCCTAATTAGTTTAAAGGCTATTTGAATGTGACTAGTTTAAAGTCGTCGACCTTTCATTGACTAAACCAATTTTTTTTCACAACACAAATCAACAAGGCATCGATCTTTCATTGATTAAAATGCTTTTTTTTCACAACACAAATCAACCGTTGTTCATATTAACACTTCCCTCCCCCTTCCTTCCGATCTAAAGCTCAAAAATAGAGATCGATATCCAAGTATAAATTTATTGTCAACAATCTTGCCTAAGTAGGTTGGCGGAAGTTAAAAGAGGTAGCTTTCTTGGTGCATGCATTACCGTCAGATCATGCAAAAGCTAGCTTCACTATACCTTGAATTAAAAACCATTGATCGCCTCCTAGCCCATAGTTAAAGATTTTTTCCGCAAAATTAGTTATATAGTTGGCATATGACAGCTCAGTTAGTGGATGGCAGCTCATGTAGTAGACAGAGGTTTCAATTTCACTGTGTATGCATAACTGTTTAGATAAACAGCTAAAGCAAATGTATTTGATAAATTTAACTGTTATGTTAACTGATTAATGTAAATTGATATAAAAGGGTATATATAATTTTCAAGGATAAAATTTTCAAAAGATATTTTTTGGCCAACAAATACGAAACGCGACTTTCAAATGTAAAAAACTAGTACTATTTAGGCGTTGTTCTTTTCGTGGGTCAATTCTAAAATATTAACTTTTACTATTTTAATCAAGTTCAATTTATCACATAAAAAAATTCAATCTACTTCAACCTACTTTAATTCATCTCAACCTACTTTACTTTGTTACCCACCCTAATTTACTTACGAAAAGAACAGGCCCTAACTTTGTAGAAATACTACTTGAAGTGCTAAATGCTACTTGAAATGCTAGTCAAAATACTAGATTATCAAATACTAAAAATTGACTAATTAATATATTAATTTGATTAAAATATTAAATACTATTTAAAATACTATTGCAGTAATAGGAAATAGTAAGTAGGACAAATATTTTACGCCATTTCAGCATGATGTACACCAAAATTATTCCCAGATAGGTTGTTTCAGGTGACCAATGGACTTATTCTCAAATAAAGTACCCAGGCCCGATGCTTGTAATCCATTTAGCCTAAGAACAATAACTGGCCCAACTAAGAGTCTTCCGTTGAATGATCTTAGAAGTTGTATGCAATGCAGCCCTCTTACATATAAGAGGGCAAGACGGAAAACCCTAACCCTTCCTTCGGTTCCATCGTTCTCATTTCGCTTCAGCTCCCCCCCCCCCCCCCAACCCCAAAAAACAAGCAGCAGCAGATAGGCGCCATGGTAGTTTTCTCTCTCCTTCTCATGAACCCTAGCTTTCCCACCTCGCTTTGTGACTGCACCTTTATCATTCTGACAGTGTGGGTTATTTGCAGGGTATCGACTTGAAGGCCGGAGGTAAGAGCAAGAAGACCAAGCGCACTGCCCCCAAGTCTAACGATGTTTACCTGAAGCTTCTCGTCAAGGTGCTATTTTGATTTCATTTCTGGATCCCCCATCTTTAGTTTCATGTGGGAATCGATCTGTAATGTGTGTTGGTCTGAAAGTGGGATTTTTCTGGGTTTCAGCTCTACCGATTCCTGGTCAGGAGGACTGGGAGCAAGTTCAATGCCGTGGTTTTGAAGAGGCTTTTCATGAGCAAGATTAACAAGGCCCCACTTTCTCTCTCTAGGCTTATTAAGTTCATGGAGGGCAAGGTACCTTGTCTTTCTTAATCTCTAATTTGATTTCCTTCTTTTGATTGAGAACTGGCTTTAATGGTGATTTTGGATTGATGGGGTGTTGTTAATTTGGTGGGTTGAGAATGTGATTAGGATGGTAAGATTGCAGTGGTGGTAGGCACAGTGACTGATGATGTGAGAGTGTATGAAGTGCCCGCTCTCAAGATTTGCGCTTTGAGGTTTACTGAGACCGTCAGGGCTCGCATCGAGAAGGCTGGTGGAGAGTGCCTCACTTTTGATCAGTTGGCCCTTCGAGCTCCTCTTGGCCAGAACACGGTAATGAATCCTCATACCGTCTCATCTAGATTATCATCTATGCATATTTGTGTTTGTTAGCTTCTGGTAGCTTTTGGCAAATGTTGTCATAATATTGATCTGGTCAAGGTCGTATTACCCAGTGTTTATGGTGTTTGATGAAGGTATGAATATTGGTGTCTTTTCCAAACTATAATGTCAGGGCTGTGTATGGTCATTTTTATTAGGTTGGAAAGGAAAACCTTTTAATGGACCCTAGACATATGTGAGCACAGATGCTTTTTAATGGGTATGTATGTTTTCCATTTGGCGAAGAGTGGTGAATGCTTCACTCAACTTCCGGGTTAGTCCGTCTGAAGATTCTGCTGGGTAGTTCTCAGAGATGTGGCCTGAGGCTCCATTGCTTGTATACCCGTGAAAGTTTGCTCATTTAAGTTTCCTAAACCCATTTTAGTAGGAATTGGGTGGTTGAATTGTGTTGGGCAGAGTAGTCCTCTTACTCTTCAGATATGCAGCTTTTATATTATGGGTTCCATCCTTCCATCAAATATTGCTCTACTTCTGCAACCGGTTTAAGTTTTAGTGCAAAAGTTTATAATTATCTTTGATGATATCGAAATATGGACTTTTAGTTCAATTGTTGTGTTTGAGTTGAATGTCATTTCTGTTTGCACAAATGGGCGTGTTATAACTATATCAGAAATATATCTTATATGTTTCCTACTTTGTTTTTATCCAAGTAAACAATTCATAATCAAGTAACATCAGTGTTAGAATGAATACTAGTTGTAGGATTACAGACTACTAGACTAGTTGTTCCAAGATAGATTTTATATTGGCTTTTCTGTGTTGTATATTAGCCAATATCATCAACTGGTTCTCCTTCGTGTCAAGTTCATAACTGAACAGAATTGTCCCAACTCCGGCCTCCCTTTGTCTTGGGGGTTGTAAAGAAATGTTATACAAAATGTCTTTAATAATGTTATGAGGCTTAGCCTGTAGAAAATTTGGCCTTTTCTCTTTGTGCAACTACTACTGGTTCCAAAGTTGGCAGTCATAACTTAATATGTGTCGCATGCTGCAGGTTCTGCTGAGAGGCCCTAAGAATGCTAGGGAGGCTGTCAAGCACTTTGGCAAGGCTCCTGGTGTACCTCATAGCCACACCAAGCCATACGTGCGATCTGAGGGCAGGAAATTCGAGAGGGCAAGAGGTAGACGTAACAGCCGTGGTTACAGGGTTTAAGTCAGTGGTCAGTTTTGCAGCAGTAATGCTTGTCAGTTTCAATTGTTCAAGATTTGTGCTACTCTTGCGCGACCTGTTTTCATTTGCGTTTTCCATGTTTGGTTATCGAACCAGATTGTTAGCTATATAGCAGATTTTGTCCTGAGTTTATATCGAGGTTTTTTTGTTTTTCTTTTTGGGTTATTGATTTTGCGGAGTTGTTGAAGAAAGTTAATTATCTAACTGAATGCTACCCTGGATATAGAACAAATAGTTGGGCGGCGGTTGGGCCTTTTGCGACAATGTTCTAAACCCTTGAATCGCAAATTTGCAAGACAAAAGAGTGATCTCATGGACATGACTAGAGGGATCTCCTTCGATGATTAGATATGTCAAATAGGGTCATTGTCTTATTATGCTGCAGTTGAGGTTCATGGTGCCTTAAATGACTTCTAAAGTGGCAGATGCGTTAGGGTCTACCCGTTTCACCCCAGGTAGTCTCATGATAATCTGGCTTGGTTTGGAGAACAATTAAAAGGGTGATAACCATAGCACATGCGACGAGGGAGCACAAAAAGTTTGGAAGGGTAGAGTATATTTTGGGCTCGACAATTTTAGTAGTTAATTTTAGACGGCTAGGTTCCCATAGGAAGTGTATACTTGTAACATACCTCAAAGATCTAGGGATTATGTTATTTTCTTTCTTATAACGACAAGAAGCGTGCAACAAGGAAGACCACCACCAGCAGGTTCACCACCATTAAGGATGATATAAAGATGTTGAGTAGTCATGCATCCAACATGGTAATTGGCATGCTTCGGATAATAGACAGTTGGAAGAGACATCGAATGGGAGGGTCAAAATTTGTCGAAGTACTGGATATGCTTGTTCGTCTCTTCCTTGTTTTCTTCATTGATGAAATGACCAACACCTTCCATTATGACTACATCTTCCACGAGCGGCATGTCTCTCCAGAAGCCGCCCTTGCGTATGTAGTCCTTCATGCCTGGGAAGGCGTACGTTAGGTCCTGATCTCCCATTATGAACTTGGCAGGCAGCTTGATCTATGACCCTGTCCAGTGTCCATGCTCCCATCAGCTCCCAGTTCCTAAAACAAGAAAACACGTAACATCCCCCCTCTGAAAGTGTCAGCATTGTTTGATTTTGCAGAATAAAAGAAACTCACAAGTCCATGCTTCGACTGTAGTTCAATCCTCCTGTGAAGCCCGTCTTCTTGAAAGTGTCGGCATAATACTTGAAACGTCCTCCGACGAAAGCCAAAGTGATGGGTTTTCCAGCTGCCTGCTTTATCGCCCCTTGAGGTATGATGGCGGGTTGTGGATCTTCTTGGGCGAAACACAACTTCATCAAATTTTCAGTGTCAATCTCATCATATTCCTTCTCCATAACTCCAGGTTCCTGCACCCATGCACATTACACACAATGTTGATAACATTCATAACAAATGATCGTATTTTCATCTATCACAACAATTGCGAACTATAATGTTGTGTTTGATAGGTACAATACAATGCAATGTGACAAAATTAATGGAAGAGAAATATATATAACAAAATATCACTATCAATTCCATTGCGATAAATGCTAACAAAGAGTCAAAAACTGAATTAGAGCCTGACAATATCCCCCTATTCAGCACCATGATCAATTAGACAACAAATGAAGAGACTATCATTGTACCACGTAAAATAATTGTCCACAAAGATGATGTCATGTGCTCACGAGACAGTAATCAGCATTTATTCTTTCAAACTTTTGTGTTTAAGTGTGGCCTCTTGCCTTTTTCTTAAAAAAAAAAAGAAAGAAAAACGATTCTTGAGTACCGGAATCGATAAATGTAGAAATCACTCCCGAAAGCCTCCCTGAACATCTGGGTAGGAGTAAGATTTATTTAAAGGAGTGAGAAGGAATGGAAAGAAGTGGGAATGAGTGGATAGCCGGCAAAGGAGAGGGCTAGGAGCTGGTGCTGCCATGAGTAGCAGAGCTCCGGGTGCCTTTGTGGGTTTTCTGCTATGTGCATTTTTATGCCGTTTACTGAGACTGTTTTGTACTTTATCTCACTGAATCTTTCCGGGTTTGTTGGGTTGTTGTTTGCCTCCATTGATTTTTGTTATTCCTCTTCTGGGTTGCTTTTAATTTAGTTGTTTAGATGCTGATTAAATCAAATCGAAACAACGCTAACCGATTCATAAAAAATAAATTAATACTTATCGAATTTTATAAAGTGTAAAACTTGAACGCCTTCAACAAAGCATCTAACAAAATGGTTATATTGGCCACCTACGACTGTCGCACGGAAGGACCTTGTGATGTCTTTGTTTTTTTTTTTTTGGGTGATGTCATTGAATAGTAATACTCTTAATTTTACGCCTAGCTTTCAACTTCAATTTTTGAATTGAGTATTAAGGGTCTGTTCTTTTCGTTGGCAAATTAGAGTTCATAAAAAGATGAAATTAGTTGAGGTAGATTGAAGTTAGTATTTTTTATTGAAGTATGTTAAAGTAGGTTGAAGTAGATTGAAGTTGGCTGAAGTGGGTTGAAATTAGTATATTTTTATATGACGGGTTAAAATTGGTTAAAATAGTAAGAATAAAATTTTGAAAGAAGTGGATTGAGTTGATTGAAGTAGGTTGAAGTTGATTAAAGTTGATCGAAGTTGGTATTTTTCATTGAAGTGAGTTAAAATTAGTTGAAGTTGGTTGAAATAGATTGAAGTTGACAAATTGAAAAGACAAATGAAAAGAACAGATCCTAAATTGAGTATCGAAGCACTAAATCGTAAATATTTTAAATCATGATTCATTAAATTTATGGATAAAACTTTAAGAATATTACGAGCAGATTACTGTTAATATCCGCTACAATAGGGTCACCATAATTGTCCTTGGCCTCACCCGGTATTTGGTTTACTGTTGTACACAACTCTCCATCACATATCTCTCCCTTGTCTCAACCATCGACGCCACCATGGCAATGCCACCGTGCCTAATGGACACGGGAAAGGCTAATTGCCATTGCCATTGCCAATGGCCGAGAGCACCAACAACCTAAGCAGCCAAGCTAGCGTAGCCTCTCTGTGCAGGAAGTGCTGAGATGAGAGAGAGCAAGGTGACAAAGCAGATGATCCTTAAAGAGTCTTGAAGGCTTAGTGTCAAACTCTGTTAGACTGTAAGTCCCTGGAAGATCAAACACGGGAGTCTGCGACATTGTTTACCAGGGAGCAATCAATCATGTCTAGCCCAACAGAAAAGTAAATTGTTAGCCCAGTGCTAACTAGTTAATTTGGGGCCAACAAAAATGAAGGATGGTAGATTGGTATTAAGGCTCAACACAAAGTAACTACGCAGAAAAAAAAAAATTACTCAACACCAAGTGACAAGGCAGAACAAAAACATTCTCAAGAAGCATCTCATCCCCAATACTTTATTAACACTTTCAACAGCTGTGAAGACAAATTGGCTCTGTACAATATGCAACATCTACATTGAGGACTCAGGATCTTGGGGACACTACCAAGCCCAGCTATCCTGTTTTTCCACAAGAGGTGATAACAACAACAATAACAAGTAACAACAGCACAGCACCCTGATGGGTCCTCCTCAGTGGGACCCAAGATGGTCAAGATGGGGGTAGAATTACCTCTTAACAGCAGTTGTCAGAGTTGTTCTCCTGGATCGGTGGAAATTCGAAAGCATCACATTCTGAAAGTGCGAAGACACTGGGAAGTATCAGAATTTCTCGAAGAATTCTAGGATATGCTTGCTGACTTCTGCTGGTTTTTCTTGATTGATGAAGTGAGCAGCTCCTTTCATTATCACTACCTCTTCCAAAAGTGGCACATCTCTATTGAAACCACCCTTGTGTATATAATCTTTCATGTTTGGGAAATTGTAGGTTATGTCTTGATCTCCCATTATGAACTTCACAGGCACCTTGATCTGTAACCCCGTCCATGGTGCCATAAGCTCCCAAGTCCTTCAAAACAACCCCCCCCCCCCCAAAAAAAAAAAGAGGAAGTCATGATAATATGAAACCCGCTTCTGTCTTTTAAACATTTCAGGATGGGAATGCTCATCTAAATAGTATAGATGCTCTAATTGTAGAAGCCCAAGAAAACTTGTTACCCCCCCCCCCTCCCCGTTCTTCATTATGCCAATTTCTCTAATTCCTACAATAAAGTTCTTGGGTTCAAAACTAAAAATTCACTAGGTCAAAGACCCCTATCATAGAAAGGGAATGAATAATAAACTGCACGAAGACAAGCCCCAACAAATCTAACTTGTGTATGCCCATGACAAATCTAACAGAGTATATGTCCATGACTGATGAAGCTTGACATAAATGGCTAGATGCAGCATCATAATGCTATCTGCTAATGAGTATTACAGAACAAGCCAAAAGCAAGCCAACCTCATAACAAGCATGCAGCTAGTTTCACTATACATCCTATATTTTTGCCTGTCCTGTGGTTAATCAATCACTATGGTCGACTTCTCAAGGATATAACCTGGTACATAACCCATATGTGAAATGGCAAGAAAGCCAGGGAAACGAAACCAATTAAAGCATGACATCAAACTGAAGACGTCAAGAAAGCATACAGATCCATGGCCCTATAGTAGTTCAATCCTCCGGTAAAGCCTGTCTGCTTAAACTTCTCAGCAAAATAGTTGACGTCATCCTCCGAAAGCCATGGCGGTAACGTGACAGGTTTTTCTGGAAATTTTGCCAAAAACCCTTTCGGCATGATGGGAGGTCGTGGACCAGTTGATGCGAAGAAGTTCTTAATCAACCTTGCAGTGTCAATGCAAGCAAATTCTTCCTCTATATCTCCAGGTTCCTACAGTACGATAGTAAAGTTGTAAGATAGTGAGACAATTCACGAAGAGGTACTGCTATCAAATAAGTGCAGCAAACAGAACTAATCCTGAATAACACTCATAAGATCCTCAAACACTACACTCTGGTGAAGTTTACCAGCATCTGAGTTTAAACAACAAAGACCACAGTTCTCTGCTAGGTCCTTTTTTGGGTTTTTACTTCAGTGTAAAAATAAAAGTTTGCCCCATAAAAAATGAAGTTCTCATATTGCACTAACCATCCATGGGGTAAAATGGCAGCTCGAAGGTTGTCAACCTTCTTGTTTGACTCTCTGTTTACTCATTCTACCTATCATGGCCAGATAATGATATGAGCTACCAAGAGGATAAACCAATCAATAAAATTCCAAGTTAAAACTAAAGTTCACACTTCAACCACCACCACAGCCTACCTACTCTGAATTGTTCTGGTCATTGATATGACATAACTTCATCTTCCATCTGAACTTTACACAATTAATGATTGGATTCAACATCATCAACTACCCACCAAAGAATGAATCAAAGTAATAAATGAAGTAGAAATAGACATCGAAAATTATGAAGGAACTGTTGCTGCACTAACGAATATATGAATGCCAGCGAAATTGCTTCATACTAATGTCAACCTTCCAAAACTAGATACCACAAACAAAGAGGATAAACCTAAATTAGAAACCCTAAAAGAAGTACCTGAAATCGACAGACGTAGAAATCATCCCCAAAAGCGAGCCTGAAACGCTGAACAGGCTTCATCTTAGGATTCCTAGGCATATAGGGGACGCTGAGATTGACCAAAGCCTTAATCCGATCGGGACGGAGGAGAGAGAAATTCCAGGCAATGAGAGCGCCCCAGTCGTGGCCGACGAGGAAGACCTGCTCAACGGCGAGGAAGTCGAGGAGGGCGACGAGGTCTCCGACGACATGGAAGGCGGTGTAGGAGGCGGCGGAGCGTGGCGCGTCCGTCTCACCGTAGCCACGGAGGTCGGGAGCCACAGCGCGGTAGCCGGCGGAGGAGAGAGAGAGGAGCTGGTACCGCCATGAGTACCAGAGCTCCGGGAAGCCGTGAAGGAAGAGAATTGTGCCCTTTGTGGGGTCCCCGACTTCTGCTATGTGCATGTTTATGCCATTGACGGAGACTGTTCTGTGCTCTATCTTCTCCATTTTATTTCTGGGTTTGTCGTTGTTTTTGACAGTCCGTTTTCTGTCTCCCCTTCAATCCAGAGGCCGGGGAGGAGCTTTTAAAAAGGTCGGAGAACTTGTGCTGTTGAGTGTTGACTGGCTCTTCCATGGGAATACACGCAAGAGTGCGAACCACTAGCCTGTAGCTTTTCGTACTCTATTATTTTCGATCATTTCTTCCTTTTTCAATATTTTTTTCCATCTATTGGTCAAAAAAGCAAACGACGGGTTTAATCAATGTTAGGGTAACTCGACTAGAGTTTAATCAAATTTAAACTGAAAATAAATAAATTCAAATTTGATGTTAAATATGTTCTCTTTTGTATGTTTCGTGTAAATTTAATTTAATCACTAATTGATAAATATTTTATATTTCTTTAAATAGTTTGAGATGCAGGTTTAATCCAAGTTAGAGAAAATCGTTCATATATATCCAATAAAATTCGATTACATTTTAAGACAGTGTAACTAATCGTTTAAACTAAAGAAAAAATCAATTTTGCTCTAAAAATTTTGACATCCAATTTAAATATGATTTATTTCTACTCCTCTTCTTCACTTTTTTTTTTTGATCTTTCAATAACTGTTCAAAAAATTTAATATCCTTCACTCGTACTATTTAGAACCGAGTGGAGGAAAAATGATGTAATCTTTGACAAACGTGGATGTAACGTATTGATTGGTCAAAAAAGCCAAAAAGATGCGTTAGGTGATCATGGACAACTTGACATTGTTTGACATTCACATTTTGTATTTCTTATAATAATATTATAATTTGGCTACTTAGGGTGCTTTTGGTAATAATATTTTGAATAGTTTTTAGTATTTTAATAAATTAATATATTAATCAGGTAATCTTTAGTTTTTCATAACCTTGTTTTTTGACTTACATTTCAAGTAATATTTTAACGTTTTAAGCAGCGTTTCTGAAAAACTAATAGTATTAGCTTTTCGCATTCAAAAATAGCGTTTCATATTTTCTGGTAAAAAAATATCCTTTAGAAATTTTATCTTTAGCAATTATCTATATCTTTTTATGTCAATTTACATTAATCAGTTAATCCAATAGTTAAATTTATGGAACACATTTGTTTCAACCATTCATCTAAACAGCTATCTGTTAACAGTTAAATTAATATCACTATTCATAACCTAAACTGCCATCGATTAATTGAACCACTAATTTTGTCCAAGAGAGCTTTAGTAGACGTTATAGTTGCAGGTGCAATGAACGGTGAAGAAGTCTGGACAAAGATTGTCAGTAGGGGAGAGCGTGTCTATTTGTGCGTTTTCAGTTTCATTGTCTTTTTCGTTGCCTTCTATCTTATGTGGAATTTGGGAGCTGAAGATCCACAAACGTTAGCCATGATTGGGGGCCAATTTATATTACTGAATGGAAATGCCAGGTTCGATTTTTAATTGACATGATTGAAGTCCGTCTCCACTTTTTGTTGGGGGAGAATCTTTTTGGGGTGAAAATTGTAAATAGGTCGATCCCATTAATCAAAATTCCATTGGTAATTGGCTTGATTTCTAGATCAAATTTAATGTAACACTCGTGGTGTGTTTGGTAAGGTTGAAAATTATTTTTTTAGAAAATAATTTTCTATATCAAATGATTTTTCAGCTTATATATTCGGTTATTTGGTAAAGGAGAAAATGAACTTTCTGGAAAATGAGTTTGCTTAGTAAAAAATGAATAAAAAAGCTAAAAACGATTTTCCTTAATATTCAAACCATATGTCGAGGAAATAGACATGGAAGAGAGAAAAAGTGTGAGAGCTCAAGAAACAAAAAATCAACTTACGCTCTATTCAAATTAAAAATATTTTCCTACATTTTAGGGAAGTGACACTTTCCGTTGAAAACAATTTTTCTTTCCTTGTTTTACTAAACACCGTAAAATGAGAAAATCACCCGTATCAAACACACCCTTAATTATGTTGGGCTTGTTATAATATGGCAGTGAAAAATATGTTAACTACTGTTGAACCGTTAGACTAAGATGAGTAAAATGTAAAGGTTTTTTCTAAATGCATTAATTATTTCCATCCACTCACATTTTCCGCTAGTTCTTTTACTACTAAAGGCAAAATTAATAAGATTTTATGGGAAAGAGTTTTGTGGCATAATTATATTGTGTGTCTTTTAGCTTCCCTCCCTCTCCCAACTACTAAGCTTAATCATGCGTGGATGAAAAAATTGTTTTAATTGAAAAGTGTTTCCAATAGTACTTAAAAGGAAAACAAAAAAGATGGCTTGTGGAAAGAGTTAAAATATTAAAAATAATTTAAAGTCTATATCCTACTACTAAATAAATTCCATCATATGCCAAAAAAGTCAACAAAATCGCAAATAATATGAATATAACATCATTTGATGTTCGATAAGAAAGCGCTCAATAGAACTTAAACAACATCATAACTTAAACAAATATCATATAAAATCCACAAAACACTAGTTTGAAATTTAGATTTGTCCACTACAATTTTGAACATTTAACATAAAAAATGGGATTTAAGTTTTCAGATCCTTGGATAATCTTCTTCCTCTTGTTTGCATAAGCTGACGAAAAGTTGATAACATCAAAATTCTCCTTATCCGGACAAGTCGGGATATTATGGCCACTTTTTTTACACAATCTACAACTTTTAGTTTGCTTTGCTAGCTCCTTTCCGCCTTTACTTTGCTTTGATTTGGGGCGTCCTTTCGTAGTTGAAATGGGAGGACATCGAACAAATTCATTCGCAACAGTAGAAGCATTAGCATTAGATGGCTGACTTTGAATTATTGCTTGTTCTTCACTATGCGTTGAGATTGAATCCACTGAGTGAAATTCGTCACGACACCAATGCAAGGGCAAGTAACTAGCTGGAATTTCAAAACAATCTTTGTGGATGAATACAGTTAGTACATGGCGGCACAATATTCCCCAAAATTCAAAGTGTTTGCAACTACAAGTAACCAAATCACCATTCCAAAAGACTTTGTGCCTTTGTGCATATGGGTCCTTGTAATAATCCACCATGTACACCATATCAGTTTCATCATGTGCTTTGTATTGACTTGCCCTTCCCAGATCTTCTTGAAACCTTTTGAAGGAGAACTTAGTTAAAACCTTATAAGCTTGGTCCTCCAATGGAGAAAGTGTTCTCAAAGAAGACCCTCTATATGTATCCAACATAGTATGACACAGTTGTGTTTGTCCAGTTTTTTCAATAGTAAGATCGACCTAGGACATTAATGAGGGAAAAAATACACATATCAGGGACAATAAAATAAGGGAATGCTATTAAATTGATTCACATATACTATGTGATTCAGCACTATCTATCCACTTCATCAACCAACTTCCATCCCTTTCCTAACCCAAAAAAGGGGGGACGGCAAGATTATTCATACATTCAACGAAGTACACATGGAGCTACAAGCCTTTTGTCATATATATGTATGTATATATATATATATATATATATATATATATATATATATATATATATATATATATAGTATATATATATATATATATATATATATATATATATATATATATATATATATATATATATATATATATATTTATATATATATATATATATATATATATATATATATATATATATATATATATATATATATATATATATATATAGGCATAAATTACAAAATTTATAATAGTGACAGAAACAAGAAAAATGACAAAGATGAAATTGCTACTTATTTGAGTTTGGTTAGTGATACTTACTTGTCTAATGAGTTGCATTAAGCATGTCTTAGAAGAAGTAAAACGCTTAACAAATGCAATGATACTTTCATATCTTCTCGTGGTTGTCATGCCACCAAAGAAGCAATGACGAAGATATGCTGGCACCCAATATTGTTTAATTTCATACAGGCCGATGACATGCTTGTTGCTTGTAAATTAAACTTTGAAATTACAAGAGGCAATTGCTTTTCAAAGTCTTCAATACTATCAAGTTCGTATAATATGTAAAAATCGGCACACCAACTTGGATAATGATTTCTAAGAACTGAAACCAACCACTAAATTTTGCTATTATATGCCAGATGCCAAAAGCATGCTTGGCTGATGGCATCTCCATTGCAATTGCTTGAGTTATCCATGGATCTGGATCAGTAATAATGGTCTTTGCCAACTTTTTCATAAGGATAACAAAAGTCTGCCAAAAATGAAAATTGATTAAGAAAATTAATAATTTTCTATCAAAAAAATTCCTTGAAAAATTTAACCTCAACAGTTTAAAAAAATTGTTGAAGTGAAGAAAACATAATTGTTGAATCTAAAATGGTATTAATAGCTTCTAGATTCATATGTAGCTCTATGTAGCTAGCGTTAGTGATAAAGATTGTTATTGTTGCCAAGTTTGTGGTTCTCCTTATTACCCACTCAATCTATGACAAGAAAATGAAAATTTTGCAAAAAGTTTACTACTACTAATACCTTCATAAGCCATTGAAATGTAGCTACAGTTTCATCTCGAAGTAAGGCACATCCGAACAATATTGTTCTTCCATTGTTGTCAATACCAATAAAAATTCCAAAATGCATCTCATAAGAATTCACCTTGTAAGTGGTATCAAATGCAATAGCATCTCCATACTTTTGGTACCAACTAAAGCAATAAGGAGGTGACCAAAATATATGCTTGAGTCTATTTTCTTCATCAACACAGAAAGCATATTGGAACCTTGAGTCCTCTTCTTTGGTACGCTTACAATGTTCTAAGAGATCTATAGCATCGCTCTCCATGTTGCCTTGACGGATTGTTAAGGAAGTTGTGAACATCTTTCTGAAAAAATGGAACGTCACCATGCTTTAGTTGTTTCTCAAGCACCATAAGACGTATTATTTGTCTAATAGAAAGACCAGCCTCTTTGAATAGCAAAATTTGCCTCTCATCTTCCTCTGAAATATGGCGGTATGATGGAAGAAGACGAACTTGCTCGGGTGGCAGCAAGGGATGATTATGGCTAACAACAAGCTAAGTAACATGCCACTCCTTTGGAAAAATTTCAAAAGATTTCCTCAATGTAATTTGCATTCGGGCCTTGCATCCACACCTTAGTGATGCTCTATTACGTTGGTCCTTCAACGGGTCAACCTTCTTTTCATTTGCATATCCTTCACGGTGACAATAAAAATCTTGTCTATTAATTCTCCCGTTCTTGATTGTAAATCGACCCTTACAAATAGAAAAATCACTACTTTTGGCAAAATTTTCGTAAAATTGGAAAGCTTCTTGTTCATTGAGAAAGCATTGACCAATGAAGGGCTCAAACCAATTTTCTCCATTTTCATCTTCATCTGGAGGACTCTCATTTAAATTAATATCATTCAGCCCACAATTTTTGTTATCAAGAGAAAAGAATATTAAGTATAATATCTATAGTTGAATATGAAAAGAAAAGAATCAATTCATGAATATAGATTCTCATTTGTGATGATAGATATCATTACCTCATTGTTGTAATGAAGAACACTAGGATAAATGGGTTCCCATTCCTTCATGTAATTCACGTTCAATGCGACTTCAACGCTTTTCCACAATATATGCAATAAACTCTTTCCCATAAATAGGAAAACAATATTCACGCATGATTAAGCTTGGTACTTGAGAGAGGGAGGGAAGTTAAAAAAACACACACAATATAATTATGCCATAAAACTCTTTCCCATAAAATCTTATTAATTTTGCCTGTAGTAGTAAAAGAACTAGTTGAAAATGTGAGTGGATGGGAATAATTAATGCATACTAAAATGTGCCCTAAGGGCACATTTTAGAAAAACCGAAATGTAAAAAATTAAACCTTTTCCTTTCACCCAAATTTTACGAACTTTATGTTTCTTGAAACTTTTACATATTTGTCTAAATTGATGGAGATCAAATTTTGACGAATTTTTTGATGAAAATTTGGGTTGATTTTGACAAAAGATGACCATTGTAATGAGATTTGTGATAGAATTTATGGTCGTAAAAGAACCAATGGTCAAAATTGACTTTTCGAATGACCTTTCAAATTAGTGACCGACTAATTTTGATGGCCTGACAACTTGTCAAGATTTGTGACAAATCATATTGTGACAGACTGATCGACAATCTGCCACAGTATTTGACAAAATCCTCACTTTTCCGTCAAAATATTTGTCAACTTTCTGACGGTCAACGTTCTGTCAAAAATTTCATCAAGATGCATATAACTGGCACATTGTCAAAATTCTTGCTTTTCGGTCCAAATTTCTGCCAAAATTTCTGACAGATCAACTTTCTATCAAAATAATTTGTCAAAATTCGGCTACAGTTTTGTAGTAATTTAGATCCTGTACTAACAATGATTAAACTAGAAATATTTTGGTCTCAAATTAAATTTACGTAGACTAAATGCTTTTAATATTTTAACTTGCAAAACATCAATTTTTTAAATTAGTTGCGTTGGACACATATCATCACTCTAACTAATAACCACAATAACAAAAGAATTTGCATAATATTACAACACTAAGATGATGATTAGTTCGAATTTGACAAGTTATTGAGTCAAGCACAGCTTGTAAAGTAATTGGGAAGCCAACATGATCAAGATATATAGCCTCTTGGTCAGATCAACTAAACAAGAGCATGGGCTTGGCCCTCTTGGCAAAATGCAGATAGTTTGCTTTTTTTCTTTTCTCTTTTTTCTCTTTTTTTAAAAAAAAATTGGGTTGGTGGGGAGAGAGGGTGGGCGGAGGGGTGGAACGAGGAGGGTGAGCACGGCTTATGATGCATCTAACTATTAAATAAAAGCTTGAAATTTCAATTACATCTGATAAAACAAGTAATTATTATAGAGTGCATATACACAAACAAATAGAACGACTAGAGATCAGGGTTGAGCATAATCTAAGGGACCATAAGGCTCGAACAGTTCAGCCAAGAGCCCCTTCTTTCTCTTGGCGTTCAATCCCATGTCCTTACACAGTTGATCATTGTACCATATATGTAGACTTCCAATGCATGATCTCCCATAGTATTTGCCCGAGTATCGCTTCATGAACTCATCCCATTTGCCCACATCTTCTTCCATTTTCTGAATGCTGGGCAACTTGAATTTGCCACCAAGCAGCTCTGCTACCCACCGGCACCTCATCTCTGAGGTGTGTAAGTTTGCGATGCTCTCTGAGAATCCAATCACTGCAAGTTGCGGGATTCGCGGGTGAATGCATTCCCTGCACACACATGGAAAACAAGCAATGTAACTCAGATCCCTTGTGACTTGTGAGCGTAAGCAAACTTACCCAACCTAATCATCTTATCCGATTCTGGCCCGAAGGATAAATCATCAAGCCTCGTGGTCGTTGAATTTGAAAATGAGCCTATCAGAAATTGCTTAACACAAAGGGAGTTGTCTCTGATCTATTGTGATGACATATAGTTGTTTCAGAGAAGTTACGTTACTTGATTTTGTACGTCTAGTTGATCTAATTAATATCACCAGTCATATCTAGTTATGGCATAAGCTCATTTTAGATCAACCCAAATAGCAGAGAATCATGTCTCTAGTTAAAATCACCGAAGGGCTAACCTGTAGAGTGGGACCGTTTTGTCAGGGGACCCTGTTAGATAATCTCGAAACTTTAGAGATGCAAAAATATCTCCAAGTTTCTTCTGCCCATCAAATCCAGTGGCAAGGATAACAAGATCAGTTTTTAAGGGTACAGGCTCACCCTCGAGGAGCAAACCTTCTCTGGAGAAGCAAAAAGTTGGGGATTTTTTGATGATAATGCTTCCTTTGTCCACATTGTCATAGAATCCATCTGGGACAGTGGAGATCAAGCAGGAACTCAGTGTCTCAAGAAAGCTGTGTTCAGGAACCATTCCATGCTTCTTGAGTTGATGCTTGTGTTTGATGTCGCTTTCCACAAATTTGGAGAATGCCCATCTCTGTTTCAACCATTACCAGCCACATTGTGTTGGAGTGTGTATGTGAGGTTAGTCCCTCATTGATAAAATTAAAGGGTTTGAGCATGTATATAAGCTTATAAGTTGCTCTATTTATTGGCAATTGGTTTTGGGTTGGAACCTCATTTTAGCTTATATGCATGACTCTTTATTGAAGGCCCAATTAATATAAACACAATGCATCACTCAAATGGTTTTATTTACTTAGTTCTGGTGAACTCCTCTATTTCTTTTGAGACAAAACACTGGCTTTTTTAAGCTTCTGACATGAGTATTAGCTAGAGATGATCTTAGGGAGCTCGGAAATTTACCAAAGGCGAGAGTACGTAGGCTAGGAGGCTCAGTAAGAGACCCTCTCCAGGCTTGTGAAGAAGAAGTTCAGCAAAGCGATTGAGGTAGAGGTATGCCATTGGGAACCCCCATGGCATGTAATCTGGCACGTTCCACTGTGGAATCCTGCATATTACTGTGCATGGCTTTTCTACACCTGCAATTGCATATCAATCACTTAACTTTGGCTGAGCATAATTGACTTATTGTCTTACCTCCAAGCCAGCACTTGGGGTCCGAATGTCATACAACTGGCCACGACTCTCTAACCAAGATGGTAGTGCTGGCTTGGTAGAACTAGACTTTCCGATTTGTTTAGGCCATATTCAACAACAGCATTTGGAGTAGTAATTAGCATTTGAATAACATCGCAATAACTTCATGGGTTGTAGAGAATCTTACCATTAACGTTGCAGCACTCCATTGCAATGTCCAGTGCAGATTTCTGAAACCCAACAACAGTAACTCTTTTCCCTTTGACAAGTTCAACAGCATCCCGGTAGTCTAATGCAGAGTAGTCCATGGAGTGCATCACTTTCCCGTGGAAGACCTCGGGCCCCTTGCCTGGTGGAAATTCTGGGATGTTTGGCACCCCGCTGAAGCGTCCAATGCATAGTATCACAAAATCCACCTCATATACCTGTTTAATCATCCAAATCAACAAAAATAAAACTAATCAGCCCTTAATTAAAACATAGGAAATAAGATAAGATCATGGATACCTTGGTTGAGTGTTCAATCAAATCCTCCACAGAGATCTTCCATTTCCCCTGTCTACTTGAGCTCCCTTCAAGCCCACCCCAAGGAGCGCACACCTCTTCAACTCCATCTAATTCTTCCCCTTCGAAGGTGATGTTCAGAACCTTCGATTTGAACTTAATGTACCGCACCAAATCAAACCTATCAGCATAAGCTTGGATATAGTGAAGCACTTTGTGATGGTCAGGAAATTCCTCAGTAACAGAAGAATCCCATGGAAAATCTGAAAACTGATACAACCCTTTGGGTGACTGTAACTTGGTGGTTTCTATTGTCTTGGTCCATACACCACCCACGCTGGCCTGAGACTCGAACACGATCGGATTGAAACCCTTGGCTCGTGTGTACCTACAGGCTAGAAGGCCGCTTATCCCTGCCCCTATTATCCCTACCACCTTCCCCATTGTTGATAAATGATGCTAGTATTTTGATCTTGTCTAGACTGATTTTTATGATATAGTTGTTTCTATGAGATATGTCCTATTTATAGTAAGTTACTTTGCATTAGTATGCATGTTAATTAGAGTGCATTTTTCTTTTTAGAAAAAAGATATTTTTAAACCTTTCTTAACAGTGGCGGATCTAGACATTAGGATTAGGGATGTCCACCTGCTAACATTTATGCTCATATATACTAAAAAATAAAATTAAAATAGTACACAAAATACAATAATCTACTATCACAATTGTCGTTGTCGTTTACGTTTTCTCATATTTGAAATCGATGCATGATAAAACTATTCGAAAATGTGTCAAATTTAAATTTTTCACTGTATAACAAACTATCTGTGGAGCTAACCCCTCAATTTGGTCAATTTGGTCTACTTTTGGCACATTGCTTTCGAAATTCAACTGAAAAGAGAACTAAGACTAGGAAGATGACTATAGGAGAGAGATTCAGAGAGTCATAGAGTGAGACTGTGGGATGGGGCTGAGGTTGAGCTGTTGGATTTGTTGTTTTGGATTGCTTGTGGCCTGTCCTTACAACTATTTTTTTGCTTAAAAAAGAAAAATTACAATTGTTAGTAGTTGCACCTGCTAATTGCAAGGATATCGTCGGCTTATTCCACCTATTTTAAGAATGTCCAATTATAATAACTGTAAGCCCTTAAAAATAACAACTTGAAACTTTTTTTGGACGAGGGGTGTCCACGGACACCTCTAGCCACAATGAAGGTCCACTCATGCCTTTCTAAGTTGCTATTTTTGTTGATTGAATTGATCTCTTAACAAGGCATTAGGAATGTATGTGTCGTGTACCATCATCGAATGTGAGGAGCATCCTATAACGTCGTCATTCTTAATTGAAAGATGATTTATCGTTAGTATGTTATGCAATAGATATTTACTTGCTATGAAATTTTTTGGTTAGGGAAAAAAGCCACGATTGATTCGGTTTTGGGTCAGGTAACTGAAAGAAGTGCACGTGTTCTGTTGCAAGAAAGTGATGGGGACAGCATATTTTGTACTAGCATCATCACTACGCATTACTTGTTGACGAAATAAAATGATAGCGATAGCAAACTGGCGAAATCAACAATCAAAATAGTAGGGCTGCGAAGTTTATCTCAAAATTATTTCAATTGTAGGCTTCAATTTTCACTCTTCAACTTAACTGGATTGAAAATATCTAGATATTTTGATCAATATCACTAACATTGGGAAAATATCTCTAGTCATACAATTGATGTAGATGCATGGTTTTAAACTCATTAGATTACAATTGATCATTTGGGTCCAAATCACATGACCCCTTTAATCATTTTGAATGCAACGTAACACATCTAACTTTTCATTTATACTGATTTTCTCTTAATCATTTTGAAGGCAATGTAACACATCTAACTTTTCATTTATACTGATTTTTTGGTTGAGCTACTAGCTCGATCAGGATGTGGTTAAATTATCTCATACTTTGGGTTGATAGTATTCTATTTCCTAATTTGACAAGCTAAGTGAGATTCGTCGTCAATGGTGGTGAGCTACACATTATATGACATAAGAGTTTGTTTCAGGAATATCCAAACCGGTTTAAATCGAGAATCATAGGGGAGACTTAAGATAAGCTTGTGGGTTCTCATTTGACAACATAAGCAAATACATAGCAAGGAGGGGAAATTTGAAATTACTACAAGTCAGAATAACAAATAAAATAGTATCCGATAAACCTTTCGTTTCTTGAGAAGATTCATAAGTCCAATTTTATGACTTAATTACACTACATTTACAATTTAACCTTTTGGGGAAAATGGGTTGAAATCAAAAGAACAAACAATGGCATGAATACAATCAAAACTTTGGATTTATGGGGAAAATCGGTTAGATGTTCTATGCATATCTGCATGTTTTTCATAATCTAATCAATATTTATTCAAGATGACGAGAAGAATGCAAAATTCAATGAAGATAAGTTATACGTATGGATGCTTTCGTAAGCTATTGATAAGGCACGAAATTTAAAAATAAGAAGTTCCACGATAATTAACATTTATTTCTTGCTGGGACGAGAAGGAATTTCAATTCATGTGTTGGTTTTTTTTTTTTAATTATTTTTACAGTTTTTTTCCCATTAGATGGGTGATGATGAACGGACCACCAAAAAAAAAAAAGTGGCAAACACATCAAATGTCATGAGAGACGAGAATATATATATATATATATATATATATATATATATATATATATATATATATATATATTATATATATATATATATATATATGCACGTACACAAGTGGAGCATGGTGCTATGTGCAATCTTTTCACATGTCACATGTATTTGTGCATTCCATCTGTCATTAAAATTTAGGTTGGATAAATTTAATTCAAATTAATATCAGAAAATCAATTTGAAATGAACAAGCCCTTCTCCATTCCTTGAATTAAAAAAAAAAATTATAATCAACGGTTAAAGCTAGATAGCTGAATATATATATATATATATATATATATATATATATATATATATATATATATATATATATATGCACATACACAAGTGGAGCATGGTGCTATGTGCAAACTGGCGAAGTCAACAATCAAAATTTGTGTACTTATTTATGTGCAATTTGCAAGCAGGCAAGATTGACATGCAACTGGATTTTGGTAGTATTCCTTGCCCTTTTGAGATGAAATTGTGCACCTTATGAATTATGATAGCATTCCGATGCTCCAAGGCATAATTGAGCTTGTGCAGGGATCGCAATTACATCTAAGTTCGAAACATATTCAATCCATGTAAATTAAATTTATCTCCAATCCAATCCGACGCAAATCGGATTCGAAGGTTGTTCCCAGTCCGTCGGGTTAGATTTGGATTAGATTTTTGGATCTGAAATTTAATCAAATTTAGATTTGAACATTCCTACATATGATCCAAATGTGGTCCTTGCCATCCCTAAACTTGTGGGTCCTTTATTTAGGGATAATGTATCTTTTTTAAAAAAAAGTATAAGTACGACGTCAGAACATTATGCAACCCTTTTTTCAAGGAATCTACCCATGATATGGCCAGCTGAAATACATTATACCATTTGGGGATCATGTCAATGGATCTAACTAATTTGAAACAAAGTTTTAGATTCGATGACAATCTAATTTCATAAAGTTACTAATTAAATTAAATGACTACTATAAGTCTTAATTAATCTAAATATTCAATCTTGAATATAATTAAGACACGTGCAAATTGAATAGAACTTATCATTTCAGAATTATACAATTGGACATCGATAAAACAATCTGACTATCCAGAGAAAGTGGTTGCCATCTTTGATAGGATTAGTACTTAGTACGCATAGAAAAAGAAAATAGTCAATCACTTTCGCATACCATAAATTGAAATTTGAAAGTGCTTCAAATTAAATAATTATCACCTTGAAACTTATGTATCTTTGTAACCTAAGATCAATCACAGATGCTTACTCGATACTAAATTGTCGCGATCACTTGTAAGTAAAGATTAAATTTATTTCATGATGGATCAAAAGAATTTCAAGAATCAACTAATACATAATGAGTATAGACGACCAGACGTATAACCCCTAAACTGGATCCAGTGTCTAAACAACTCATTCTACGGTATTCATAGCAAGCCAGTGAAGTACGCCACCCCTGTTTGAGGCAACCATTCATCCCCGAATATGAAGTTTGATGTTGTGTAATTAGTTGCTTCAGTAACGTTCATGATGTGGTAACCAGGCCAAGTAACTCTCTTGGTGGTATCCGAACCCGGACCCGTATTATTGTACTCTCCATAATATAAAGTATCTAAGGCAAAAGTCCCATTCCAATCTCTCCAACCAGCTGGATCAACCACATCACTCATGAACGATTGCATGTAGACGGTTCTAGAATATTGCTTCCATGGCCTCCCTAAGAATGTTTGTATGTTGGTATTACTGTTAGCAAGATCATCTGCGGCTCGAATGGTGCAATTCTCGATCGATATGCCTGTGTTTTGATTTGGGTCAGTTCGACCTTGGGCTGTGATGGCATTGAATTGGTTGGCCATAGGAAGGCGAGGATATAGGTTGCAGTTTTGGAATACAACGGCTGCATTACCGAATATGAAGTCAACTGTTCCATAAATGTCACACTCTCTATAAAATTGCCGCAAGGAGTGCACGTATAAGGTGTCTTGATACCCTTCAAAGCTACAACTATAGAATGTCGACAAATCGGCACCGTTTCTCAAAGCCACTGCTTGGTGTTTGACGGCACCTGCGGTATTTCTAATTGTGATGTTTATTCCGACAAATCCAGTACCAACGACAGCTGCAACAAAACGAAATCCCATTAGATGAAATGTAACTACAATGTGTAACATGAAGGAACTATATGAAATTAAGATATTTTCGTTGGAATTATTTTTACATTTATCGTTGTCATTTAAGTTAATTAATCTAAAATAATTTAATTTAACTCACTTGTCTCAGCTGAATCTACAATTTTTTGTAAATCTAATGAAATAATGATCGACTCATAAAGGTCCGCATGAGAGGCTAACACAAGACCAACTTGGTTGTCTTATCCTTGAGCACTGCGATATTTATAAACTTTAAATGAAATCTTCCGTCAAAATGAAGCAAATGTCGTATGACCATACACTTGCACATACATAACAGTTTAATGTAGAAATTGTATGCAAACAGATAAACATAGATTAATTCGATACTAGACTAAAAACTAGAAACCAATGCCAACGTAGCCATTCCCATTAAATGCTAGCACATTCTTACATGCTTGAATCCATTTTTAATTTTTCTTACATACATTTTTAATCATTATCCATGGCTTGGATAATGAATATATTCGACCTTGTTTTATGGATTGAATCATGCATCATCCCATTTCCAATTTTATTATCTTAACACAACTTCGTTTTTTTTTTTTTTTAAAAAAAAACACAATTAATTACTAGTAATGGGCATTAGTTATCGGAGAACTTACCAAGTGTAGCAGAATTGAAGGTGGTATAATTATCCACAACGTTCCGGTTGCCGGTGATAATCGTCTGATTAATTCCATCACCGATCATCATCACATACTTCTTCTTCTTATCAATCCTCACGTATTCTTCATACACCCCCGCTGTCACATATATCAGAAAATACCCATCGCTTCCGTTGGTATTATTCGGAGCGGCCGCAACGGCGTCGTTTATGAGCGTGAAATTCCCACTTCCATCTTGACTTACTGTTACCAAGTCACTAATCATCACTCCTTCAGCGTCACCGCCTGTGCTCTGGAGCAGCCTCCGCCCGGTGGACTCGAGCACGGCTCGTGCCCGGTCCGACAGGTTAAACCCCGGGACCCGCCCGTCTCCGAAGGCGGAGCGGTGGTGGGTCGACTTGGCGTTGGTTTTGAGCTTCTTAGGGGCCCACGCCTTGGTGAAGAGAGAGAGTGCAACGGAGTAGAGCTTGGTGTCGTTAGTCCAAGGTGAGACCAGCCCCTTCCGTACGGACCACGTCGACTCGGTGGACTTGAGCCCATCCAAGCATGTCTGTGAATTAGTCAAAACTCCACTTAACAGCGTTTGGACGTCTTCGGCGGTCATCACCGGCAGTGATTTGGCAGCAGAGTTGACGGTCGCAAAAGTGGTGGTAAAGAAATCGATGTTTAGTTGGGCGAGTAGACTGCAATCTTGCAGTGCACCCACAGCTGAGGGTGTCAGCCCCAGCTTATGGGCCTGTGACAAGTATTTGCTAACGAGGTTCAGCAACTTGGTTGCTTGAGATATTGACTTTTTAAAGCAGAACCGGCCGTACTCATACACCGTGGCGGTCCGGTTGTCGGTCTGGAGCACGGCGGAGCAGTAGCCGGGGTCCTGGGTGCCCCGGCAGACAGTAGTGGCCGGGACCGGGGTGGTTGTGTTGGTGGGAGGGGAGGCAGAGTGTGCTAGGGTGGAAAGGAAAATAAGGGATAACAATGCAAGAAAAAGTGGGCGAGTATTACTACAAGGGAAAGCCATGTTTAATTTGATGGGAGTACGTAATAGTAATACTAATGCTAATACTTCAATGAAGGCGGAGATGGGATCGTGTGTATATATAGGAGATAGAAAGCGCGTTGGCATTGGGCATTAGCTGTAAACTAATGTAAAGGTGGGGTATGCATGGAAGGAAGAAAGAAGACTTTTAGGAGTTGTTTTGCACATATACGTACGTTGAGTTAGGGGGACAACGTTGTCTGTAGTGAGGGAGGGAAGGAGAAGTCAGTCAAAGTTTTATCACTTTGCTCTGATGAGAAATTACCTTCCTCAATTTGCATTAAAGAATTAGGCCTAATTTGGGTTGAGTTTGAAGCTTAAGCTTTGTAATTTGAGTTCATGATTAGTAGTTGCGTGACTTCAATTAAGATGCTGATATTTTTCTATTTTTATAAACATATTGTGTCTTACGTATAGATGTGATCTAATCTGGTAAAACTGAACTTAATTATGGTAAATTGTGATGAGCTTGTAAGAAAATAGAGAGGGATGAAGGATATTGGGTAAGCTATCTTAGTCCTTGTCCCATTTTGAAACAAAATTTGTCTTTACAATTAAAGAATTTCATTGCTTGAGCTTTATCATTAGTTAACAATTTTCTTACTTAAGCTTGTGATTAATTTGTCATCAGATTGTCGAATAAGGTAAAGAGAGATATATACATCCATACTCTTGATTAGTTGAAAAGTTTTGTGACGGATATAAAACTATTGTAAAAATCAATTTGATAAATGCTAGTAGTCTAGTACAGTATTCAACAAATTAACACTAATAATATACATTAACGAGATCATATTCAAGAATTTAAGAAGAGGATTGAGGGATTTTCTCACGTTTCCCGCCCACCTAAGGCTCATATCTTCAGTAGAAAAATCGCAACTGGGTAAAAAAATAGGAAAAAATTACTTAAATGTCCATTGAGATTTGGTATAATAATTTACGTGATGATCTACTTTTAGATAAATATTTTTGGAATTATTAAGACTTAAGCTAAATATTTTTCTACAACCAAAACTGGTGAGAGACTTAGTTTTTTATTGAGGAAAAGGATGCGACACTGATATTGTGAAACTACTAAATTTGCACTTAACTCTCCAAATTTTCCCATCTGCGCCTATGTTTAATTACACCTCCACTCCCTAGCTATCCTCCTTCGTAACCTGAACCCAAACTTGAACAGCCTAAAACAGAGGGCATATTCTTTTGAACTTATCATCATATATATACTTATTAGCACTTATTGCTGAATATTGAATTATACAAAATCATGCTAAAATATGTTGAATGATACAGAATTTTGATAAGAAATTTAAATATTGATGAACTACTTGAATCATATTGATGTCATCTAAGCAATGCGAAGTTGGAAGAGGTTGGGAATTTTCCTCAAATTTTTCTTACAATTTTATGAGGAAAATTTTATCACTTGTTTCTAACAATTTTTCCACCGAACTTTCCTCCATATTTTTTTTTTCTTTGTAATTTTCTCTAAACCAAACACAAGAAAAAAAATAACTTTTCCAAATTTTCTTCTTTTCACTAAACTTTTTCAGGTCCAAACGGAGCTAAAGATAAACCTATAATTTTCTCCGCACTTAGTCTAACAGTGAACCTCACAAGAAGGGGCCGTTATTCTAAAAAAACAAAAATAATGACATTATTATTAGCAACTCATGATCAATGTTACGTAAACAGTATGCATGAAATTCAACGAACAAGTTAAGGTCAATAAACTCTTCTTTATATTCAAACTTGGAAACTCATGTAGGGGCAAATTGATATAGACATGTTGAAGCAGTGTTGGCCTGTGTGGCCAGCACTCCACCTACCACCCCCACCTCTCGGGTTTGATTCTGGGAGGCGTGTGGGTGGATTTGTGTTACTAAACTCTTGTCCAGGCTTTAACATCCCCCTCTCTGGCTCATCAAGGTCTGCTAGGGACCTACTTTGAAATAGGGATCTAGTGGATTGGGTCCGCTTACCAAAAAAATTGATATAGACATATAATGACAAATGATTGACTTAAATGATCAGTAAAAAACACTAAAATCCTTTTGATGGAATTAGTTACCTCGGACCTTGGATGGCCGTGAATCATCATGGATGAATATCATAAATCAGAAGAATAATGTATGAGATTAATGAAATCTACAAGTTAATTTTCCACCGTGATGCTTTTTTTTAAAAAAAATGTTTCCCTTTTGTAACTGGCAATGCTCTTGAGCAACATGAACATTTATCTGAGTTGTAACGCAGACCGAGTGAAGCTGCTTCTTATATATAATTCAAAATCTTTGATACATTATGATTGGTTTATTTTAATTGACTATTAAAATTTTCTATTTTGATGATGATATTTCTCATCTCATGATGTACGTCATACTATGTTCGCACAAATTCATTATGCAGTTTATTGGTATACTTATAATGAGTGTGCCCTGGTTGACCGCTTCTACACCAAAGTAAAACTTGGCATTGAATATTTAAAGCAAAATTGATGATGAGCAGGTTGACGCCAAATGAAGTCTCCTAAAAGTCAAGGTTTGATTAAAATTAGGAGCAAGCGGCAATGGGAATATCACCGGAAACTCAGCAATATTAATATTGGTGGGGCAAGAATGTTAGGCCACAGTCCTAAAACTATTGGACTTAAACATGTTTTTGAATGGTAAAGTGTCTTATGTATCCTTAAGACTAATTAAGGTGGGGGATGGAATGTTGGGTCCTTTCCATGCCGCCCGAAACCTTACATAAATTAAGCCACCGACATCCCTCTCTCTCTCTTTGAAATTTTTGTTTGTGAGTAGACATGATCAACGGGTCAGGGATCCGTCCGATTCGACCCTCAAAAATGAGGGTCAAGGTCGGCTTTCTTTGTCTCCGACCTTCAAATTGAGAGTATCCGACTATGATGAGGGTTGGGCTTGGGCAAAGGTTTTGACCCGCTAACTCTCACTTTTTTTAAACAAATTAAAAATAAAAATGAAAATAAGATACTTTCGATTTCATTTGTTCAAAACCTTTTTGCTTTCACTTTCTCATCTCCCATTAGTACCTTCCCCCCATTCATCTCACCAAATCTCATTAGTTCATAACCTTCTAACGCTCTCTATCTGATGTTTGGAGTAGACTAAGTAATCATTTTAATGAACTAATCGGTCTATTGATTTGATGACTAACTTACGTATTAAAGTGTTTGTAGTTGCAATATGTTTTATTGGAGCATTATATCATCGTTTGACTTTTTATTTTGTAAAATATTTAATGTTGACCTTTATAAGAAAAAGAAAACTTAGTGAAAAATCTCATTTTCTATATCGGAAGGTTTGAAGGTCGAGTTTGACCCGATGACGCGAGGGTACCCGCAGGATCAGGGTCAGGGTCAGGGGTATGCTGACCCCCATGAAGGTTAGATAGGGTTAGGGTCGAGAAAATCCTATATGCCGACCCTCAACCCGACCCGACCCTCAATTTGATCAGGTCTATTTATAAGGTTTAGCTGTGCAATTTTTTCTTTGCAAAATTTGATTCAAATGAAAAATTCGATGATCGATTTTATAGAAGTTAGCTAAGTTTTTTGTCCCTGTTAATGTTGAGGAATTACTTTAGGCTTTGTGTTAGAGTTTCAAGTATGGGTTATATATATAATCTCACATTGACAAAACAAAAAGGTAGTGCACGTGCTTACAAGTTATTAATTATTCCACTTATCGTCAATTGATTTTAGATTGAGATATAACTTGTACTTTATGCATAACCCAATTTATTAAGGTTCAATTTATATAAAAATTTAACACTTTAAGAAGCACATAAGTACTGTCGATGGTTTTTTAAAGAACTCTACTATATGTGGTAGCTTGTATCTGTACACCTGAAACTACTGTATAATTTATTTTTTAAAAAACTCTGTACTTTCTAGATATTTTTTTATTAGAAGACGACTATATTCCATCAAATTAATAGTATTCCCTTTCATAATTTTTAAAGTTTTCCTTTTGTACACACTATGACCATTGGATCCACAAATAGGTGGTCGGCATGCTTGGATCCTTCTAACTATTATATATGCTCCCTCCAACAGCATTCTTTGTAAAACATTTTGCCCTGGATTAATAACCTTTACTTTTCCTTTTCATCATTTTTTTTTAAAAAATCATGACTAATTAGTGATAAAGTTTACCGAGTCCCACTAGAAAATATTCCCCACAATATATGAAAAAACATAAAGTTTGTACGGAAAAACATGTACTTTTTTCTAAACTATTTGTTATACGTTATGCAATGGCAACGGTTCAATATACGTTATATTATGACAACAGTTCAATATCATCGATCCATTTGAAAGAGATTGTTATGATTATGATCTTTACATACTACAACATTGTTATTTTAAGTATTTCCTAGTAATTTATTTCCAACAAACTCTCCTCACACAGCACTCTTGAATATTTTTCTTAAACTTTAATTTCCTGTGGTTGGTGATCTCCAGATGGTAATAAAAGTGTAGAAGTCATGTCAATGTCAATGTCAATGTCAATTCTCGTTTTTACCGTGAAGTTGAAGGAATGCATTGCTTGTATTGCATGGATGAATCATGACGAAGCTGCCCATACATCTAGATGGTCCCGAGGCCTGGTCCTCCTCATGGGCCTTTTTTCTCTTGGTCCAGCCCAATATTGAGGACCACAAATCCACCAACCAATACTACACGACATGGGAACGAAAGTCAACTGAAGTTGTCTTTTAATAACAAATTCAACTGAAGAAGTTTACCCTTTTTGCCCCTCTCGTCTCTCGTCTTTGGAGGCAATCAGGCAATTCAGAGCGCCGTGCCATCATCCAACGACCAAAGTCCGTATCGTATATTTGGAAGTATATATTCTCATGTAACATCATCATCATACTAATAATAATAATAAGAATAATAATAATAAAAATATAAAAAAATATATATGACAAATATGCCATTAAAAAAATATATGTGTGAATTAAATGCAGGAGCACATAAATACAAGTGTATATAATAATTTACCTTTAAAGACGAATTTAATGATTTCTATGTTCTCTGCACTCTGTTTACATTCTCACTCCGGAAAAAAAATATATATGTATTCTCTGATTACATTCCGCAAATTTTAGTTTGTTAAGGAATTTATTTCATAGATAATTTAATTGTCGGGCCGTATGTGAATATATGACGTGCATGCGGGCATGAGTAATGTTCCTGCACGTGAAATCTGACAATTAGGTGATGTCATGACACCAACTAATCTTCAAAACAAGGACGGAGGAGAGTATACTTGCTCTGTGCAACCTCAGCTTGTTGAAACGATTTCAAGGACACGATTTTTGTCTTTCCTTTTCAGTGTCTATAGTTTAATTCCAAGGACACGATATTATATGGATCATATATTTATATTATATTAAAAAAACACAGAGAGAAAATAAACGCTTAATATTATCTTAGCTTGTTCATGTCTTTTGTCACATGAGCTTTGTGGAGTGAAAAGTGATTCTTAATGAGAATAAAGCACTTCTTTATTCAATAATTCAAATAATTGCACATTAGAGATTTTACAGAATCGAGGAGCTGAGGCAATTCCTTTTTAAAAATATGAACAATAGTAATATAGAAGTGCATTAACTAAGAGTCTCATGTGCCTACGATGTAGTGTCTGATCGGGTACGTCATGATTTAGATTTGTGTATCTTTTTTGAATGAAGAAGAAAAGTTGTGTGATATATAAGTATTTTTTTTTTTTTTAATACAAGGGTAACCATGCCCAACTCATATGGAGACCTCTATCTCAGGACTTACCAATTTGCCACAACGAGTCAGGGAGGGGAAAACTACTCTGGATACCAAAGCCTAGACCACCAAGCCCAATAACCAAGCCCAAACCGTATAACCGCGGATGAAGCACAACATATGCGTCTCTTCCAAGTTGAATTCGGTTGGAGAGCGTGGGAGAGCCAACACTTGACCACCTGGCCAGGGGCTCTTTGGTGTGTGATATATAAGTATGGTAGTATAACAAATGTAGCATTTTTAAATTAAATATGCAGGTTAACTTGACATTATCAGTAACTTTATAAAACCATAATTAATACAACTATATATATTATACCTCAAGAAGAAACTATTTTAAATGAAGTACAAATGTTCTTTAGTTCTTAAATTATACCAATAAAACTCAAGCATAAATTCACTTTTTTTTTGGGGTCAGAAGTAAATTCACCTGTTAAATCAACTATATTATACCTAAAACACTTGATTGCAGAAACTGCAGTACAAATCAAGCATAGACTCACATATCAACTCAATAACTGAGTATGCAATTTCTTCTATACATGAAAGATAATTAATTAAAGCCCTAATTAATGTGTAGTACATAACATAAGGTCACATTCCGAGTTTAAGTCATTTCAATGTGATATTTGAATAATTTCACAGCCAATCATTTATAAGTTGTGTAAAGGTGCATTAATTTCAAATTAATTGAAAGCTGAAGCCCGGCAGAGGGAATTAAGCACCCAAGATAATGACCAATTAATCCTCCTAGTTGTTCGGCTATTACCACTGACCACTCGACAGTTGAACCCATAAAAAAGTAGAAGCCAGGACAAGCCTTGACGATATATATAGGAAGCAGCCAATAGAAATGTGGAGCCCCATAGCCACGATTAGTCTTGTATGCAGGCTATAATAATGGAAGTGGGCTCGCTTGGTCCTCCCCATGTGTCATGCTGTCAAAAAACCATCTGCGACCTATTCGTACCTAATTTATCCGATGTAATTTGGTTGGAGTAAATGTTAACTTATAAATATTTTTACGTAATTAAATTTATTTAGATGATGTATGATGGTAAAATAAAGTATACTGTAAGAAACTGCACCAAGAGAGTTAGTGTTAGGAAAGATAGTACACATTACGATAAATTTTTAGATGCCAAGACAGCCTAATTCTTTTAAAACCCCTTTTTCTTGTGTCACTTTGAGCCTTATGGCACTATTTGTCAATCATAGAAGGGTCATGTAGCCCCATCTCTTTTACAGTAGTATATAATGCATAAAGCACTCAAATTGACTTAATCCTAACCCAATATATTAATGGTGAATCCAAATGCATTTGCCCATGGCCAACATTCGCAAGAACAAGATCAATGTTTGCCACTACGTAAATAATTTCTTTCCCTGAAATTTCGAAACAAAGATACACTCTTCATTTCTACAAGTATCTGCATATATAGGATTATAATATATAGTATATAGATTATTCAATAATTTTATATTAAAAAAAGTCTGCATTGAAAATGTATGGTATATATGGATGAATACAATTTACTAATTTACATTTGTTTTTAATTCTTTAAACTAACTAAATTTATGGTTGAATTGCATAAAATAATAAGTAATTGTATAATGAGTGACTTACATGCAAGGGTTGAGACAATTAACGTTGAATCCATGTAATTTTTGAATCATGCCATAATTAAAAGTTTGTAATATTTTTAATACATTATATATGTTCTAATAAGTTTTTTGTCCCATGGATCACTAGCTAGTAAGCCTGGTACACCATAAGCTCATTGAAAACATCTGAACAAATTAAATTGTCAAAATGCTTGAGATCTAGATCTAAGTACTTTAGTGCATGTAGCATAAATAAACATGGCATTGATAAATCCAAGTAGCTACAGCCTATGTGGACGAAAATATAAATCAATCACAATTCTTCACCTGAATAAAATAATAATAATAACAATTTACAGCAAGTACGAACAATCATACGCCATCTCTCCGTGTATAAATATAACACACGGCTCGTGCTCGTCGCTTCAGTCTTGCTCTCTCACTCCCCTGTTTTCCTGCTCCCTTCAAAAACATGAACAAAACAACCAAACCCATCAACCTTCTCCTCCTTCTCCCCATCACTCTTCTCACCATACTCTTTCTCTTTACAGCATTCCCAAGTTCTCAAAAAACACCAACCCACCCTTACAACACTCATCATCTTCACATTCACAACCACCTCCAAATTCAAGCTGCTCGATCTCACTGCGATGGCACTCTCTATCCTGACCTCTGTGTTTCCACTCTCTCTACCCTCCCGGACCTTCATCGGAAGTCCGTGAAGGATGCCCTCTGTCACACTATCAATGTCACCGAGTCGGAGGTCAAGGTTACGGAATCCGAGGTCACGGGTCTCAAGTGCGGGTCGGACCGCAAACCGCTCACACTCCTCCAGCGTCGGGCACTTGATGACTGCATCGAGCTCCTTGATGGCACCATGGATGAGCTCAAGGCGGTTTATAATGACGTCAACCGTGACCCGACCCGGAAGTACGCGGATCTCCAGTCTCTTCTCAGCGCCGCCATGACCAACGCGTACACCTGCCTTGACGGCTTCGCGGTCGGGTCGAACCGGACTATCCGGAAGTACTTCCAACCAGACCTGGTTAAAGTCGCGCGCCACGTCAGCAACTCCTTGGTCATGCTGAAGAAGGTCTGCAACAAGAGTGGGGGGGCGGCCGAGTACGGTGAGAAACACGACGACTTGGAGGAAGTGAACCGGGTGGACCGGAGCGGGTTCCCGGCCTGGATGAAGAGAAGGGACCGGCACCTGCTCCAGGCGGCGGTGAACGGGACGAAGGTGGATGTGGTGGTGGCGCAGGACGGCAGCGGCAACTTCAGCACCATCATGGAGGCGGTGGCGGCGGCGCGTAACAAGAGTGCCACCCGATTCGTGATTTACATTAAGGCCGGCGCGTATTACGAGAATGTGGAAGTGGATAAGAAGAAGATGAATATTATGTTCTTGGGAGATGGCATTGGGAAAACCTGGATTAAGGGCAATCGGAGTGTTGTTGATGGCTGGACTACTTTTAGGTCTGCTGTTCTTGGTAAGTTTCCAACCCTTTTTTTATTACCGTGCATTATTATATCATTTATACAGAATGTCCATTTTAGACGGTTTAATTGGGCAAATTATTATATACTTTCATGTGCACATGCTCGCACGTCTAATCTATATATATTTTTTTGAGGTGCATTTATCATATATTTTATTTATTAATACATAATTACTTATTATTATATAAGAGTACATACTCTCGAGGGTATGATATAGGCTTTGGTTTAATTGATATCATTTTTGAAAATCATTATTTCCTATAGCTTCTATTCACGGTTAATTTTTTAACAATATACAAAAACAAGTATTAAATATATTTATATTGTTGAAATGAGTATTAAAGAGCGGTATATCTTTGGAAAAGCAAACTTTGACAATTATATAAAACTAACATATATATATATATATATATATATATATATATATATATATATATATATATATATATATAAAACCACGAATGCGAGATAGTAATATATTGGAGGTAAAAATATGTAAAGAAAATACGAATTGAGTTGTATATCTTTAGAAAAGCAAACTTTCATAATTATATAAAACTAATATATATATATATATATATATATATATATATATATATATATATATATGACCATTAATACGAGATAGTAATTATATTGGATGTGAAAATATGTAAAGAAAATACGAATTGAGTAGTGAATTAGTGATAAGTTGTGAACACTAAAAATATAAATCCTACAAATAATCTTTAATAGAAAGACAAAAATTTTTTAAAAGTTGCTATTCTAAAATACAATTTTCAAAAAATTAAAACTTAAACAGTAATTACTCTCCTCAACCTATACAATTTTATGCGTGTTATCTTTAAATCTTTAGAATCCAAAAGACCTAGCATTGCAAAAAGCATGACAAGTAAATATTGGTGCATGAGACGTCTTGAATGTAAAGTAGGAGTTTAGGAAATTGCATAAATCACGTTATAACAATGGTCAAGTGTTGCGTGATAAGGGACTTTGGGTTTAATTAACAGTTGGAATGATCTGATTTTAATGAAGGACCTGTTTTTTTGGTGAGTAAATTGAAATAAGTAAAAAGGTAAAATAGATTGAGATGAATTGAATTAAATTAAAGTAAATTAAAATAGATTAAAATAAATTAAAATTAATATTTTAGAATTAATCCAATAAAAGAACAAGGCTTGAGGATTTGAATACTCTAGGGGGACAAAACAAAACAAAAAAAGAGCCGTCTTTTTCGAAAGTCTTTATTTTGTAGACTGAAACAGGTGGTCGACGTTGACTGGTGCTCTCCGGCTGTACTCGAGGAAAGTGAATGACATATTGACATTGAGCGCAGACTGCGGGGTAACAGGGCGCTAAGTAGTACTAACGTCATCTCATTCTGTGTTTAGCTTGGTCAAAGACATCATAATAAGTACTTCGAAAATCTGCTCCACAACTTTGAATAACGACAGAATTGCCATACTATCAAATTAAATTAAATGGCTGTAAAGTCATTTAATTACTCATACATTTCTTACGCTGGCTAGGTAGTAACAGTACAAATATGTTGATAGCACATATAATGTTACTATTTATTTGGAGAAGAAATATAAGCCTTAATTAAATGACATTTCAACCTTTTAATTTAATAGTATGTATATCATTTTGTTTTATTTTAGGAAGATGAAATTAGTAAATACAAATAAAGTAATTTAAGTATGTTATATTTTGAAGGTTTTTCCATTGTATGTATAAGGAAATATATAAAAACTAATGTATATAAATGTGGGAAGGATTTATATATTATTGACAAAAATAAACGATTTTTTTTTCTTTGGTATCTGTTTTATCACAATAGAATTACTGTTGGTCTATAACATAATATACTTGAATCTGACTATAGATTGCAAGTGTACTGAAATTTAGCACATGTTCTGTCTTCGCGTGCTTAGGTTACAAGGAATGGAATAAAGTCTGTAGTAAATTAAGATGAAATTAAGCTCATAACACGATGAATTCCCTCTCACGTGAACTATTCATACCTGATCTACAAGGGAACATCTCAAGTACGTGCACATGATTCTACTCTGCTCCGAAACTCACCTGTGAGTCCGTGACAGCATCACCCATTCACCCCTCACGGGAGCAAAATCCAGTAGTGCTTTCTTTTCTATTTTTTTTGGGTTTTGTGGGGGGGGGGGGGGGGGGGGGGGGGGGGAGGGGGTGTGTTGTGAGGGAGGTGGTGTTAAAAGCGTCGTATTTGATGGAGAATTCATTTGATATATATAATCGGCACAGTATTATATGCTATTATCAACTGACTAGTGTCAAGTATTTATATGCAAAAATGGGAATCAAAAAAGGTGATGGGGAGATTTAAGGAGGGAGCTCACTTCAACCAAGGTTCATGGTAATAAGTCCAAGTGAGGTTTCATCCTAAAACCAATTGATAATAGGGGAAGTAGTCCACTTGACTTATATACCATGACTCTTCTTTTCAAACTACTGCTATAGGACTTCTTTACTTACGTGTAATATACCCAATAAAAGGTATTTTAAAATTGTGATCTCAAAAAAAGGAGGATAATAAACTAAACTTAATAAGTGAGAGAATTGTTTTTCACCCTAGAATTCAGATAATGATTGATGTCTTCTTTATGACTTCAATATATATTAAAATCTTGACAACAAAACTCAATTGATACGTTGTGAAACAATAAATGTCAAATGCATGTAGATTTAGATAGAGTGGATCCTCAATATATTTCAGTTTCAATTGAAGTATGTTTGCAATGCTGATTGCCCTATTGGGTGGATTCATATAACCTTGTTAGATGTACTAGCACGGTCTCTATCGTGGTTTACAACTTGTACCAACTTTGAAAACAACTCAATCATAGTCAGTCGTCATTCACTGCCATTGTTAACGATGAAGCAAGGAAAGGAATATGTAAAGTTGTGGTTGTGGAGCATATGATATGAAGATATGGGACCCAAACCTTGTTATTGGAAGGTAGGAAGGGAAGGGCACTCATAGGCAGTCATTTACTGCCACTGTTGTCCGCTGTGTCGGTGTGTGAAATTCCTCTGAATATCGCCATCTATAATCACGCCGACACTAATTCCTCTTTTTTTTTTTTTTCCTAATATTTATGGCCCTTATTTTAGAAATTTCCAATTTTCTATTCTTTCTTGTTCAAAGTTCAAACAAGGGTGCTGTTACCTTTTATTCACGTCAGCAAAGGAAAAAAAACCACAGCCACTGCTAAGATCATGTTTTTTTCGTTGGTAAATTTTAATTTATCAACCTCAATTCACTTCAACCCACTTTATCAACTTCAATAAAAAAATATTTCAATCAACTTCAATCCACTTCCCACTATTTTAATCAAATTCTACCAATCATAAAAAAATTCAACCAATTTCAACCAATTTTAATCCACTTTTATCAATTTCAATCAATTTCACCCATTTACCAACCCATATTTCCAACAAAAAGAACAGGTCCTAAGTCTTTACGTTTTTCGCTTCTTTTTTGTTTTTACTTTTCTTCTTTTTATTTACTGTCATAAAACAATCGTAAAAATAAGATATAATCATAAGTGTGTATTTATAATAGGAAAATGACAAATAGCATATCATCACTTGTGAACCCTTTAGAACATGAAATGAATCTTCATACGCCTTGCCTACGTTGATCCTTTCTGGTATCTTTAAAATAAATATGTTTTCCTTTGCTTAACAAAAAACCAAAAAAAAAAAATCAATCCTATAAAAGCATCATAAGGCGTGTAATTTTTTTAAAGAAATTAATTGGGCCTACATAATCCAATATTATAGTGAACGATTGATTCTAACCCACAGATGGCAATTCCAAAATGTCAATTTTGTTGGGCCCACATAATCCACTATCCACTTATGTAATCGGCTAGCATGTGATCATTTAATGCTCCTTCTGTATCTTCAACAACGTAATAAAAGTTTCTGAATAATATTAAGTACACTTTGGGCCTACATCATCATTTGACATGGGATTTGATGGAATAAGAAATGAGGTGATTAGGAATAAATTAAAAATGACACATACGGAGAGTCAGATGAAATAAATCAGACTTGGATGATTTGGGCGTATGAAAAGGAGTGGAAAAGCTTTTGTCAGAAAATATAAAATGATTTACCTTTCGAATAGCAGAAAAGATAGATGACAGTCTAAGAAAGGGTGGGGTGAGGAGATCAGACATGATTTGAAATTTTTACAGCGAGCCAATGGCATGGCTTAGAGTAGAATTTATGGAGGTTTAGGATTAAGGTTTTGGACCATTAGATACCTAGCTTCTTGGCAATTATTTGGCTGTGAATGGTAGAAGATATGTGGTGCTATACCGGCATTTATGCTTTCTTGCATTTGCTATATTAGATATGCTAGTAGCACCCTTAATGCTTCTGAGTTATTAACCCCCCCCCCCCAAAAAAAACAATCCCTGAATGTTTATTATGTGGTTTTCAACTTCTAAAATATTTCATTATAACTTTTTATGCGGGTCTACTGGAATCAATCTTTCTACAGATAGGCATGTTTGTAGAGGTAAGTCAGCCACATCTAGATCTCTCCATACTCTATGAAAACGGAACCCACATTAAGAATTGTTGTTATTGTAATAATATTTAATACACCCTAATCGTTTCTAATCCTTCATTTCCTATGCATGTGCGTACAGCTGTAACGGGGAAGGGGTTCATAGCCAAAGGCATAACAGTGGAAAACTATGCTGGGCCAGCCAAGCACCAAGCAGTGGCCCTAAGAAGTGGATCTGACCTCTCAGCCTTTTTCCAATGTAGCTTCGTGGGCTACCAAGACACCCTGTACGTCCATTCTTTGAGACAATTCTATCGCGAATGTGACATTTACGGCACAGTAGACTTTGTTTTTGGCAATGCAGCCGTGGTGTTCCAAAACTGCAGCCTCTATGCCCGGTTACCCCTGGAGAACCAAAAGAACATCTACACGGCCCAAGGCCGTGAGGACCCCAACCAAAACACCGGCATTTCCATCCTCAATTGCAAGGTGGCAGCAGCAGCAGACTTGGCTGCGAATAAGTCCGCTACGAGGACTTACTTGGGCCGCCCTTGGAAGGAGTTTTCCAGGACAGTAATTATGTTGTCGTACATCGAAGATGTGGTGGATCATGCTGGATGGCTTGAGTGGAACGGTACATTTGCACTCAATACATTATACTACGGAGAGTACAAAAATAGCGGCCCAGGGGCAAACACTACTGCTAGGGTTACATGGCCAGGGTACAGAGTCATCACTAATTCCACTGCAGCAAGTATGTTCACTGTGGCAAATTTCATAGAAGGTGGCGTGTGGCTTCCGAGTTATGAAATCCCATTTTACCCCAATTTGACTAGTAGTTGATTTGATTATTGACGTGCCTAGATACGTACTGTCATTGGATTTATTATTGTTTGGGTTCTCACACCCTCCCATATGTAAGAGATGTTGGTACTATCCAGTGCTTATTATGGCTAGGTATTATTCATTAGATATTTCAAGGCATTTTTATTGGAAGATAGTAATCATTTGTAACCTACCATGGTTCAAAGAAGAAAATTTAAACTTTTATGCGTGGTATTTAATTTGGTGCACCACCTGAAAATAAGCTTCTTTTGCCCTTCTTTAATGTTAAGCTGATGTCTGGAATACTGGCAATAAGTTTTGACAACGTACCCTTACGTTTTCACATGAATTAGCGTTTGTTCTTCAAGCGTTTGGTACGACATAAGGTACTCACTACAGAGATTGATACCCAACAACTAGCCTCTCAGTCAAAATTTTTTGACTAATGGTCCATAATGAAGTCCAATGGCACACTGAATTGTTTTGTGGGCCAAAAAGATTGAAACATTAGAGTTTTGGATTAGCCCAGGGAGAAATTTGGAGGTTTAGATGGGCTGGGTCTGAGCGAGTATTATGTGGGTAAGCCCATTCTTAACCTGTTTTTTCAGTAAATATTAGAAGTCCATCCTCGGTCCTCAACTCTCAACGTAGGGTTCGCAGCTCATTTGCGTTAAAAGAAGAGAGGGGAGAAAGAGGGTCTACATCCAAATTCCAAAGCTTTCAAGTTCTGTCTTTCAATGAAAAATGGAGGGAGTCATCTTATTCGATGAAAATGTAATTTGTTCGTCTGTAACTCAACCATTATGCTATAGATATCCACAGCCACAAATTTATCGGAATGAAGTAGATGTTTGCTTGTGTATATTTTTCGTCGTACCCTAAACACTAAAGTTTAGAGTTGAGGTTTCAACTTGAAAAGCGAGATTAGTGTTATATGTTCGATTCTATACAATAAGACTTCAATTCAGTTGACCCATTTCACTTGTGTAAATGACAAAAAGTTACCCAAAAATACATAGGTTGGTTCAAATGATTGGACAGTTGTTCACTTGTTGCCCTAATCCCCTTAAGCAATATCTCAAATTTGGTTCCTATAAACGGACAAAATATATGATAGGAGAGCTCTATCTTTTCATAAGCCAACAGTAACTTGACTCTGATAAGACATGTACACAAAGACACAGAAACAATAATAAAAAAAGCAATGTTGATGCCCTGGCTAGCCACATACATGTGCATGCGCACATAAAATCTTAAAAGTTGAGAGTGGCATACCTTTGGAAAATATTAATGCACATAATAGGTTGGATTCAATAATAACATTTGTCCTATTCTTTTCAAGTGAATTGTTAACTAAACTGAACTGAATTTATTTATACTATACTGAACTAATTGAACTTATTTTTGTTAAACTAAACTTAATTGTACTGAACTAAACTGAACAGAACAAATTGAATTTATTATGGAAAAAAAAATAAATTGAAGAGAAGAGGGCCTAACAATTGTCTAAAGTACAAGTACAGTAACACATTGTTGACCAATGTGGCACAATACAATGATGCAACTTAGATTGTTCCCAAAAAAACAATAAAAAAAGAGATAGAAGTTAGATAATGTGGAAGTTTACAATTGATGCCATAACACACCCATAAAAGAATGAATGTGTGATAGACAAATCAGATTTGGTTTCACTGTGCCTTATTTTTCCCCCCTTTAAGTGGCCTATCTTGAACCCCCCCCCCCCCAAAAAAAAAAAAGAAAAGAAAACTAGACACACTAGGCAGATTAGGGTTCATACCTTTTGGACTAATTAATCAACTTAAATCTAATAATGAGCAGTGAAAGCAAGGCTGTTTGAAGTAATTATAGTAAATGACTTCAATTCCATCAGTCATGGAGAAGATTGAAAGCAAATGAAATCCAAAAATTAAAGATAAATTTGGGGGGGGGGGGGGGGGGATGGATCCATCAGTCATGGCCTATCTTGCGACTTCTGTTGAGCTTTTTAATGAAATTCCATTCCATCTGCACTAATCGCGGAAATTAGTGGACTTTTTTCAGCTATAAAATAAAGTAGGCAAAATTTGAAGAAGTTTTTGGAATAATAATAACTGAGCAACATTTGTCCGTAAATCACGGGCATAATTTTATAAAGCAGCAAAGAGTCCCAGAACAACCCTTTTTTTTTTTAGGAGTAAACATTAATGATGAATGTGCTTCTCCATGCGTATGTTTGATGGAACTTTAATTTGTTCATGTTTTTGCTCTTTTCTCATGAATCACGCCCCTTTTTTTAATGATCTGCTCCGAAAAGATAGATATAATTCATAGATTAGGCTATAAGTATGTCTTGGTGTAAAATTTTTCTTTTTAAGAGGGTTAAATGTGTTATACGTAGTACTTAATCCAATGAACTTAGGTGGATCAATTGAATTAGAATTCCCAAAAAAAAAAAAAAAAAAGAAGGTTTCACTTTAATGATGTTGACTGTCACAATAAAAATTGGCTGTTCAATTTTCTAGAAAAGATCAAAGACGGTAATGGACAAAACAAAAAGAGTACATAACGATCTAAGTGAATCACAAAAGTAGCCACTAATTAATTTTTTTTTAAAAAAAAAACATGTGGGAGAATTATATTAATTAGTCATAAACAACATGAACAAATGGTCTATTCTTTTCACTGGAAAATAGGGGTTGAAAATGATTGAAGTTCATTGAAGTGGGTTGAAGTTGATATATTTTTTATATAAAGGGTAGAAGTTGGTTAAAGTAGTGTGTTGAAATGGGTATTTTTTTATTAAAGTTTGTGAAACGAGTTGAAGTTGATTATAATTAGTAAATTGGGATTTACTAACGAAAAGAACAGGGCCAAAGTCTATGGACATCATTTTAAAGATACAATTTGGGTGCTTTTCGAACCAAATTTGTGGCCCTAAATCACAGGATTGGAAGTAAAATAACTATTAGCAGTCTATCCCCCCCCCCCCAATTAAGAGAGAAGCTACGTAACAAAGAGTCAAATTCGCATACAAGATGAGGTCAATCTCATCAGCGATATGCTATCTCTCCTTCAATATTGTGACAATAGATAGACAATCCTCTTCAATAGTAACATTTGTGAGTCTCAAGTTCAAGGGCGAAGTCAGGATTCAAAGTAAAGGGGGCGAGATTAATAATACACACAACATAAACTTTAATAGTTCTAAAAATAAAGTGCATAGTTAATACATTCAAAAAAGTTATCCTCGACGAGATCTCATGTTCTGAAAGTAAAACATGATATCGTTATTCGACAGACTTTTAAAAAAATTCAAAAAAATTACACATAAGGCAGCAAGAGGAGTCAAACATGTGACCTCCAACATGGAGTAATAGGCAACCAACCACTCTATTGTGTACTCCTTTATAAAATATTTAAGAACTAATTAATATATATCTAGTTTTTGTTTCCATCATAATATCCCATATTTAATTTTTTCTCAAAAAGTTGGGAGGTCAATTGACTCCCTTTGCCTCTTAGTGGCTCCACCACTACTCAAGTTGACTGCTTGTATAGTGATAATTCTTGATGGAAGCTTGACAACATAATGCCTTAAATAACCACCACTCATACATAATATAGAAGTCACATATTTATGAAAAACATACTTTATTTCTATTTTCTTTTTTTCTTGTCTAAATTCCGATTAAACTGAACTATACATTGATCTTTTTTTCTCCGATTTTAAGGGAATATCCCTTAGCTAAATAAATAACGCATAATTACACTAATTAATTTGTCTATAGGTTTATATATGTGGTTGACATATATGAACATTTATATAGATACACCACAAGCCTAGCTAGATATAGGCCCTTTTTGACGAACAGCTGTTAATTGTTAACTATTAGCTATTTATATTAGCTATTTGTTGAAAAACTGTTTGATAAAATTAGCTGTTTCTGATAAAGTTGTAAGATAAAAAGTTAATTCTTCAAAAAGTTCTTCCAAAAAGCTCATAGAATTAGCTTTTTCAAATTAACCTTTTGGACTCAAAAAGCTCTTTTAAAAGGTTTTTCCACCAAACACTTAGATTAGCTTTTTTACTTGATCAAACAGCTAATTTTGATTAAAAAAAAAATGACTAAAAAACTCTTCAAAAAATTATTTGCCAAACACGTCCATAGTTAGGTTTCCTGCAACTGATTCCTACTTTTAGTTGGAAAATGACAAGCATAATGTAATGGGAATAAGCACAATTTTATCGGTTAATTGGCTTGGATTGTCTCGAGGTGGTCAAATAATAGACGAGAGCAGAGCAGAGCCCCCTGAAATGGGAAAACCCTCAGCTTTGCATTGCCTCGAGAAACCAGAATCAGAATTGGATAATGCAATAATACAAATGGCCAGTTGACAATATAATTAAGACAGCTCATATCTCTTCACCCAATGGGAGGATGCACATGGATACATATATGGAATACACACATACGCTACTTCCACCATGTGAGATAAAAAGTTGCATCAGAAGCCCACATGATATTATGATAATGTATGCCATGCACATAAACATGACACTAATTAAGCCAAGTGCTACAATCCGTGCTAAAAAGGTGCTATGCATGGTCTTTCTGTACCTGTGGACCATATATAACTTCTACACCTATATAATTGAACCTTCTTCTGTGTATATACTCTTTATACATAAATTTATTATTTTTTTTATTTTCTTATAATTTCAGTATTCCTCCAATATATGGATAGAGCAAACGGATCACTCATATTAGATTTAGGGTTCGACTAGATTTTAGATCATGCTGAACCATATATTTTCTTTAATTTTCTCACGTTATACATCTCTCCTCTTATCGAATCAATTTTGCTGTCTAGATTTTAGAGCAAACGGATCACTCATATCAGATTTAGGGTTCGACTAGATGTTAGATCATACTGAATTATACATGTTGATATTATTATACTAGTTTGCTACAAATTGGTGTGATTTAATTTGGAACATCATAAATTCAATATATAAAATATACGATCAATAAGCTTATCATGAAAATACAATTTGTATCAGTGATGCATGCTTTAATCCTTTTTTTTTTTCAAAAAAAAAATTGTGGTTTTCATTAAGGAATGACATATATACATTTTATTTCACTTGGTTTTGATCCAACAATTATATTTCGACATGGATTATTGCTGTCGAATTTAAACTCTTTTTTTTAATTGTTTACTAATGAGACACAAAAATTAAAATACATAGTATATTGAAATTCTCAACATATCTTTAGGAACTAGTTAATACTTGCTCAAAATTCATATAATTTTTTTTTTTTAAAGAATTTAGTCCGTTTGGACCTCATCAATTTATACTTGGCTTTTCTTTTTGCTTCTTCTCCATGTTTTTCCTTCTTTTTAACTTATAATGGTGACCATTAGAACGAATTCTCAATTCCCTTTAATTAATTGCTTGATTTTGATTATGTCGTGCGTACTTCATGAACATGCTGTGCCCCGCTGGTCATCTCTTTCCCACTAAATTTGATCTTCATCTTGATCTCGATCTGATTCTCCTCATGCTTTGGCATGTAAGGGGTGGTGCATACATAGTTTTCTAATAGAGAAAAGGCATCGTATAATACTAACTTATTCGTGTTTTTTTTTTGGGGGGGGGGGTGATAGATGATAGGGCTTTAAGAAAACATGAACACAATGTAAAAACAAAAGGGACAACTCATTGCATAATTTAAAATTTTTTAAAAATACATACAATAAATTTATCATAAATCTTATATATATGAAGGGTGAATGTCACTTGATTAGTTACTCCTACTTTTAAGAATATATAGTTACCTATATTTATATTAATCAATTTTTGATTAAGCTTATGCAAGATAGGTGAATGGGGAAGGGAAAAGAATCAATTTACCAGAACGAAAATTAAGTATGTATACCAATTCAAGATCGCAAGCTAAAGAGCTTAACAATTCCTTAACAATGAATTTTTGGGTATAGAAGCTCTCATAAAAGATGAATTTGATACTTTTGTACAAGCTGTATGTACGCATATTTGCACATGTACTTCATTTGAACTTTTCAAAAATGATCCAAAATTAGCACGCAAGATAATAGTAGAAAAACTTCACTGTATGAGGGCTTGAGAACCACTGTCCGAGGTGTTTGTATGTAGCTTGATGCAGAAAAAGTTTTAATATTTATAAACCCCAAGTGCAAGGTATATCGTTGAGTACTTGGGGTGTCGTCCGCAGGTAATTGTGTTTCCAACTACGAGAGTTCACTAGAGCGTCTCAATCTAGGCGAGATCAAAGAGTGAAAGAGAAAAGACTAAACTACGCTACAAACACAGAAACAAGCGACTTGGAGTTGTGATTTTACCAATGGATGAACCAACTAACCAAGACGAGTCCTAACCTACCCGAACCACACTATGAACAAGAGATGGTCGGTTGCACCATCAAAGACCACCCAAGCCCTCTCTCAAGGGTCATGAGCTAGTCTAACTCGTGTAACCACCTACTTTCGTGGGGTTAGGCGAATTAGACCACAAAACTAGCAACCCCGGACCTAACTCGATTCGGATACTACTTTCGTGTCCCGAACTCGGCTATTCCCTCTCCCACACTAGCAAATTGACCTCATCTCTCAGCATAAGTCAATCGCCCAAAAATATGGATGAAAACCCTCTCAGGCATTTCATCGAACACTTGGCGGGCGTGAAGGAAAACTCTAGGTTCTAAGCATGGATTGGGTATGGTTAGGCCAAATACAAGATTAATTAGCCATCAAGAGGCTAATCACAACCCAAGCCAACACAATCTACCAACTAAACATCAAAAACGAATCAAAACCGAAACTACCAAACAAGTGCAAGAACATGAAGAACAAAGCAAAGGAAATGAAATAAAACGAATTCAAACAAGTAAATAACACAAATTAATAACAAAACAACAAATAAACTAAACAAAGTACAAAACAAGAATTGAAACAACAAGAACATAGCAACGAATAGAGAGAGGAGGAGAAAACTTAGTCTTGAATTGATGAAGAACTTGAGATTCAAAGGTTGAATTCAATGTTACAATCTTCAATCCTAAACTAATCTCCCTTATTAACTAAAATCTAACCTAAACTAACCTAGAAATCGCCAAAGAATCGCCAGAGCTAATCCCCGTGCGAACCCCCCGAACGACCTCCTGAACAGACGCCCGAAAAGGGGATTTATCGCGAACCCAGGCCCGACGCACGGCCGTGCCGGGACGCACGGCCACCACGCACGGCCGTGCGCCGGCCGTGCTGGCCGTGCGTGGCTTCGGCCACCGGTGCACGGCCGTGCCGACCTGCAGGTCGGCCGTGCACCGTCCTTCTCTGCTGGTTTTCGCCCGTTTTCGCTGATTTTCGTCGTTTTGTCCCATCTTCGTCCCTTTCCGCGACGCTTGTTTGATTTGGAGTTGTTTCCTACAAAAACATAAATAAAACAAGGTAAAACCCCAAAGATTAAGTTATTATACGAGCTAAAAGTGGGTGAAAGAGGCACGTAAAATAGGTAAATTTACCGTTCAACACACCCCCACACCTATCTTTTGCTCGTCCTCGAGTAAAATAAAAGAAAACTAGAGTAAACAACTAACTCACTTTCGTAGGAATCACGGTTGCATTTAGCATATGCAACAAGCCCTTTAAACCCCTTGATTACCCCAAGTGGACGAGTAAGGTCTCGTGAGGGTTTGCAGAAGATATACCCACAAAATCTTTGAAAAAGAAAAAGTAAAAAGGAAAACACAAACTGAGAAACAAAGAGGATTTACAAAAAAAAACACACATATATATACAAGGGGGGAGCTTGCATACATTCCAACCAGCCAAAACACCCATGCTCCAAAGACATCAACATGCGTATAAAGATATCGCACACATCAAGAGTCTCTATTCCCATGACAGCATCAACACACCAACTGTTCACCCCACTGTACATCAAAACTGTGAATCCATCCTTGTGCTTAGTGTGCTAGTGTATCATCATCTTAGGACTCAGGCTTATTAGGACCAAACCCAATCCCACGCAGCCGACACAAACTATATTATTGGCTTATTAGCATGGAAAGAAGGCTTTCCCAGTAGTGATATTGCCTCAAAGGGTAGCACCCAGTAGCGCATACCTCAAAGGGTGCCTGTCAAGTGTTCCCAGTAGCAGTATTGCCTCAAAGGGTAGCACCCAATAGCGCATGCCTCAAAGGGACACTTGTCATTCCAAACTAAAGGTGGTTTTCACTTTTTCTCACTACATTTTTTTTATTTTTTTTTTTGCGTGAGTAGTAGTGTGCAAAGACAAGTGGGAGAGCTGATCATGGAAGACTAAGGCCCTAAGATAATGATGATGGTATAAGTGAGGATTGGATTGCACAAGTATAATGAACTAGTGGGGTTAGAATTAGGGCTAGAATGATTCACTTGGGAAAAAGATCTATTATGCACAACATAGTTATATACAAGCCGATAGCTAAGGTACAAGGAGTCAAAGCCGATCAAAATAGTACAAAACTCTCCTAAATTCAAAAGGAAAAGAAAAATTTATACAAAAAGGAGAAAAATTGAAAAATTTACACAAAAATAATGAAAATTTCACAAAAACAAGATTAAAAGGGGAGATGACCCCACCCCCACATCTAAATCTCACAATGTCCTCATTGGGAGCCGCGAGTCATCACCAACACACAAAAATATACAAAAATAAAAGAAAATAAAAGTCAAACACAAGGCACACAAAACAAAAAAATCACACACAACGACACCAAACCTGCACAATATAAACGCAGGCTACCTCACTCCCCGAAAACACAATCTTACCCAAATCAATCAACTAGATCAAACGTATATACAAAGCTAGTACCACCAAAAACAAATATATACCAACCCAACGACACCACCAATCACAACACAATAAATATTCACAAAAATACGAAAATGGTGATCATAGCCATCAATGGCTCAACAACATTCACATTTCAACACAAGATGATCACCAACCGAAAACACAACCCTAATATTCACAACTAAACAAAAACAAAAAAGAAAAATAAAAAGAAGGGGGGGAAGAGAGTGAGAACGATTATACCAGGTCGGGTACTGAATGTACCCGAACTATTCCATGACGACTTAAGGAGCATCAGCCACTCCTTGCCGCTCAAGATGCGAGTCGTCAGCTCGGATGCAGTCAAAGCTCGTAGGAGCTTATCATGCATTGCTGCATGCAGCTCAGAGTGGTGTGAGTAAGAGAACACTGGTAAAGATGGAGCAAACAAAGTTAGTGCCCTCTTAAACTCACCAAAAACCTGTGAGAAATCAGCATAATAATCAAATGCAATAGTCAATGCGATTTCTCCAGGCATGCCCTCTAGGTACGGACGATAAAGATCAAGGACGGGGTCATACCCTCTAAAAGTACCTAGAGACTTACAGCAGTCAGCCTCATTCCGCTCAAGTATCACATGAGGATCGCTAAGTGACAAATCACAACACTTTGGTGAATGGGAGGGTGGTGAACATGAATAGGGAGCATGGGATGTATCAAGGGAGTTGGGGGATATGTCATCAATGAAATCAGGACTAGTTGGTCCTGCAACCACAACATCCATGCATGAAGTCCCTGTGGGAGTCCCATAAAAAGCATGCACCTCAATAGAAACATTGTCGGACTCAGACCAGGTATCATCCTCCTCAACACTAGCGCTAACGCCAAAGGTCTCGCCTACCTCGAACTCCGTCGACTGAGCGAAAGGGGAAGGTGTATCAGGAAAGGTCATGATAAGCGCAGTGTTGTCCCAAAGGGTATTAGGAAAGGATGAAGCAACAGTGAGTGAAGGGATCAAGGGAGGGTCGACTACGTCCTCTAGTCCGGACTCTAGAGGTGGTAAAGACGCACCATCATCACACAGGTTGACATCAAGTCTAGGAGCACTAGAACTAGGGTCAATCTCGGGTGATAGGTCATACTCCCGCATTTTATTAACAAACTCAGCAAACTCAACTTGTTGCTTATTCATTGTCTCTATCATATTGCTAAGTCTACCAAAGCCTTCATTAGAAATATGATAGGGACAAGAAGTACTGGCGTGGGCAGAACAATGGCAAATTTCGCACACAGGAGAGGCATAATTAGGGATGCAAGGGGGTGGGGTACAAGAATCAGAACAACTAGTTTCAAATTCATAAGTATCTCAAGCCAACCACTCAAGTAATTCCCAAGCTTCATCAACATTTCGAGCATAGAAATCCCAATGCTCCAAAAGAGCACGGGTCTCACAATTCACACCCTCATCAACAACATGCAATATTTCCCATTTCCCATATAAACATCCATAAGAAGCACATTGAGCAAGATAAGCATGTAAACGATCCCAATAACGGTAAAATAATTTTTTTTTTTTGGATTTTTAAAAGGCCTAGCCTCAAATGCTAAAGTAAACCCAATATCGAAAAACGCCAACTCCCCGGCAACGGCGCCAAAAACTTGATGCAGAAAAAGTTTTAATATTTATAAACCCCAAGTGCAAGGTGTATCGTTGAGTACTTGGGGTGTCGTCCGCAGGGAATTGTGTTTCCAACTACTAGAGTTCACTAGAGCGTCTCAATCTAGGCGAGATCAAAGAGTGAAAGAGAAAAGACTAAACTACGCTACAAACACAGAAACAAGCGACTTGGAGTTGTGATTTTACCAATGGATGAACCAACTAACCAAGACGAGTCCTAACCTACCCGAACCACACTATGAACAAGAGATGGTCGGTTGCACCATCAAAGACCACCCAAGCCCTCTCTCAAGGGTCATGAGCTAGTCTAACTCGTGTAACCACCTACTTTCGTGGGGTTAGGCGAATTAGACCACAAAACTAGCAACCCCGGACCTAGCTCGATTCGGATACTACTTTCGTGTCCCGAACTCGGCCATTCCCTCTCCCACACTAACAAATTGACCTCACCTCTCAGCATAAGTCAATCGCCCAAAAATATGGATGAAAACCCTCTCAGGCATTTCATCGAACACTTGGCGGGCGTGAAGGAAAACTCTAGGTTCTAAGCATGGATTGGGTATGGTTAGGCCAAATACAAGATTAATTAGCCATCAAGAGGCTAATCACAACCCAAGCCAACACAATCTACCAACTAAACATCAAAAACAAATCAAAACCGAAACTACCAAACAAGTGCAAGAACATGAAGAACAAAGCAAAGGAAATGAAATAAAACGAATTCAAACAAGTAAATAACACAAATTAATAACAAGAACTAAACAAATAAACTAAACAAAGTAAAAACAAGAATTGAAACAACAAGAACATAGCAACGAATAGAGAGAGGAGGAGAAAACTTAGTCTTGAATTGATGAAGAACTTGAGATTCAAAGGTTGAATTCAATGTTACAATCTTCAATCCTAAACTAATCTCCCTTATTAGCTAAAATCTAACCTAAACTAACCTAGAAATCGCCAAAGAATCGCCAGAGCTAATCCCCGTGAGAACCCCCCGAACCACCTCCTGAACAGACGTCCGAAAAGGGGATTTATCGCAAACCCAGGCCCGATGCACGGCCGGCCGTGCGCCACCACGCACGGCCGTGCGCCTGGCCGTGCTGGCCGTGCGTGGCTTCGGCCACCGGTGCACGGCCGTGCCGACCTGCAGGTCGGCCGTGCACCGTCCTTCGCTGCTGCTTTTCGCCCGTTTTCACTGATTTTCGTCGTTTTGTCCCATCTTCGTCCCTTTCCGCGACGCTTGTTTGATTTGGAGTTGTTTCCTACAAAAACATAAATAAAACAAGGTAAAATCCCAAAGATTAAGTTATTATACGAGCTAAAAGTGGGTGAAAGAGGCACGTAAAATAGGTAAATTTACCGTTCAACATAGCTCATTTGTATCAAGTATTGTTACGACAACTCGACAAGACAATTGCGGAACAAGAGCAAATAACGAATTGGTTACTACTATATGTGTTTTTTGATCGGATAATATTTTGTCATGTTTTTAGTTACTATAATAAATATTTTACGTTCCTAAGTTTATATGTGACTAAATTCATGTTTGTTTTCTATGTAATAAGAATGCTCTTCTCAACTATCCAAATTTCCGAGCTTTGTATCAACCATTCATATTGATATTGAAATTGAAGGCTAGTGGCCTATTGCATTGGTTGGTATTTGAAGATTATAACTTGCATTGGAATAAGCAAGCTTAAGAAGCTCTGAAAAATTGATTTGATAAGAGGACATATGTATAATATGACGAAATTGAAGAAAACTTAATTTGTATTAAATCGAATTGGAAAAAAGGTGATTATGTATCGAAATATTTTGAACCTGAATTCAATTTTTGATACATAGTTTTTGTTTTAAGGTCAAACATCCAAATCCAAACCCGATATTCCAAAAATCCCGCCACCGGACAGGTGTGGGAGGGTCTAATAGAATACAACAACATTACCTATGAATAATAAAATTACAGATAGACTAATGATTTCATTAGACCCTAAATTTCAAGGTCCAACATAAACTGTACAATATCATCAGGCCAAGTTGAATCTTTTAATTTATATTTATCTTGACTGGATTACACACAATATAGTCTTTGATACATGAAACCATTCTAGAGAGCACAATGCATTTGGAATGGGTATGGAGCATTGCTGTGGTCAGATGCCGAAGAATCGCAAGGATGGAGTTCTGTTGAGTTGTTCTCTGTATACATTACACAAGGAAGGCATCTGGAGAAAATCTTTGATGGAGGTGTTTTCTAGCACTAATTGGTACTGCTTTTTCCATGCATCCATATGCAATGCAAGTCCCCCATTGGCTGCATATGGCCAGTATTTATGGGGCTTTTATGACTACTCATTTGTCCTGTCAAATTCACTGATTACTTCTGCCTATTCTTAAAGAGTATGGATTGAAGGCTAAACCTCAACTCAACTCAACTCAACTGTGATTTTTTGGACACCAGCAGCGTGGTCTCTGTCTCTCACTCTGATTCTCTCTCCTCCTCTGGAAGCCCGCTTGCCAATGCCATGTGGAGGTCTGACTGGGAGAATCAAGCTTCCATTAGTTCATCACTTCATTGCATATGGTGTATACTATTATTGCATTGTTTGTACACAAATTCCTTAGATCCTGTTGCGTAAAATTAGTTGTTTAGGTAGCAAATAGCGATTCAAATAGTGGATAATTGTTTAGATAGCGGATAGCGTTTTTAATTTAGCTATTAGCGGATAGTTGTTTAGATGAGTGGTCTAAACTAATGTGTTAGGTAAATTTAGCAGTTAAGCTAGCTGATTAATGTAAATTGACATAAAAGATATATAGCATTGAATGTTAGTATTAATTAATATATAGCATCCGGAAATACCCTGTATTTGGGGCAATGATTCCACTTTGATTTAGGGGAGAGGAACAAGATGGAATGCAAAATTAAAGCCATATTTAGAGATATCCTGATTGATCTAAGCTCGCATTTTAGTTTCAGTTTCGAACCTAATGATAATATTTATCAACAATTTATTGCTTCGTTTCCCAGAGTTTTGGGCCAATATCATATTATAGATAATGGAAAGGGAAAAGGAAGAATTGAATTATGCAAATAAAAGTTAATTGTTGATCATTTAGGACCCTGTTTGACAAACAGCTGTTAGCTGTTAGCTGTTAGCTGTTTGTATTAGCTGTTAACTGTTTAAATTAGCTGTTTGTATTAGCTGTTTGTTGAAAAATTATTTGATTAAAATTAGCTGTTTCTGATAAAGTTGTGAATTCCAAAAAACTCTTTCATCAAACACCCATATTAGTCTTTTACTTTATCAAACAACTAATTTTGGTCAAAAAAACTCTTCAAAAATTTTATCTTATTTTTCAACAAAAATTCATCTTAATCATTTAAAAATTGAAAATTAGACAAGCGGGGTGTAAATTAAGGGGGACAAAAGGCTTTTGTGTGTCAACTAGATACATGAAACTGTATCAAGTGCAAAATTTTAAAACCAAATTCAGCTATATTTTGATTTCTATAATTAGGTATTGGGTTCCGGTAAGCACTCAACCCCTCTCACCTTTATAGAGTATTATGTGAGTTTTAAAATGCGTACATTTTGAAGAACTTGTATAAAAAAAAAAATTCCTAGTCCCTTTCACCTCCTGTTTCTTTCTAAAGCAAATAAATCCTAACCTCTTTTGTAAATAATTGAAAGAAATTACATTATGCATTTTGTGAATGTAGAGCCTTAATCCTCTCAATTTATGTTCTATGCAGTGCATAGACTCCATACTGTTTTCCTTCCAATTAATTTTCAGTTACATTTTAATTTGCAATACCATCCTTTTCCTTGGTTTTTGACGCGGAATATTCTCTCTTGCTTTTGAAAAATTTAGATAAAAAGTATAATTTTACATATTCGGGATTGCTTGAAATTGAATCATAAAGTAGCTGCACTGTGGACCTTGTTGAGTATTTTTTTTCACCAAACAAATCTCTAGATAGTTGGCCGTTGTGAGAAAACGAACCCAAATGAAAATGAACTAAACACTGTATACATTTCCCACTGTTATAACTTGTAACTACAAATTTAGTTAAGGGAAGTTTGATAGGAAAAGGCAGAAGTGGTGTGAGTGACCCCGTAGTTATGGGCATGTCATCATTTGTATAATCCAATGAGTCGTTTTCAATGGGAAATATGAACATTCATAGCTCTCAAGTAGTAGGACGTTAGACTTGCTATTTGACCATTTAAAAGTTGCTTGTATTGTTGCATATGAGTTTTTCTTTTTTTTTGGGGGGGGGGGGGGGGGGGCTGCGTAATTAACGTTACTGTATGCATGACCAGTCCTATTCCTGGCATTAACTGATGCCATTGTCTACAGGGCGTCCACTTCTTGCCTTTTTCAGCATAAAGCCATGGGAGCTCAAAATCAAAGTTCAATACTACCTTGTTCAACACCATAGGCTTCTTCATTTATGCATTAGTTTCCAAAATGAGTATTTCCATCTACCCCCTCCAGGTTTTGATAGATGTCTCTTATACTCTTGAATGTTTTCAATTATTATCTACTCTCATTCATCTTTGCGTTAAAATATTATGAACCGTTTGAAGCTTAATTCGATCCTCATCGGAATCTCTCAACCCGCGATCTGACCATGTAACATGAAGCGGTCACGGTGGTGACCATCTAGACCACCACCAAGATTGTCATGATCCGACGAGCCTCCCAACACATCCATGGTGTAATTTGAACCTTCATTCACCATCCAATATAAATATATCTCTTATCTCCTTTTCTTCAGTTGTCCAATATTCAGTCATGTACTGACGAGAAAACCAGCACTTTTATTATTAAACATCGTCAATTAGTTTCCTTAAATCACGCTTTATTCATGTCATCAACTAATCAAATAAATTTTAGGGGCATGAAGAGTACATTTGTAAATTTAAAAATTTATAATATTTTGACGCAAAGATAGTTTGAAAAGATCAGAGATATAAAAAAAATGCATACTAAAACCTCTTTCTAAAATTAGTTGCTTTCATACAAGTACATGTGAATGTGTACTAAAAAGGATTATATTGAATTTTTGTTTAGTTGAGTCTCTAAGGTCTATATGTAGAAGAGTTTTAAAGATAGCACACTTGCTACCTTAATTAGCTTGAGGAAGGATAAAGCGGATTGAAAGTGTCGTTGAAATAAATTTGTTACAATCTTCCCCACCTCTTGAGGTTACAACTTTAGGTGTATCCAAACCTTCCCATTAAAAAAGAAAGAACACTAATCTTAAAAAAATAACTAATTAGAATAGATTCATTAAAAAATTTCTGTGGAATTTTCCTAACCCTTTTGTTCTTTTTATTACTAAGTCAGGGCTTAATGTACGCCTAATAAGTGGTTTTGTAGACATCTTTAGCAATTGTATTTTCTTGAATTATACACAATAGTGACTTAAAAAAATAAAAGAAAAAAAAGAAAGGAAAGCAGACAAGGAAAAGAAAAAACAAGGCATGCCAGTTAAAGTAGCAAAAGAGTGTCCAAAGAAAAAAGGACTTAAAAAATCAATGACAGACCTTGATTATGGGCGTTGCATCATCACGGGCAATGTAACTGTGCAAAAATGCTATTAGCAATGTTTGTGGACTTCTGATTTCTCAAGTTAGGGACTCGATGCACTTCCTTAGGTTCAAATTTTGTATTTTTTTTCCCCCCTAGTAATGAAAGTTCAAATACAAATTTTTATGTGAGACAGTTGTTAATACAAATTTCGCGTCTAAAATAAACTAGACAAGAAATATGAACAAATTTAATTTGTATTAATTTCAGAAGATATGAGTACAATCTCTGTATAATTGTTACAAGAACAAGTATAATAAATAATCCATCTGATTTGATCTCCAATTTATACTTGAAAGGGGGTCGGTTGACTTGAATCTCGATCAAGTTGATTGATTTGACTTTCTTTGAATGAACTTCAAAGAATTTGATATTGAGAGAGCGCCTAAGAATCTTGATCTAAATCAAGACGAGTTTTCTTTTATCTTCGATGGCAAACGGCACGTGCTTTGATTGTGTTTGTTGTCTCTTTGAATAAAAAAATCCTCTGAGAGCGGATGGCGTGTGTTTGGAGTGTTTGTTGTCTTCTTACAGAGAGAATTTTTGAGTTCTTCTGAATTCTTCTCCATGCCCCGTAAACGCCAATTTTGGGTCGCTCTTGTCCAAAGCACTTTCTAATATGATATTAATTAACGATCAATCAGATTCTTCAGTGTCTTCTTCGTCTAATGTGATTTTTTCTTCTTTTACAAGTTGCAGGACTTGTCTTCTGAATGCTTTGCACTTCTCTATATGATGACTGATGATCATGTGATACTTACAATATTTGGGATCATTAGTTCTTCCACTTTCTTCAGGACGCCTTGACTCTTAGGAGTTCTATAAGTCCTTTCTCAAGAAGTTTGTCAAACATTTCTGGCGTATCAGACTCATAATAAGGGCATTCTTTCTCTTTAGAGTCTCTAAACAGGGAGCTGTTACTTCTTGACAATGTCACTGATTCATCATTATTGAGCCGTCTTTAGCAGTAGGCAATTGTAAGCTCCATATCACGAGCTTATGTTGCTAATTCTTGGAATGTGTTTGGGCTTGTTTACTTGCAAGGCATAAAGTATAATCCATCCCTTGAGCACACATCTCATTGGCTGAAGCTTCTGATAGACGGTCCTTGCACTTCAATAAGAGGGCTCGCCAACGGTTAATGTAATCGATGACTTGCTCGTTGTTCCATTGCCTTGTGTTAGTCAACTCTATTTTGCCGACTACGGGGCGTATGCTATAGAAGCGGTTCAAGAAGTCACCTTCCATTTGCCCCCAGCTATCAATGGACTCGAAAGCTAGGTTCGTGTACTAGTCAAATGCAATTCCTTTAAGGGATCGCACAAACTGTTTCACCAACCGATCTCCTTCAATGCCAGCATTACTGCAGGTTTCGACGAAATGAGCGATGTACTGCTTGGGATTACCCTTACCGTCGAACTGGTTGAACTTGGGAGGCTGATAGCCATGGAACATGTGCAGAGCATCAATCCTCTTCGTTTAATGCTTTGTATGCAAGTGGGTCTTGTGAGACTCTCCCCCAGTTGAGCCTTAATTGCATTTGCTATTCAGCTCTGAATCTGCTCAACAGACATCGAGCCTAAAGAGCGGCCCTTCTTTGCCTTGCGCTCATCGTCAGATTCTTCACTGTGATTGGGCTCTTTATCAGAATCTTCAGCGCCTGAACCTTTGTTGGAAGTTTCAGAGGATTTCTTTTCCAGCTTTTTCATCAACTCAGCAACCTGACCGTTCTAGTGCTTGATTTGGGCGTCCTTTTCTGCACTTTCTTTAGAAAGCCTATCTAGAGCAGCCTTCATACTCGCTAGCTGTTCTTCGAAGTTAGTAGCCTCTGTCACTATAACTGGCATGATGACAGTGCCAAAAATTTATAAACACAAATTGTGAGTCTAAAAGAAATTAGACAAGAAATTCAGTGATAAATCGAATTTTTGTACTGATATTGTATATAGGGGTGCAATCTCTGTCTAATTGTTACAAGATGAACAATTAAATAATTCATCTGAATCGATCTCCAATTTGTACTTGAAAGAGGGTCCGTTAACTTGAATCTCGATCAAGTTCATTGATTTGGCTTCCTTTGACTGAATTTCAATGAATTTGATCTTGAGAGAGGGTCTAAGAGACTTGATCTCAATCAAGATGAGTTTTCTTTGATCTTTGCTGACAAACGTCATGTGCTTTGATTGTGCTTGTTGTATCCTTGAGTAAATAAATCCTATTATTCGATCTCCTTTAATAATCTTGAATGTATTTGGTCTCGAAAGATGGCCTAATAGACTTAATCTTTGTAGAGAAAGATAGTTTGATCTTTGAAAGTGGACGATAAGTGTTTGGAGTGCTTGATGTCTTCTTCCAGAGAGAATTTTTGAGCTCTTATGAGTTCTTCTGAACGTCCCCCCGAAAATGAGAGGAATAGCTCCCTTTTTATAGAAAAATCGAGATTAGGATTTCTTCCTAATTATCTCTAAAAAGGAATAATAATATATTTTCTACATCATTTGTGGCATGTGGCACTTTTTAATTGATCGCAATAATTTTACATTAAATATTTAATTTAATGAACCGCCGTAATTAATTTGACACATGACAGAGTATAATCGAATGAAATACAAATACTTGAATTTTCACATGGCGAGTCTTGACTGTTCGTTGAATTTTATGCCTCCTACAACAGTCTCATGATGATTTCATCATGAGACTGCCTACATGATTTTTTTTAAAGATTTGTTATTATAACTAATAAGTATGTATTGCATCTCATGATAAGTTATTGGGAAATTGCCTCACACAAGGCTAATTGAAGTGTGAATTACATATGGGTAGTGTTCTAGTTGTATATATTTAATTCACTCTAAACTTTCTTAAAAGTCAAAAATGGGAGCAACAATGAAGAATATAGGCAAAAAAACAAACTAGTCCCAAAATTACTTCTTTATTGAAAAAGGGATATTTTTTTGACATTTATAAACGAAATGTTTACATCTACCTTTCCTCAATTTTTATATAATAATTTTAAATACCTTCACCTTTTTCATTATTTTTAACCCCCTATCGTGGTAGTAAATATTATACAACTCTCATTAATTTATGTTGACACGGCTGGAACTATATGGGTACAAGGGGTGTCAATTGACACCCAACTTTTTGGGAAAAAATCTTAAACATCCGAGTTTCGGGGGAGGGGGGAAGGTATATGTATTACTTAGTTTGCTTACAAAGCAGGAAGTGGCTAGTGCTCCAATAGTGTGAAGCGCTCGAATGTTGCCTATGTAGGGAGGTGGCTCGCGTGTTCGAGTTAGTACAATTGCTTCGAACTTGAAGGTTGAAAGGTAGGTTATGGAGTCATGACGATGGCGGAAGAAGACTTCATGGTAGAACTTTCCAGATTTGTGACCTTGAAATCGGATGGGTTGACTATGTAAGTAGACATTTGAGGGGCAATTAGCAACTAAGATATTTTTACAAATGCCTTCCTAACCCGTCAAATTTCCAGAAGACTTGGCCTTTCCATGATTCGAAGCAATTTATACAAATGTTTTTCTAACTAGCCACCTTCAACTTTTCACGTCTTCATTCATGGAAGATCAAGAGAAATCCACTTATCTCCCCGCAAATCGTATGCCATAACAATAGCCTGGTCACTAGGGTTGAGGGAAAGGATGCAGATTTTTTTCGGTCTAAAAAATTAAAAATTTTACAAAGGTTGTAATAATTAGAACCCTCTCTTCTCAAAATTAGGCTAGGACATTTTCATAATTTTGACTCTCAGTCATTGATTTCAATGGTCATATGCTATTAAAGTTAATTCATGTAAATCCAAGGGATTAAAATTAATACTAAAAGGTAAAGATATTTTAAATTATTACCAAAAAAAGAAAAAAGTCGAGGGAACATAAATGTGAATGTTTCTTTTATAAACAAAGTTTAATGTAAAATATTTGTGACCAAGGCAACAATGAACATATAAATTAAATATACAGTAATTATTATTATTGTCATTACTCATTCATTATAAAGAAGCTAACTTTCATATAAGATAGTCTAATATTAAATGAAATTTGCTTTTAGCACATCACTTAGTCCAATCATTATATTTTTTCTTGTTTCATTGTGAGATAATTTTGCTATGGGTTTATTCCATGACAAAATGTAATATAAATTGAAGGTCAACTAGATATGTATCATTTCTACTAAAAAAATATATAATATCACTTTGCAGAAAGAAAATTTCTAATGTTTGTTTCTATTGAAGAGGACCATTAATGTCCATTTTTTCCTTTCTTTTCTGGTTTCCTGAGTTCTTGGATAATTTGGATCTATCAAAAATTTGTTATCCAAAACAAATTGTGAAGCACAATGGCATGAGCTTGACACTACACATTCAAAGAGCATGGGATACTGACCTAGAAAAAATCATTGAATTTGATCCTCTATGCACTATCCTCAGTTCCTCAGTACCATACCCTCAATTCAAGAAAGGGGGGAAATTAACTGAAGCAAAAAAGCACACACAACACCATTGGTAAAAGCTAAACAACCATAAATAATTAACCAGAAAACCTTTTCACTTTCCCACCACTATAAATACAGAAGCAGAGTACTCTGTTTCCTCTGCCCCCCTCTCACTATCTCTCTAACTTTGGTTGCCGTGAGGAAGCTTAGAAGAGGAAGAGGAGGGCAGTAGTTGGTGGTTGGTCCTTTTTCCTCACTGCCCATTTTCTCTTTCCACCCCATTTTCCCTCCAAAACCCATGGCTTCTTCATCTTCATCATCTTCCCCTGTTTTTCTGCTCTTTTTGGTAATCTGCATCTCCCCGTTTCTGCTCATCAATGGCTACCCTTTTGAGCCTTACAGCCGTTACCAGAGCACCCACCACCACCCTCGCTTTGCAGCCCACAATTACAGAGATGCCCTCACTAAATCCATCCTCTTCTTTGAAGGGCAAAGGTCAGGGAAACTCCCACCTAACCAACGCATGACTTGGAGGAGAGACTCTGGCCTCTCTGATGGTGCTGATATGCATGTATGTTCCCACATTCTTCACTTAATCTTAGTTTTTGGGTACCCATTAACTTCAATTTAGTTAGTTTGAATTTTAATGGGTCGGACTTGTATTTATGTTGTCACATTTTTCATTCTAATGGGTTTATGTCAAGTACATTTTGTCTTTGGGCACCCATTTAGGTTTTCACATTTTTTTGCAAGATTTTGATGTTGAAAATGGGCAATGTAGGTGGATTTGGTGGGAGGGTACTACGATGCAGGGGACAATGTGAAGTTTGGGTTCCCCATGGCATTCACAACGACAATGCTTTCATGGAGTGTGATTGAGTTTGGAGGCTTAATGAAGCAAGAACTTCAACATGCCAAGCAAGCCATTCGCTGGGGCACTGATTATCTCCTCAAAGCCACTGCCCATCCAGACACCATTTATGTTCAGGTAAAATTCCCACTCCAATTTTTTTGTGGTTTGATAAAAATGCGGCAATTTTTTTTTTTTTTTTCAAGTGTAGAAAGTGATTCTGTGAATTTTTGGGAAGGTTGGGGATGCAGTGAAAGACCATGCTTGCTGGGAGAGGCCAGAGGACATGGACACACCAAGGAATGTATACAAGATTGACAAGAACAACCCGGGAACGGAGGTGGCCGCCGAGACCGCCGCCGCACTTGCCGCCGCTTCCATGGTGTTCAGGAGGAGTGACCCTTCTTACTCCAGGGCTCTCCTTGACCGTGCCATAAGGGTATTATTCATTTTCCCCCTTTCTGTGTCTCTCTCTCTGAACTTCTCTTTTGTTTTTTGGACTTGGAATTGATGAATGTTTTGGGTGTGAATACGAAGGTTTTTGAGTTTGCTGACAATTACAGAGGCTCCTATAGTGATGGCCTCAAGAATGTTGTTTGTCCCTTCTATTGCGACTACTCTGGTTATGAGGTATTTCAATTATCCATACCCGTACTCATATCCGTATTAATTTGCAACCCATTTTAATGGGTTTTCAAATGGGCACGGTTTGATTGCCATTTTAATGGGGTATAAATTATTTTGTCTTGGGGGAAATAATAGGATGAGCTATTGTGGGGAGCAGCTTGGCTTCACAGGGCCACACGGAACCCAATGTACTTGAATTACATCCAGAGGAATGGGCAAGTGCTTGGTGCAAGTGAGGCTGATTACACTTTTGGTTGGGATAACAAGCATGTTGGTGCCAGAATGCTTCTCTCCAAGGTCTTCTACACTCCCTGCTTTTTATCTTCACTTAATACTTGTTAATCTCCGTTTTCTTTTGGTCTGTAAAGTTGATAAAGCTTTAAATAATTTGTGTTCTGTGTGCAAATGATTAGTCATTCCTTGTTCAAAGAATGCAATCCCTGCATGAATACAAAGGGCATTCTGACAACTACATCTGTTCTCTCATCCCTGGTGCTCCTTTCTCCTCTGCCCAATACACTCCAGGTAACAATAAACACACTCAGATTGATTAGGAAGTGAATTAACCAATTGGGTGTTTGGATTTGATTTGATTGGATTGGATTCATGGGTTTTGTTTGCATTGTGTAACGGCTAAAATTGAATGGGATGGAACAGGGGGGCTTTTGTTCAAGATGAGTGACAGTAACATGCAATATGTGACCTCAACATCGTTCCTACTTCTGACATATGCCAAGTATCTCAAGGCTTCTCGCATGACTGTTCAGTGTGGGGGCACTACTATCACTCCTAGGACCCTCAGGACCATTGCCAAAAAACAGGTTCCATTATCTTCTTCACATGTTTTCTATGCTTATTTTTACTGCTAATTTGGGTAATTCTAATTTCTAATTAGGGTTGGGTTAACTAAACTAAACTGGCATTACTAAATGAACTCTTTTGATATAATGGCAGGTGGACTATATTCTAGGGTCCAACCCAATGAAGATGTCCTACATGGTGGGGTATGGACCAAAATACCCTCAAAGGATCCACCACAGGGGATCATCCCTGCCGTCCATTGCATCCCACCCTCAGAAGATCCAATGCTCAGCAGGCTTCAACATCATGAACTCCCAATCACCCAATCCCAACGTCCTTGTGGGGGCCATCGTCGGTGGGCCCGACCTCCATGACAACTTCCCTGATCAACGGTCAGATTACGAGCAATCCGAGCCAGCCACCTACATCAATGCACCCCTAGTAGGCGCCCTCGCTTATCTGGCTCACTCATTTGGTCAACTCTAACTGATTAATCAAGCCAAAGGGCAACTATCCCCTAATTTTCAGGGCACTTATGTTACTTTTAGTGTCCCCTCTTTTTTCATGGGTCATCGTTTTATGTTTTTGTGGTCTTAAAATCCCCCCGCTTTGGAAGTGTAATTAGTGGGTTGTTAACGAAGTTGGAGCCCCTTGAACTCACCCTTGAAGAAGGTGAAGGTGAACACAAGAGAGGCTCTGCTTTTTCAGTAGTAAAGTAATGTTATATAGTAGTTTTTAAGGGACCATATGTTATATTCTTAAGAGGTGTATTAGGGATATTATGGGTTATGGTGTGAAGAGTAATATTGAATGAGCAAATGGGACATTTGATATTTTGTGGAGGCTAGTCATGGTCCCAAACTGCCCACTAGGGTTTGATTTTCAGGGTGATTTGTATAACAGTGTGTGTATGCTCAAAAGGGCTTAACTTTGGAACTTGTAATGCGTCTGTTCTATATAGTAAGTTGTTATTAAGTATTAACCTATCATATCCCACAAAAATCTCCCAGAAATCCCTCTCCCTGTCTCTGTTTATTAGCTGCATTTGCTTTAATCGAGAGGATCATGGTAAATGGGACAAAAAAAGAACATAAAATAGAGCGGAAAGAAGGGTTATAGCAGAAATATCTTACTCGAAGAACAAGAAAAGTACACTTGTGACATAAAAGCAACTATAATGGGGGATAAAGGAAGGCTTAGGTTCAAACTCAAGAAAAAAAAGAGACTCCAATTTATCTGCTTGCTTTATTTTAATTTGTTTAAGGATGCTCATATTACTAAAGACTCGAGAAAGTCAATGTAATCTGTTGAAAATGTGTTCGCATTCTCACTTGTCATACTTCTACTGTAACTATTTGTGATTCTCAAATCTAGTTAAACCGTAGTACTTAAAAATCTTAAGTTGTACATTCTACTGCTATGTACCTAATTGTTAGGAAATTAGAGCAACTAATAGCGGAAGTAATAGGGTGAAACAGATATTCAAAAATAGTTAAAGAGTGATAACAAGAACAAAAACAACGACACATAAGATTTACGTGGAAACCCAATGCGGGAAAAACCATGGACGGCGACGAGCACAATCAATCCACTATATGAGCAGGAAGAGTATAAAATGATCACAATCATAATAGGTGATTTGATCTAATAGTAGAATTACAATCTCTCTTATAATCTCTCTCAAAGTCTCTCTACCTCTCAATGTGTATAGGGATTCAGGGAGTCAAGAGTTATGAAGTTATTTTAAATCCTAGATATGTCCCCTTTATATAGGGTCTAGAAAACTGGGGTTTTACCCCTAGAGACGAACCCTAGCCGTCAGGAGAATTTGCACGTCGAGACAAACCCTAGCCGCCACCGAACGAACCGCGCCAAAGACACACGTGGCACAGTGTCCCCGCATCAATTTTCTGTTCTCTCTCGTCTTCGCGCTCCTTCGTCCCGACACGTCCGTGTTTGTGTAGTACGGTCTCACCGTGCCGTTTCTTGGATTTTGGGCCACGAAACCCAACAATCTCCACCTTTGACCGAAATCTCCAAGCACCAACTCTCTGACGCCGTCATCGCACCCCGAAGGGTGATGCCCCCCCAAGGGGCAATGCCCCGAAGGGCGCTCAAATGCTGGGAATTCCAACTAAGTCCAGACAATGCTTGAACTTAGCTATGGGAGATGACTTATGTGAATCTTTCTTCATATAACATGTTGTAGTAGATGCCTGCAAGACATAGAGGCCTCCTTGCCTCAAACTCTTCAGTAAAATCCAACTGCCCTTCGAGACCTTCAGAATGGTATTGTTGGGAATATCACACATGAGTAAAGAAGTCCCACATCGAGAGTTTGAAAAGAAGGGTCATGGTATATAAGTTAAGTAGGCTACTCCTCCTATTACCAATTGGTTTTAAGATGGAACCTCACTTGGGCTTGTTGTCATGGACCTTGGTTGAAGTGGACTCCTTCCTTGAATCTCCCCAACAAGTGATATCAGAGCCGATGGTGCGTTCGGTTAGGCGACAAAGGTGTAGCATGGTGGACCATATGGACGAGCTTGGTGAAGTGACACACAGGTGTTGATCGAGCAGTAATACGTGTGCTGCAGCGTGGCTCGATGGCGTTGATAAGCTCTTGATGGTGGCTTGACACCTTGGTAAAAGCTTCCGCTCAAGGGGGAGCTTGCATTGATGTGGTGTGAAAGAGACTCATGTGTGAGGGGGAGATTGTTGGGAATATCACACATAAGTAAAGAAGTCTCACATCAGAAGTTTGAAAAGAAAGGTCATGGTACATAAGTGAAGTGGCCTATTCCTCCTATTACCAATTGGTTTTAGGATGGAACCTCATTTGGACTTGTTGCCATGGACCTTGGTTGAAGTAGACTCCTTCCTTGAATCTCCCCAACACTAATAAATAACTTCTTTCAAGAGATCACATGGAGAGTTTTATGAGTAGTAATGTTTTGTACATTTTGCATATTCAAATTACAAACATATAGTGTAACTAATTTGAGTCGTGATTATTAGTGTGTAGAAGAGAGCAATAACTAAAGGGAAATATCAAGGGAAATATCGAGGACATGGCAGTTAGGCACTAGGCCAACTATGCAAAGTTTGTTACAATATTGTTAGTTGGTTACAAGATATTTTTTACCCTTTGCGGTTTGTATAAAAGGTTGAGGGGGTCTGTAGTAAGTGATGAGGATTCAATAATAAGAATGAGATCTACAGCAGAGGAGCTGATTGACTCTCTCTCCTAACCATGATCATATCCTGATTGATTGCATTTTGTTTTTACTTGATCAAACATCATCATGGTGTCAGAGCAGTCAAATTCTGAATCACATCTTCTTTTTCTTTCTTTTTTCAATTCAATCGTATGATTTGATTCATCATCGATCAAGCTAAACTCTGATTTCACACAATTTGTTTCTCCATTCGATTGATTAAATAGCGTCCTCAATCGATCAAGCTTTATCATCATTGTGATTCAGACTCCAGATCCTGATTCACAATGCCAGTGGAGAGGAATCGAGGTAATCTAGCATTTACATATCTTCAGAATCCCTTATTTCTGCATTCCTCAGAAGCTCCAGGTTCTCTGACAATCCAAGAAAAGTTGGTAGGTGCAGAGAACTACAGATCCTGGAGAAAAAATGTAGAGATCGCACTTGCTACCAAAAGGAAACTTGGATTTGTTCAAGGTATAATTCCTAGATCCACTGATGATGATATGAAAGCTGAAATGTCGGACACTTGCAATTGTATGATTATTGCTTGGATTCAAAACTCTATTACTGATTCCATTGGGAAATCAATATTGTTCTTGAACTTTGCACGAGAAATTTGGGTGCAACTTGAGCAAAGATTTTCATTGAGCAATGGTTCAAGAAAATACAAAATTAATAAGGAAATATATGAGGTCAAACAAAATCATTCACCTGTGAGTGAATATTACACTAAGTTGAAGTGTCTTTGGGAAGAACTAGAGGATATGAATGAGCTGCCAAAGCTTACTGCTATTACAAATGAGATCATTGCATTTCTGAAAGCATTAACTAAACAAGGAGAAGAACAGAGATTATTCCAGTTTCTCAATGGTCATGATGACAAATATGGACCACAAAGAAGTCAATTACTGCTTATGTCACCACTGCCAAGTGTTAAGGCAGCATGTTCTCTACTTCAGCAGGAAGAAAGTCAGAGAGAGATTCTGGAAACTGAAAATCTGGAAGTTGAATCAACTGCATTGTTTAGCAAAATTGATAATGCCAAAGGGTGTAGTCAGTGTGGAAATAGAGGATATGTCAAAGAGAAGTGTTGGTTGGTAATTGGATATCCCCAGTGGCATCCAAAAGCCAAGAAGTTTCCCCATAAACAGAATGACAAGGCTCAAGCATACAAAGGCAAGACCAAAAGGATTTAATGGTGGAAAATTGGTAGCCAATGTAGAAATCAATAGAGCACAATCTGCAGACATCTTACTGACTCAGACTCAAATTGAAGAGCTACAGCAGCTTCTGAAACTACTGCATCAGCCTCAAGATAATAAGCAATGTGATGCAGAAACTGATGAAGAGTTGGACACAAACTTTGTGGGTATGATCTTATGTACACATGTAGCATTTAATAAGTCAGAATGGATATTAGACTCAGGGGCTACAGATCATATGACTTGTAACTCAGATCACTTGAGTGACATCAAGGAGCTCCATGAGAAATCCAAAATTATTTTGCCAAATGGTAACACCTCTAAAATATCTTCAATAGGCAAAGTCAAATTGTCAAGATGTTCTCTATGTGCCTGTCTTCAAATATAATCTGCTGTCCATTTCCAAACTGACAAGAGATAGCAACTGTGTGGTCATTTTTCATCCTAAATTCTGTATAATACAGGATTATGTCAACAACAGATTTTGGGGATTGGTAGAGAACATAGAGGATTATACTATCTCAAAGATCAGCCAATGAATGGAGTAGATGGCAGGAAGGAAACCATTATACAAAGCTTGCTGGAGATAGACAAGGACAAGATTCTAGTTACTAATGCTGCTGATTGGCCTAAAGCTTCTGGATCCTTTGAGGTCTGGCATAAGAGGCTTGGTCATGCCCCCTTGAACAAGCTAAAGCTTATCTCAAATCTCTAACTCAAAGTGGAAGACAATAAAGTATGTGTGACTTGTCTAATGGCAAAGTTTACTAGGCAACCTTATAAGTCTAGTTCAAGTAAGAGTACTAATGAGTGTGAAATGATACACATGGATATATGGGGACCATATAGAGTTCCTATATATAAGGAGTATAGATATTTTTTGACTCTTGTTGTTGATTGTACTTGAGCAATATGGGTATACTTGCTGAAACACAAGTCACAGGCTCTGTATATATCCCAACAGTTCATGAAATTTGTATCCACTCAATTTCAGGCCACAGTTAAAGTGGTCAGATCTGATAATGCACTTGAGTTTCATAGTAACCCTTGCCAGTAATTTTTTAACAGTCTTGGCATTATACATCATACTTCATGTGTTGATAGGCCACAATAAAATGGTCGGGTTGAGAGAAAACATATACATCTCTTGGAGATATCTAGCGCACTAAGATTTCAAGTACATCTACCTCTTAGATTCTGGGGAGATTGTGTATTAATAGCAGCATATATCATCAATAAACTGCCAACTCCAGTGCTTAACAACAAAACACCTTATGAGATGTTGTTTGGGCATCCTCTTACCTATGAGCATATGAAAGTATCTGGGTGTTTGGTGTTTGCTGCACCCTCATACAAAGAAAAGGACAAATTTCAAGCAAGAAGTCTTCCTTGTGTGTTCTTAGGTTACAACCACCAAAAAGGGGTATAAACTGTTTGATTGCACACCAACAAAGTCATGGTGTCCAAAGATGTGAAATTTGAGGAACATATTTTTCCTTTTCACAAAGACAGTACCGTAGCATATATGCAACCAACACCAATCAATATGACACCCAAAGTATATTTTGATGACTCATATATTAATCTGTCATCTATAGATTCAGCAGACCATGCTCAGAATGTGCACTCAGCATCTGATACATCAGTCACTCATGGTGCTGAGAATACAGCTTCTGGACAGGAGCACTCACACCGGCAGTCTCATCCCGTGTCCTCCACATCCATGCCAGGCACACGAAGAACTGCTAGGCAATCCAAGAAGCCTCAATGGCTATCAAATTATGTGACTGCTGCAGTCACAACCCAAAACAAGGTCTTGTATCCTGCAGCTAATCAAGTGGTTGTTGCGCATCTCACTCCTAAATATCAAGCTTTCTTGTCTGTTATTGATAGACAGCAAGATCCTAGCTCTTTTGCAGAACCTGTTCAAAGTCAAATCTGGTGTGATGCTATTAATGTAGAACTACATGCATTGGAAAGGAACGGAACTTGGAGTCTAACTAAGCTTCTTGTTAGAAAAAAGGCTATAGGCTGCAAGTGGCTATTCAAAACAAAGTATAGATTAGATGGTACCATTGGAAGACATAAGGCACGACTTGCCATTCAAGGATGTAGACAGCAAAAGGGGATTGATTATGAAGAAACCTTTGCTCCGATAGCAAAGATGAGCATAGTCAGATCTGTTCTTGCTGTTGCATCTATAAAAGGATGGCAGGTCTGGCAAATGGATGTTACTAATGCCTTCTTGCGTGGAGGTTTGGAAGAAGATGTTAACATGAAACTTCCACAAGGGTATAGAGGAAAGGGGGAGCCTATTCTGTGCATTCCAGCATCAAAATCAGCAAGACCAATTCACTCCAACATTGTTTGCAAGCTTCATAAGTCTCTGTATGGGTTAAAGCAAGCTCTTAGACAGTGGTTTGCTAAACTTACAGCTAGCTTGTTGTCCTTTGGATTTCATCAATCTAAGGCAGATTACAGTCTATTTACCAGGAAGACAAATGAAGGTCATGTACTAGTATTAGTCTATGTAGACGATAAACTTATTACAGGCAGCTCTATGCCTTTCATTCAAAAGGTAAAAGATCACTTGCATACATAGTTCCACATGAAAGATCTTGGTGAACTCAGATATTTTTTAGGCATTGAAGTGGCCAGGTCGAACCAAGGTATTTTTCTTTCTCAAAAGAAATATGTCATGGATCTCCTCAAGGAAGCTGGTATGCTTACCTCCAAACTAGTGTATCTACCTATGGATCCAAACACTTCCATGACTCAAGAAAGTCCCTTACTGTCTGAATCAGACAAGTACAGAAGATTGATTGGTAAATTGATCTATCTCATAATTACAAGGCTGGATATTACTTATACTGTTCAAGTGCTAAGTCAGTATATGCAATCCCCTACTGAAGCACATTTTAATGTTGCTGTGCGAGTGTTGAGATATCTCAAATAATCTCCTGGTCAAGGCATTTTACTTTCCTCCAAGTCAACCCCTACCTTGATAGCCTACTGTGATAGTGATTGCGGATGGTGTGCTGACTCTAGAAAGTCTATGATTGGCTATTGTGTCTTATTGGGAGACTCTCCTATTTCATGGAGATCCAAGAAGCAGTCAGTGGTTGATCGATCTACAGCTGAGGCTGAATACAGGGCGATTGCCACAACCACATGTGAAGTAACTTGGCTTATTCAGTTGTTTAAAGATCTTGGCTTCTCGGGTTTAGCACCTGTTACACTCAAATGTGATAACCAAGCAGCTCTATACATTGCTGTCAACCCAGTTTTTCATGAGCGAACAAAACATATTGAAGTGGATTGCCACTTCATCAGGGATAAGATGAAGATAGGGACCATTCAGCCCACCTATGTGTCTACCAAAGCTCAGCTTGCTGATGCTTTTACTAAGATTTTGCCTGTGGCTCAGCATTCTCATCTTCTTTCTAAGTTGGGGGTTTACAATATATTCACCTCCCAACTTGAGGGGGAGTGTAGAAGAGAGCAATAGCTGAAGGAAAATATCAAGGGAAATATCGAGGACATGGCAGTTAGACAATAGGCCTGCTGTGGAAAGTTTGTTACAATACTGTTAGTTGGTTACAAGATATTTTTTACACTTTGATGTTGGTATAAAAGGTTGAGGGGGTCTATAGTAAGTGATGAGAATTCAATAATAAGAATGAGATCTAGAGCAGAGGAGCTGATTGGCTCTCTCTCCTAACCAGGATCATATCCTGATTGATTGCATTTTGTTTTTACCTGATCAAACATCATTATAGTGATGTTTACGCTATAATATTGTTTTTAAACATTATCATGAACATAATGACTATATTCATTTTCTTGGATTTACTCAAAAATGTATAAATTTAGTTGAAAGTCCTCGAATGGAGTTGTACAATTTTCATTGAACTATTTTATTTAAACTCAAAAAACCCAAAGTGAAGATGGATAGATGGGAAAGGGAAGGTGTGGAAGTCAATAAAATTGGGGAGACAAGAGGTGAAAGTGGAGGAGGGAATATTTTTGACCTTTTTGACCTGTGGGTCTGGCTGAGGCTGTGACTTGTGACTTGTGACTTGTGACTTGTCACGGGTTGAGCATGTGGTGTCGAGGATCCTAAGAGAGAGAAAGAGAAAGAGAAAGAGAAAGAGAGAGGTCAGTCATTCATTAAAAGCTGAGATGTAGGGCACAGGCAGAGGCAAACGCAAAGGCAGAGGGCACCCCTTGAAATTGGTTACATCTTTCTGTTTCTCTGTGTTGCTGCTTCAGCAGTTGAGACTCTCAGACTGGGCCATACTATAACTATTAACTAAGCCCCACGCTATCTCCTCAACTGCAGCGCCAATCTCTCCCCTTTTGACGCTTGGATTGGATCAGGGGTACGATTGTAATTACCTCCCCTACTTTTATTGCCAATGCCATTGGTCAGTATTGTTGCTAAAGCCTGACAGAAGACAGGAAGACATTCCTAGCTATAGTTTCCCTCCCGTTGGAAATGCATAAAATAGTTAGTAGCTGCCCGTCTTAATCATAACAAGGTTGGCGTATGTAATGTTCATATCATCCTTTTGATGCAGCTGTGAATCGAAGAAACCTGGCGTTCAACACCAATTAGAAATACTTAGAAGAGGGAAAAGCTTTTGGATTTGATGATGAATCTCAAATCAAACCTAACCCCACATCCAATTATTATGATTTCATCTTGACTTGTATTCCCGTGTCAATGATATACATTATTGAACGAGACAATTTATATACCAATACATGCTAGCAAATTTTTAGTTCAAAATGTAGAAAAAAACTCTGGTATAGATTGGCCATGTTTGACAAACAACTGTTAATTGTTTGTATTAGCTGTTAGCTGTTAGCTGTTTAAGTTAGCTGTTTGAATTAGTTGTTTGTTAAAAAATTGTTTGATAAAATTAGTTGTTTCTGATAAAGTTGTGAAACAAAAAGCTAATTTTTCAAAAAGCTCTTTCAAAAAGCTAATGGAATTAGCTTTTTCAAATTAGTTTTTTGGACCCAAAAAATTCTTTTAAAAAGCTCTTTTACCAAACACCCAAATTAGCTTTTTCATTTTGTCAAAAAGCTAATTTTGGTCAAAAAAACTCTTTTTGACCAAAAAGCTCTTCAAAAAGCTGTTTGCCAAACAGGGCCATTTAGATCCAAAATGTAGATATACAAGCATTATATGAACTGACCATTACCTAATTTAGATTAACTAAATGCATGACCGAACTAAGAGTCTGTTCTTTTCGTAGGTAAATTAGGGTGGGTAAAAAGGTGAAGTAGGTTGAGATAGATTGAGGTGAGTTGAAGTAGGTTGAAATTGGTTGAATTTTTTTATGTGATAAATTAAACTTAGTTAAAATGATAAAAGTGGGTTGAAATAGGTTGAAGTAGGTTAAAATAAATTGAAGTAAATTGATATTGATATTTTAGAATTGACCCACAAAAAAAACAGGGCCTAAATGCGCCATTTATTATTAACTAAATGCAAGCTCAAACTGACCAAAAAAGAACCAATAGGAGAAGATTGTTTTATGTAATCTGAATGGGCCACTTAGGGCCTATTCTTTTCATAGGCAAATTAGAGTAGATAAAAAATTAAAGTGGATTGAAGTAGATTAAAATGGATTGAATTTTTTTATGTGATAAATTAAACTTGATTAAAATAATTAAAATTGATTAAAGTTACTTGAAGTAAATTGAGATTGATATTTTAAAATTTACCCACAAAAACAACAAGCCCTTATAGTTGCTCGTTTGCCCCATATAAATTTATTTGCCATTGAGAGCTCCTACTGAATGCGGCCGACAACGGTTGTCTTTGGGCCTGAGTCTCGGGACCCAGTTTGCAAGGCTTCGGCTCAGAGACTACTTGGGAGGTGATATTTCTACAGGCCTATCACCCCGAGTTCAAACGTACACAGTGGCAGGCACTCCCAATGCCATGGATTGGGCCCATACTTCAATAGTAATAATGTACAAAGAAAAATATTTTTGGAATTCAAGTCGGAAAGCCCTCGCTCTGAGTTACTCTTGAACACATCATTGCCTCTTGGATGGAAGAAATTAGGCATATTCGCATATACATATACATATACATAAATACACGAATCCCTTGAGAGTTAATTATCATACTAATGCTGCAGATAACATGGGACAGCATTGATAATTAACCAAGAGAATCTCATATCTATGGCATGACAATAACATACATTCTCCTTCTGCATCTTACCATTTATTGAAACAAACTGACTTGTGCGTACTCACTTATTTTCCGGGCAGTACTCTTGAGTAATGTACATCTTCATGCCAATACAAGGTACAGGACCAATGCCGCTGCTCATGGTCCACGGAATGTTGCAACTCCATCTGCGGCTGAAGGCTCGTCATCTGTCACTAGAGGGACAGATTTTGCCTGAATAAACAGAGGAGGGAGGATTTTCCTTAGATGTGGCCGAAAAACAAATAATTAATCACTCAAAACATTTGGATGAATCTTCGCAGCACACACGATGTACAGGGCATTGATTATTTTACAGATGATGATGAGACCACTGATACTACTAAATTTTTCTCTTCGCACCAAAGTCTTGTCTCAAATACTCTAGGTATCTGACTTGGTGCGACGCGTTAGCACCAGAAACTACATTTTCACACCCAGAAAGTGAAAGATATGCACAATATGGGCAAGTCTCTTGGGTATTCTTGGGGAAACAATCGTGTCAAACTCTAGCAGCTGAATCTAAGTAACATGTTAATTTCACGTGGCAGACGGATATGTGAAGACAAATAAACTCAAACTTACCAGATCCCTGAATTTCAGAATGTAGAACATCTCAAGATAACGTCGAGTCTCTCTCCTCTCCAGCTTGGATACATATTTCCAGAAACCATAAACACCTGACAGTGTCATCAATCTTTCAGAATATTTCTGCCAGGTGAACCTGCACTTCACAATTGTTCCTGAGTTAATATCCACTCGTAGCGCCTGGTAAAACGAAAATCTCTCTCTCTCACACACACATGCAAGCAGACACGAACCTTTCTTGGATCCTTTGCAGCCCCCCAGCAGAGATTTTATCCCAGTAGCTTGGATCCTCCTTGCACTTCTGAAAGAAATCAGCCATTTTTGCTGCTGCCTGATCAGGATGGTATGGATCAATATGAAATCCTGAGACACCATCCACTATAATCTCAGCTGGACCACCATGACACGTAGCAAATGTAGGAAGCCCACAGCTCATTGCCTCTACAACTGTAAGCCCAAAAGCTTCATAAAATGCAGGCTGCAATTACGGAAATAATACCAAGTTCAGACAAAAAAACAGAATTTCTGTAGGAGAAATGTGTTCAAGAAATGCTATGTTGAGCAGAAAATTAGACTGTAGATACCAAGAAAATGGATGAAATCAGAGCTTACCTGCACAAAAATGCCCCTTTTGTCAGCAATATAACGGTAGAGTTCACCATTCTGTGCTCGATTAGTCTGAGCCCTTATCCATCGGAGCTGCCCCTTCAAATCATACTTCCTGATAAGGTCGTGCATCTTTTCAATCTCAGCAATCTCTTCCTTATCTTTGGACTGCTTTACATCAAGGTAACCAGCAACCACAACAAGATTTGTCAATGACTTCAGCTTGGGATTTTTTCCATAGCACTCAACCAATCCAGTAATGTTCTTCACATGGTCTAGCCTTGCCATGGAAAATATTATTGGCTTTGAAGGATCATCCAGTATGCCACTGCATTGAGAGAATGCAAGTGAGGTATAGGAATAAACATACTTCTTCCTAAAAAGAGAAGTGATGGTGGCATGTGACACAAGCCTTTTTAAAAAAAAAAAAAGGAATATTTATTAGAGGCCCAAACACTTCACCTATGGGACAGTTACTCCCTTTTCTGTTATGAGAAGGAGAAAAGAAGATAATAGCATGCATCTTCTCAAAGGGAATGTTATTCTTAGTAATGATCACATGAAATGATAGAATTTTTGATAACAAAGTGGAGTAAGTCGAGGAGATTACATGTGTTCATCATTCTGCTCAGGATCAAATAAGAGCTTCTCAATAGAGGGATGAAGTGAGGTAAGCCGCTTCTCCTTCTCCGTGTGGGGGAAATAAATTGTCATGTCTGCGCCAGGTGAGACAATGTTGAACTTGGGATCAAAGACATCAATCCCATGGACCACTCGATACAGGCCTGGCATAGTGAATGCTGTATGGCTCTCATATTGGCCAACGGTATTCTTCCTGGAAGCAAAAAGTATGGTTACGTACTGACCACCCAGGGCTAACATGTTACCTTTTTCACACAAATTAATAGGCATTAGGTTATATCGGTGCAATACACAAAACAATATGTCTAGTGCAAAATCAATATCCGCCTTCCAGCTGCCCATATTGCCAGAAGATACTTTCCCCCTGGGGGGGGTGACAGTACAAATCAAGAGCAAAAAGTTGATCAGCGACAGATTTAGCAACGAAGGACTTGTAAGTGACTTGAGCCTGGCTAGTGGCTAGATTGACAAATACTAAGAATTTTGCGAGTATATAATTACAGATTCATACGACCTTACATTCCAAAACTTGACATCTGAAACACCAAAAAGCTGTTGCTGTTTTTTCGTACGGTTGCACAGCCTATGATTCTCATTAACATACATTTCAGCAGACAAGATAATAAGACCCCTCCACTTCATTAAGTTTGGCTAAATCAATAGATAATGCACAGAACTCACACTATGGTGTCAATCCACCAAATGTAAGGTTGAATGAAAAATAGCTGAACCCACATTTGGCTTAAGAGTAGATTAGTCAGTTTAGTAACCACCCAATTTTGCAACTCTTAACTATATATCAAAATGATGAATGAACTGCTTAACATGGTGCCATTTCATACTTACGTTCCTGCAATCTCTTGGTAAGTGCTGGTAATGATGAAATCAGCATTATTCATGGCCATCAAATCAGCAGTAAACTGACATGAGAAATGGTAAGTATCTTCGAACTTTTTCCAATATATATCAGAATCTGGGTATTTGGTCTTTTCCAATGCGTGTGCGATATTACACTGCATGTACAAAATATAGCCCAATAAATCAAACAGGGAAAAAATTATTGATAAGCTTCACTTATGAACTGTCAATATGACAGACCCATGGCAAGGATATCAATATCAAGTCACCCTTTTTGTTTGTTTTTTTTTTGTGGGGGGGGGGGGGGGGGAGGGGAGCGGCATATCACAAAGACGCAAAAAAAGAGGACCTAAACCTGGGTGACACCCATTTTGTGGGCCAATAAGGAAGCGACGAGATTTCCATCACTATAATTGCCAATTATCAGATCCGGGTGACCCTGCAACTCACCGATAATTTCACCTGCTGCATCCTGATAACATCACATCACAACTTTATTATTGATTGCAGGAAGATATCGCGACTTGGAAAGATTTTGTACAGATTTTGTACAATGACATGAAGTAAAAACATAGATTCAGCCATCTCCATCCTAGGAGTTTACAGGATGCAGATGGGGTGCAATTTTAGACCTCACTTAAATTGGAAACCATTAAAACAGGTAGAAAATTCAAATCAGCGTTTAGCAGTTACCTCTGTAAATTTTTCCAAATAAGGCCACACATCAAATCTAGATATCCATTTACGAAGAATTCCTTTTTCTGATCGAAAAGGGACTCTCAGGATATGAGTATGCTCTGTTCCACTGACTCTTTCCAGCCGTTGATTACATGTAGTCCCCTTGGCATCTGGAATCAAGCGGGTCACCTACAAAAGCAGAACATCGCTGTAATGTAACCACCAGTCTCTTATTTAAGCAGGGATCCGCAGCAATGTTAGTCATGGTAAAACCGGAAGAAGTCTTACAATAAGAATTCTTGGAGTCACGTCGAGTCCTTGCTTCCTTATTCGTTGAAGCATTTCATGCTCCAATGCCCGCACTTGATCAAGTATGTAGACTATCTGCAGTTTGAGGAAAGAAACAGAAAGATAGCATCACATTTCATGCATTACAATTGACCTGTTAGCCAAAAGTAAAAACACATAGGTTACAACAATTTTCACCCTCCAATTAGCACCTCACGGCTTCACTTTATCACAGGAATCTTTACACAATAGAAAATATTTAGCATATGCAGATTCATGAATGAAGGCATGATGTAAGAAGAAACAAAGCCTCGTACCTGACCACCAGTGTCAGGTAAGCCCAGCACATTTGCCTGGCCAAAGTATCCATGTACAGACAGAATTACTACATTAAACACCATTGGAATTCTCCCGAGAAATGTCTCCAATACAGAGGGATCAGGAGCTTGGAGAATGTCAAGGAGTAGATGCATCATCTCCAGAACCCTTTCTGCTATGTCACCCCAGCCCCTTTCAAAACCCATCCCTTGGAGTCTGCACATATATGGCAAATCGAGAACAAATTGAATTAGAACAGCAACCAACTTTTGTTATATTGGACAACAGAAATCCTGAGCTGCCATAGTGAAGGAAAACATACACATATTCAAACTCAGAATAAGGTGTATCTGGTGGAAGCTTGCTCAGATAATCCTCAGCCTTGGACAAGGCAGACTGAAGACGGGATAAAGTCTGTATTCGATCATTGAGCATCATGACCTGTATGCAGCCAATGCACGTTACCTCACGCATCCTGGCAGGCTAACAAGCATATAGGTTTGGGTCCTTCATTCAAATTCTAAAATTCAGCGTTTCTGTTCGTAATAAGCAAAAAGTACCAGTGAAACTTACTGTTCCTTTATGCCTGTGCACTCGGAGGAAATCAAGCAACGGCTCCAAACAATCTTTGTTACGGAACATGATGGATGATAAGTGGCGGTTGAGAAACTGAACTCCATTACCAATTGATGAAGACCGTGTTGGACGAGGAACTGATTCATTGAAAGGTTCGAAGTCGAGCTCAAGAACATAATGGTCATCAATCCTGTAGGACGGGGACAATGAAAGGTAAAGTCAATGATGAATAACATGAATCAATTGTCAAGTAATTGAACTTCCAATGAAATACAACAGTTTCCAGGACAAGGTCCTTACTGCCCATCAACAAGTTCTTCCTTGAAGCGAAGATACTCAGATACAGTTAACTGCTCCACATTAAGTTCGTACACATTGACTCGCACATATTCCCAAACTCCAGGTCGTGGACGAACTGCTATGGCAACAAAGGGAGGGACGACAATTGCTTCCTACCATAAACAAATCCCAGTCACCCCCCCCCCCCCAAAAAAAAAAAAGGTTAGCTCTAATCAGAAATGGGTGATCAACGCACATTCTTTATTTTTTTGTTTTTTTTGTGGAAGAAATAAGATCAATCAAGCGTTGCAAAAGAATTTCGCACTCACGAGAGAGGAGCTGTGATCACTTTTGACAAAAGTAATATTCACTTGTGACATGAATAATACAACGGCCGATAACATGTGTCTTATCATAAGATATTTTAAAATATTTTATCTTAATTTAAATTAATATATTTTATAATTTAAAATTATTAAACTTTTAATAATTATATAACTTATTATGAGTTGTAAAACTTTAATATTCGTCACCTATGTCAACAAATAAAAATTAACACCGTAATCAAATCAACTTCATTTGCAAAAAGCATATCATACGTGTAATTTTATAAATGTGAAAAATTATTTATAAAAGGATGCTTTTACTCAACTTGTAAATTTTGACATTCTTTAACTATTTAATCAAACCATTTTTTTCAATTTAATATATACTAATATTATTTTAAATAAAAACAAGATATTTTTTAAATATCTTACACCAAGACATTTATCATTTTACTAATATAAATTCTTATAAAGCCATCTTTAACCTCATTCATTTTGTTTAATCTCTCTATGGGTAGGAATACCGATAAGAGTAAGGTTACTTACAGTTGGATCTCCCCAGATTCCGCAAAAACGAAATCCACACTGAATGTTGTTGTTGTTGTTGTTCCTCATTCATTTTCTATTTTTTTTTTTTTCTTTCTCCCCAAGCTGAACAGATTAGATGCCACTACCTGGGACCCCCACAGCTAAGCAAAGACTGACACGTGGGCAGCTAAAGCAAAGATATAATTTTTGCCATCAAAACGAATATTTTGGAACGATGAAAATGAGTATGCATTTATTTACAAAAAGCAACCAAATTCGTTTAATGAAAAGGGAAAACTCGTAAGTATTTGGATTTATTCTTTTAAAAAAGTGAACCAATCCCTAGCAGCCATGTGGCCTCGTCCCCAATGCTTTGAATGCCACGTACCGCTAATCCCCTACCCCTCCCCCCCAAAAAAATAAAAAGAGAAACTACTAATTTAGTCAGAAACAGAGCATCAAAGTGAATCAAAGACGATCGATAAAAATCGGCACCCCAAAAAAAAAAAAAAAAAAAACCTGAGCGGACGTAAGAACTTCGCTGAAGGGGCCATCACTGAGGATCTGCTTGCTTTTTTCATCGCCGATCACCTTTTCAAGTTCATCAATCAGATGATGCGGCTGTAATAGCCCTTTCCCCTGAGCCACATACCTATGATTTCCCCCAAATAAACAAACAGACCCTCAAATTCGATTTGCAATACCAAATTAAACACCACAAATTCACCAAATTGAGGAGAAGAAATGAAAGAAGAAGACCTGGAGAGGAGAGCGACCAGCTCGTTACGATGAGCAGAGAGAGTGTCCTCCACTTTCTCTCTCATGCTCGGAGTCCTAGACAGTTTGGGCGCCATTGGAGATGGAGTTCTAGAGAAAGAAGTCGGGGAGAGAAGAAAGTAGTAGAGCAAGGCGGAGAGTAATCAATAAGAGAGGGCTTATATAAAGGAGAGAGAAAATTGGAACTGTGAAAGGTGAGTGGTGGTAAAATACCACCGGAACAAGTGGCACCAAATGGGGGGCCTTGCCGCTAGGAAACCACAGGGAATATGAGCACATTGATGACCGTCGTGTGGGTTTTGGCAGAAGTATTAACTTTTAGTTACCACAAAAATTTGATACAGTAATAATAATACCTTTCAGCGTGAGTTTTACTTTTACATAATTTAAAAAAATTTAAATATAAATAATTTTATTTTTATTGATATTTCTGTCCATAAAACGGTTAATTTTAAAAGATCTATAAAGTAAAATTTTGTGAAAATTTTTTGTGAATGAAAGATTTTGTAAAAATATTTTATAGAGAGAAACTCAGGATAAGCAGCAGAGAATGAAACAGGAAGTACTAATAAATCAGGTAACAGTAATTACGTAAATATAAATATAACATAACAGGGGAAGGTACTATACCTCAATAAATAGGGGTATGTAAATAATGTCTCTCCCCATATGTCTGTAGTATCTGCATACAAACATGACATACAAACAAAGAACTCACAACTAAATCTATCCTACTGCAACCGATAAACAACTACGAGGCTAACTCTCTGAGATCTAAGATCTTAATCCTATCCCGCCATAGTCTGTTATCCTGAGCCAAGTCCTCTACTAACCCTACAGTTTTCAAATCCTCTCTAATCACCTCGTGTAAACTCTTCTTTGGTCGTCCCCCCTTTTTTACCTTCGGAGATGTTAATCCTCTCACATCTCCTCACTTGAGCGTCCACACTCCTTCTTTTATTTATTATTAAATTTTATAAATTTAATATTTTTAAATTTATTATTAAATACTTTTATTCATAAATTTTTTATAAATTTAGTTTTAAAATTATAAAAATATTCTTACTATTATTCATGTTTTAAAAGAAAAAATCAACCTCTCTTTTTTAAGTATCTACAACATTATTGATAGATTATCTAATAGGAAAAAGATAATTTTTAGAGTTTTTGCTTTAAAAGAAAAAAGCAAAAATGACAATAGTAAATGTATTTTTGTAATTTGAGAATTAAATTATAAAAAATTTATAAGTAAGGATACTTAAAAATAAATTTAAAAAATTAAAATTATAAAAATTAATATATCAAATTTTAATACCTAAAAATAAACAATTTGACTTTAGTATCAAATTCTCTTCCTTCGTTAGTAGGGACAAATTTGATTTAAAAATTTGATACGTCAAGGATAATGTTAGAGTTGAGAAAAGTTGACCCGATATGATTATCGATCTGAAACTGAAACAAAGTTAAGTGAGTGTAGGTATAAATTTTCGGCACGTTTAATTAAATGGGTTGACACGTTCAACCTGTTTAATTAAATAGGTTAGGTTCAGGTCGAGATTCTCGACACAAAAAAGTACCTATTTAACCCGTTTAATTAAATGAGTTAAAAAAGTCAAATTATTTTTCCATTTGTTATTTATCCATTTACTTTTTATTGGATAATTAAAAATAAAAAAAATTTAAAAATTATGAATTATGACGAATCAGGAGAATTTTAAATAATAATTATTTAATGTGATATATAAACTTAATTTTTAACACTGTAATTACATATTAGTTGAAAATATTAAATGCGTAAATAGTTAATTAAGCGACTGAACTTGACCTGTTTATTTTAAATAGGTTAACCGGATCAACTCGTTTAAAAATTAAATTGGTACTGATATTTTTTAACCCGTTTAATAAACGAGTTAGATTCAAATTGAGAAATTTTCAACTCATTTAAATTTAATACAAATATAAATTTGATCCGACATAACCTATTACTCAACTCTTGATAATGCGTAAGTGTCATAGTACGTATTTTCCATTCGTCTAATTAGATTCAAGGCAATCTTTTTCAAGTTTGATTTGATGGGAGGATTTGTCGCCGTTAACTTCACAGCTTTGTCCCTCGATTTTTTTTTTTTTTTTTTTTCCCGGTGGGGCACAGTTTGCTTTGCTTGCATTTGATTTGCTGGATGAATTTTGTGTTTTCCGCTGACATTACGAGAAGGAAACCATTTTGTACATCATAATCTACAATGGTAAGAAAAAGTGTCGTCAGAGGTTAGTTATGGATAATTATTATTTATGCAGATTTATCTTCTTACACAATTATTATTACAAGATATTCTAAAGAAAATAATAGTAGGTTCAATTAAGATCTATTCTATTTCGTGATAAAATACAACTGTAAGTTGTAAAAAAATATAATGAACTGTAAGAAGTTGTAAGGAGCTGTAAGGAGTTGTAAGAAGTTGTAAGAATATGTAATGAACTATAAGAAGATGCAAGGAGTTGTAAGAAGATCTAAAAAACTGTAAGAAGATGTAAGGAGTGGTAAGGAGCTGTAAGGATAGATATAAGGAGTTGTTGAATGTTATAGAAAATCTATATAGGATATAAGAAGATGTAGGGAGATGTAAGAAGATGTAAGGATTATATTAAAGATGTAAGGAGTTGTAAGGAGATGTAAGCTATTAACTAAATTTTCAAAAATACGAAATTTAGGGGTATTGGACGGGGAATAATCTAAACTTTAAAAATAACTTTTAGCATCCTGAACTTTTGCGGTATTTATTTTTTCAATAGTCTAAATATCATTTTAGATTGTATTTTTTTAAGGAAATTTAAACTTCAAATGAAAATAGGCAACTTTAATTTCATATCTTTGTGTTGTTTTATGGGTAATATCATTTGCAATTGCCTAAAAAAATACAATCTAAAATGATATTGGCCATTGAAAATAAATATCCGTAAAATTCGAAACATTGAAAACTATTTTTAAAATTCGAATTATTCTCATCCAATATCTCCAAATTCAAATTTCTAGTGGCCAATAGTGCGTCAATTATCGTAAACACGGTGCTTTTTATAACCTTTAATATTTCAACATCACAACAATTGCATTTTGTATGTCAATTGATAGTTTTCTACTTACCATTAGTTATATTAGTTTTAGGGCGTCTACATCATCGATCGTAGCGAGTTCTAATGCGTACCCTTTTCCTTTCTCAAACAAAGTTATACTTTGCATGCTCCTTTTCGTATTTTACATTTATAGCTAGTATTTGGTTGGGGACAATGGTTTTTTTTGGAAAAAGTATTTCTATAGAAAATGCTTTTTCAAAGAAAATGAATTTTCATATAACATTTTTAATTGTTTGATAAAAAATAAATCAGTTTCCATAAAAAAAAAAAGAAATATCAACTGAATTGTTAAATAGCGAAAAATATCAATCGAATTATCATAGAGGAGGTAAATGCAGGTCAAATGAAGAAATGTAGAGCTTAAAATTCAGATTTGACTTCTATCAATACTTTATATTGGATAATCATGTTTTGGTCTGAACTGTTGAAATTGCCTAAGTGGCCAAGAACGTTAATTGGATTGTTTAAATGGTAAAACATATTGACTGAATTGTCGTGGTGGAAAAAATATTGACCAAATGAAGGAATGTCGAGCTGAAAATCTAGATTTGAACTACTTTCATCAAATAATCAAGTTATGATCCAGACCGCCGAAATAATTTTAATGGCAAAAAATGTCAACTAAATTATTTAAATGACGAAAAATGTTAATCAAATCGTCACATCAGTGATAAATATTGACCAAATAAAGGAAAATTGAGCTGAAAATTTGGATTTGAGATTATTTCAATTTTTCTAGCATTTCTAATCAAGTTTTGATCAAAACCGTTGAAAATATTTGAGTGGCAAAAAGCGTCAACTGAATGGTTGTCCATTTATTGTCGTGCTGGAGATAAATTTTGACCACATTAAGGAAAGTCGAGCCCGAAATTTGAATTTGAGCTTACTTTAATGTTTCGCTTGAGATAGACAAGTTTTGATTTAACCCGTTGATGTTGAATTTTACACCTGAAGTCTGATTAACCGTATCGTCAAAATAGTTGAATGAAGAAAATTAGCTTCATTTCCTTTCAAAACAGAATGATTTCCTACATTGGCGGAAAAATGTTTTTCTTCGAAAAAATAGTTTTTGATTCTTTACCGTTCAAAACAGCAGAAATTTAGAAAATCATTTTCATCGCAGCCGAACACTGCTTTAATCTAACCATGATAATAGGGTTGGTAAGAGTTCATAGAGATTGATAAAAGTTGGTAAAAAAGAGTTCTCAACTCCAAAGAAAAGAAGCTAAATTAAATCATACAAGATGTCCGTTTTTAATTCTAGATCAATCTTATGAATTAGTATAATGGACTTTGTGAAATTTTAGTGAGTGCCAACCGACTTGATTGATAATTTTTTTAGAAGTTATTGTCGATGACTTGGATTTAAATTTAGCCAGCGTCAATATTTTAACCTCGTGTGCCCCCCCCGAACAAAAAAGAAATATATCAATCAACAATTGAAAAGGACATTATCAATCTAGTCTAGCAATAGTTGTTGCCTTGGCTAAAAGATGAGAGGGGCTGCAATTTTATTGTGGTGGTGCAGCCCCCATGTACATTGTTCTTAAACTGGGGGCTTCTAAATAGTTATCTGCAGGAAACCAGTCCACAATGGAGGCCCTGACACAAGTAATATTACTCACAGCATTTGTTAGCATATTAATATAGTTTTCATATTGTAATCAAAGTCTGATTATTGCTTTTCTATTTAGATTAGAATAGGATAATTCTATTCTTGCTGACCAAGTTAGGGTTTGCGGGGTAGCTTGATGTATACAAATATTATCCTTACCTCCTTGTGCAAGGGAGACACAGAGAAGAAATATACAAAGGGGCACACGGTTGTGTGACACCCAAATCTTCCAACTTTGATTTCTAAACTTTTATCATGGTATCAAAGCAATCTTTATCATAAACACATTGGTTTGATTTATTTACCATACACCTAAATCATGACTAAAGATGGAGAGACAAAGAGGTATGTGATAGAACCCCACTCCCCATGCTGCCTTCATCCTTCCAATGGACTAGGGTTTTGATCACTGTCGAAATATTTCACGGCGAAAACTACGATCTCTGGGAGAATACAATACGAACTGCATTAAAAGCGAAAAACAAACTCGGGTTCATTGATGAGACCTTGATCAAACTAGAGAAAAAGGAAGGAGATTTCACTGAGTACCATGCCTGGGACATGGTAAATTCAATGATATGCTCATGGCTCTTGAATGTAATAGAAAAGAAATTACGACCGAACGTTGCATATGTCGAGACAGCCAGTGCAATGTGGGAAGACCTACAGAAAAGGTATGGAATAGCAAGTGCCCCTAAGATTTACCAACTAAAAGCTAAACTTTCTGAATGCAGGCAAGGAGGAATGAGTGTGGTTGAATTTTATTCTAAGCTAAGGGGCTTTTGGAGTGAGCTTGATAATCATGTCAAGATCCCTTATTGTGACTGTAATGGATGCAAGTGTGGTGGCTGTATGTGCAACATAGTGTCCAGAGCCGTGGCAATGTTCGAAGTAGATAAATCATACCAGTTTCTCCTCAGCCTGAATGACGATCTCTACTCACAAATTCGCGGTCAGATACTGGCCATGGAGCCACTTCCATCCTTGGAGAAAATTTTCAACATAGTAACTCAAGAGCAGCAGCACAAGAGGCTCATGGTGGGACGCGATGATCGAGTCGAGGCCACTAGCGCATTTGCAGCGATTGGAAGAGCAGAAAAACCAACGTGCAACCACTGTAGAAAGTATAGACATGACGAGGCCAGGTGTTTCGAGCTAATCGGATACCCTGCTGACTAGAGTTCCCCTGGAAAAGGACGTGGTGGACGAACAAATTGCGGGGGACACGGCGGTCAAACGGGTGCAGGCAGAGGAGGAGGAGGTGGACAAGAACAGAGCCATGCAGTTGCGGCCCAGACAGCGGCTTCGGGCCAGGCAGCAAACTCAAGCCAGTCAGAGGCAAACGCAACAGCGGAGTTCGACCCTATCTCAATCCCAAGATTAACGAGTGAGCAATTGCAAAGGCTAATGTCATTTACCGACACAGTGAAAAACGGGTATCAAAAATTATCAGGTGAGCTCCCATGAATGTTAGACAGTGGTGCTTCAAAACATATGACAGGTGATGTAAGTTTCATTAAGGACCTTGAGCCTATAAAACCTATTGTGATAGACCTTCCCGGTGGAGATCACACGTTGGCTGTTAAGCAATGAAAAGTGGAATTGGGAGATGTGAATCTCAGTAAAGCATTATATGTGCCCAAACTCACTTGTAATCTCATCTCAGTTGCAAGAGTTTGTAATGAATTGAATTATGCAGTGACTTTTTCTGACAATTTTTGTGCATTGCAGGACCGTACTTCGATGATGCTGATTGGAGTGGGTGAACAACACGATGGGATTTATTATTACATAAGGGCACTGAAGGAAAAACAACTCAATGCAGCAAAAACCGGCAACCTTTGGCATAGACAGCTAGGTCATCGGGGAAGTGAAGCTATGGATAGTTTGATTAAAAGTATGGGTTTTTCTAATTTTTCTAGTAAGAGTCTAGAAAGTTGTGATGCTTGTTTACAAGCTAAACAGACTAGGAACCAGTTTGCTAATAGTGAGAATGAAGCCAAACATTTGTGTGAATTGATACACTGTGATATATGGGGACCATATAGAATATTTGCTTCATGTGATGCACGTTATTTTTTAACTTTGATTGATGATGCTAGTCGTACGGTGTGGTTGTATTTAATGAAAGAAAATAGTGAAGCTGGACATCTTCTAAAAGCCTTTGTTTCCATGGCCAAAACTCAATTCGGGAAAAGTGTTAAGGTGGTTAGAACTTATAATGGGCTGGAATTCAAATAAAGACCCATGAAAAGTTTTTATGCAGAAAAAGAAAAATTGCATCAAACAAACTGTGTAGAAACCCCTCAGCAGAATGGGAGAGTGGAGCGAAAACATAGGCATATCTTGAATGTAGCAAAGGCACTACGTTTTCAAGCCAATCTCCCATTGTGTTTATGGGGTGAGTGCATCCTTACTGCAGCATACCTGATAAATTGAACACCTACAAGACTTCTTTAGAGCAAGGCTCCCTATGAAGTACTTTTTCATAGGAAGCCTAGTTTTTACCATCTTAGAGTTTTTGGAACTGTGTGCTTTGCCCAAAATCACAAAGGAAGATACAAATTTGCATCCCGAAGTAGGAGGTGTGTTTTTATGAGTTATCCTTATGGTAAGAAAGCATGGCGACTTTATGATCTTGAAGAATATGAATTATTTGAAAGTAGAGATGTGGTTTTCTATGAGGAGATCTATCCTTTTCATAAGTCAAGTGAAATCAAGAACACTTCAGAAGAATTAGAAATCTTACCACAGCAACCAAATTTCACGTTTGAGGAAGGATGGGCCAGCAGGAAAGATGACGAAAAATTAGAAGATGCCCCAACCAAACTGGATCAGCACATACGAGGGGGAGCAATACAACTATCGACACAATGGACCAAGAAAGAAGTGGTCACGGTCCAAATAGAGGAGGACCCAGCCCAACTGGACCTGAAAGCCTTGATGCTTCGGAACAAAGCCCAGAAGACAGGGGAGCCCAGCAACACAGCAACTGTTGGGGTAGCAGCAGGCCCAAACGACACAAGCCCAGGATGCTGGTTCGAACAGTGAGGCATGCCGCGACTCACCAGTACAAACCGAGCCCAAAGAAGCCGTAAGCCACCAGCCCATTTGGAAAGTTACGTATGTTACAGTGCTCGGTACAAAAACCCCGTCTCGGTTGATTCACCACCTTCAAAAGAAAACCTCAGGTACACGGTATCCTTGACATAATTATGTCACTTGCATTAAATTTTCCCCTACTCACTAAAAGTTTTTAGTTAACCTTGCAAGAGCTATAGAACCAAAATTCTATCATGAGGCAGTGCAGGATCCCAACTGGAGGAAAGCTATGGAAAATAATGACACATGGTCACTCAAAGATCTTCTACCAAGAAAGGGACCTTTTGCCTGTAAATGGGTCTATCGGATCAAATACAATTCCGATGGTACAATCCAACGCTACAAAGCACGACTGGTTATACGAGGAGATCTTCAAATGGTTGGGTGTGATTACAATGAGACATTTGCACCAGTGGCAAAAATGATGAGTGTCAGATGTTTTCTAACGGTAGCAGTTGCCAAAAGTTGGGAACTTCACCAACTAGATGTCAACAACGCATTCTTGCATGGTGACATCGAAAAAGAAGTTTACATGAAATTACCTCCAGCATTCAGTAGCATATGAGAAAACAAGGTGTGCAAGCTTAAAAAGTCCCTTTATGGACTTCGACAGACTCCCCGTCAATGGTTTGCAAAATTGTCATCTAAGCTATGTGAGTACGGATTCGTTCGCTCATATGCTGACTACTCCTTATTCACTCATCGCAAAGGAAGTATCTTTCTGGCCTTATTAGTTTATGTTGATGATATAATACTAGCAGGTAATGATTCTGAAGCTTGCAAGCAGTTTAAAGAATATCTTCACACATGTTTTAGCATGAAGGACCTCCGGCCATTGAAGTATTTTTTTAGGATTGAAATAGCCAGTGGGCCGGAGGGTTTGTTCCTCTGTCAAAGGAAATATGCCTTGAAAATCATAGACGAATATGGGCTCTTAGGAGCAAAGCCTGCAGCTTTTCCCATGAAAGAAAATCAAAAGCTGGCACTGGCAATGGCAAATGGAAGACTACTTGCAGATCCAACCAGATACAGAAGACTTATCGGTCGTCTGATATACCTCACTATTACCATGCCAGACTTAACTTACACATTTCACATCCTATCACAATTCATGCAAGCACCTCGACAAGAGCGCATGGAGGCAGCTAGACGAGTGGTTCGATACCTTAAAGGCACTGTAGGACAAGGAATTCTTCTAAAGAGAACCAATGATCTACAGGTCATCGCCTACTGTGACTCAGATTGGGAGTCGTGTCCAATATCTAGAAAATCTCTCACTGGGTCCTTTGTGCTGGTGGGAGGCTCACCAGTCTCCTTGAAAACTAAAATGCAGGCTACCACATCATGATCCTCAGTAGAAGTTGAATACAGATATCTATGCCATTCATTACCAGTGAACTGATCTGGATCCGATATTTTCTCGCATCACTTGGAGTGTTCTCTACAGCACCGATGCAGCTATATTGTAATAGTCAAGCAGCTCCTCATATAGCCAAAAACCTAGTCTTCCGTGAGCGAAGAAAACACGTCGAGATTTACCGCCACTTTGTTAGAGAAAAACTAGAAGCTCGACTTCTCAGGCTCTCCCATGTTAGTACCCAACAGCAACCCGCTGATCTCTTGACCAAAACCCTTGGAAAGACCCAATTTCAGTACCTGAAGGACAAGTTAGGCATTCTCGACCTTCATGCACCAACTTAAGGGGGAGTGTTCGCATATTAATATAGTTTCCATATTGTAATCAAAGTCTGATTATTGCTTTTCTATTTAGATTAGAATAGGATAATTCTATTCTTGCTGACCAAGCCAGGGTTTGTGTGGGTAGCTTGATATATATGAATATTGTCTTTACCTCCTTGTGCAAGGGAGACACAAAGAATAAATATACAAAGGGGCACACGGTTGTGTGACACCCAAATCCTCAAACTTTGATTTCTAAACTTTTATCAGCATTTGACAGTATAATTACTGGGCACAAAAAAAAAAAAAGCAAATAGGGTATTTGAATGGAGCTCTCTCTTTTCTTTTTTTTTTTGGTCATTAAAAAAAATCCTGAACTTCAATTGCAGCTTCGCAATCTACTTAGCATATGTAGTAAATAGTCGATCATTTTGGCGACAAAAAGTCATACTCATATCAATTTGATGAAAGTATCAATTAATTCAATTGATAAGATTTTATGTACATTGAATTTTCTTTTATTATTTAGTAGCCAGTGCCAAAAAGTACATAATTAAATTAATTATTTGCATTGATTTTTTGACATCTTTTTAAAAAGGGCGAAATTCTTATATTTTTGATGAAGTGAAATAGTGTAACCCTTAAACCATAGCCCATAGTATCTCGTGGTTGTTTAAATACTCTAGTTTTCAAGGTAAAAATTTATGTTGATGTAGGTGCACCTCACTTTTTTAATAAGATTTTGCTATTAAGAGTCTATTTTTATGAACTTATTATAAGTACTTATTATTTGTATTTAGTGTTAATCAGTACTAGTTAGCATCAATAAATACTTATTGATATTTATCAGCATTGATCACTACTTATTTACATTTCTTACTCACAATTTCAACTATGATTAGGATCCATCAGCACTGATTGTTAATAATTTACTTATAATTAGTTTAAAAAAACAAGCTTATTAGCAACCGGTACATTAGGAGCCAGGTAAATCGACCCATGCATATATATATTTCATTAACTACAGTGTCTGTAAATTAAATGTTTGTACTATAGAAAATAGGGGGGAAAAAGTCATAACAGATGGACCCCTGGTTTTGATATAATTAAAATTTAGAAACTTATATAACTGGACATTCAAGGAACAATATCATGGATATGCGTGGCATTCAATATTTGGTGCATGACCTGTGAGTATTTGATTGGAGGCTCTTCCAGTGCATAGTGCATACTATGCTGTTTTTGAGGACTGTTGAACTGACTCGCCCATGGTATCCATCTTCGCCTCTTTTCATTTGTCACAGGCATGGTACGTTAGTTCGGATGAATGACTTGATCATTATCGCTATATAACAGCCTACAAAGAACAGGGGTTGTCGGTACATATATGTTATATAATTATGTCGTGGGCTTAGACATGTTTTATTTCGTATTTTTTAAAATTTAGTTAAAGATTTATATCTCCTTATAGTTTTTTATATCTTTTTATATGTTCTTATATTTCTTTAAATCTTATAGATTTTCTATAACATTCATTTATTTTAGTTATAGAAATATATATATTTTTTTAATGACACTACCAATATATAAAATTTATAAATATTTTATGAACACAATATTTACATAAACATAAAAATATAATATAGCGACATAAATTATATTTGAGTTTCGATATGAAATATATATCATTATAGATGACCATACGTTTATTTATATTTAAAATTATTTATTTAAAATAGGAATTTATTTGAAGAGTCGTATTCAATTTTGTCAAAAAAAATTTTTTTTGGGTTATACTTTGCTTATTCGATCAAACTAATGTTCAAATCTTGGATGAAATTTTATTCACCAAATTTATACGGATTAATATATTTTATTGTTGTATAATTAACTTAATTAATTTTTTATTTTTAATAAGTATATTATTTTAATATTATTATTTTTCATCCAAAACGTTTATTGTAAAATAAATTATACTATACAACTCTTCAACAATTCAACAACTCCTTACATTCATCCTTATAGCTCCTTACAGCTTCTTACATCTTCTTACATCTCCTTACAGCTCCTTACAACTTGTTACAGCTCCTTACATCTCCTTACATTTATCTATCTATCTAAAACGTGAAATAGAAAAGGCCCTTAGGCCCTATTTTATTTCACATTTTGTAGAATTTAGTTAAGAGTTTACATCTTCTTACAGCTTCTTACATCACCTTACAGCTCCTTAAATCCTTAACATAATCCTTACATCTTCTTACATCTTCTTACATCTCATAGATTTTCTATAACATTCATTTATTTTAGTTACAGAAATATGTATATTTTTTTAAATGATATTACCAATATACAAAATTTATAAATATCTTATGAATACAACATTTACATAAACATAAAAACATAATATAATGACGTAAATTATATTTGAGTTTCGACATAAAATATATATTATTATAGATGACCATACATTTATTTATATTTAAAATTATTTACTTAAAATAGGAATTTATTTGAAGAGTTGTATTCAATTTTGTTTTTTTTTTTTTTTTTGGTTATACTTTGCTTATTCGATCAAACTAATGTTCATAAAAAAAAAATATTGGATGAAATTTATTGACCAAATTTATGAGGATTAATATATTTTATTATTGTAGAATTAACTTAATTAATTATTTATTTTTAATAACTATATTATTTTAATATTATTATTTTTCATCCAAAACGTTCATTGTAAAACAAATTATACTATACAACTCTTCAACAATTCAACAATTTCTTACAGATTCTTACAACTCCTTACAGCTCCTTACATCTTCTTACAGCTCCTTACAACTCCTTATAGCTCCTTATATCTCCTTACATCTATCTATCTATCTGAAACACGAAATAGAACAGACCCTTAATCTCACATTGATCAATGGGTGGCAATAGGTCAGGTTCATTTAATTCTTTTAAATTAGGAATCTACCTCAGATTCATTGGATCTGTATGTAAAGATGAGAATCAGATCTGAATTTATAGATCTGAAAGATTTACCGATCCTGACTATTTTTTATATTAAAGATTATTTTTTTCATATTTAAACATGAGTTATCATATTCCAAATACAAATAATTGAATTTAAAGACATTATATTTAATAAAAAAATATTATAATGACATATATCGTAACTAAATGTTTTTATTTATGTGTTACACACTAAAAATAATATTTTAGTATAAATCACAAAAACAAAGTCCACAAAGATAATAATTCTTCTTCTGAGATCGGTATAGAGCAAAGTAACTTTAGGGTTTACTGATTTAGATTTACTTTAACCAATTGCATTTGTTATTTTTTTAAAAAAATTAATGAGTTTTCAATGGGTCTTGGGTCGGGGATGGATCTGAATTTTTCAGACCCAGTTCTAGGCCCAACCCATATCTCTTGAATCTATACCCGCTTGAGGCTCATTGGATCTCATTTAATTGGACACAAATTCTCTAATTTAAGTTTAATCTAATGGATCTGAATTAGGTCATGAATCCATTGTCATTTCAACATTGATCTTTTTATAGTAACTATTTTTTTTTTTTTAATTTTTTGCCCTCTATGATCATTAGACAAGCCAAAACGCCACGCGACAGTCAATAACTAGCAAAAGAAACTATGGCTGCTACGCTTGTACTCTAAATGTGAAAATAAATTAATAAAAGAGGTGAATGCCTATCGTTGCCTTAAACCCCCCAAAAAAAAAGTGAGAACTTTTTCTTATCATGAGCGTAATTAATTATTTCACTGATATTTGTTTTCATTCTGTGCACTCTCCAAATTTCACAGTATATTTGGATCGACGTTCGAGGAACGAAAGGAGGCGAGGGAAAGGCAGCGCACGGAAGGTCACGAGCATTTGCAGTCATGGCTCTAATTTTTGAAACTTCAATGAAAGGTCTATCATTTTGTATCATTTTAGGATCCGACTTTTTTCATCTCCTTTCTCTCACTTCGACATCCTATGAGACTTCAACTTATAATCTTAGATCACCAAATAAAATCTTTATCATTAACCCACTTCATAACATAACCTTTTGGGATGACCAATTTTGAGAAACAAAATAAAAAATATAAAATTTGATTCACAGAGCGGAACTTCGCCACGGCGAATTGTGTTTCGAGCGAGATGGAATGTAGGTTGCAAAACGCATGTGCTGAACAGACAATGGGGGCATAGAATATGTTCACTGACCGCAAATGCTCTAACGAACACCTTTTCTCCTTATTTGAAGGGGAAGAAAAGATATAGAAGACGGGAAACCGACCTTCTGCTCATTAGCCCCATCATCTGATTTTTATTCCCCTAGTCTCCTTATACAACACATTAATGCAAATTTTTTTGTAAAGAAATTCCATTTGGATTTTAAAATTTTTCACAAGATTTTTGGGATCATGTATATCACATTTGTCGGGTAATAAGTCGTAAAGAGGCATGGCATACGGTGTACAGGATCAGAAGAATATGTTCGATTGGGAAGTCCATCACCATCTACGCTGCAGCGAGAGTTAAAAATGGATTATATTAGATAATCAGTCCAATCATGAATTGAGATAATTATGTTTGACTTTTCCTGCCAAGTACTAAGCGTCTAAAGTTCATAACATCACTGTCAATTTATCTTTTAGGATTAGTGCGATAGATCAAGTTGAAATTGCTTTCTATTTCTTTTTATTTACGAATTATTTTTTTTTAAGTTATTGGTTGATCTTTCTTGTCAAAAAAATCTCGAAACAAGCCACATCTTTAGATTACGAGATACAGCGACGTACTGGCCAGTCAAGCTTATTTATTTCAATTGTTGCATCATTACGCTGGGCAGCCGATATCCACCACCCAGTCACCCCTCCATTTTCATTATACGACAATGACTTGTCAGATACGATGTCTGAGAGAATAGTCCAATATTCTACAAAGTTTGTATATTCACCCTAGCTTTCCTCCGAGGGGTTTAAGCCAGGGATGATATTTAGAGCGGGTAAATCAAAAGGTCTTTGTTTAAGTTTGAAGATGGTTGATGGGCCATGAATCCATGATGTATCGAGACTATTCAACCATACATGGATTTTACGTTGCTTTTACGGCAAATTTGATGTATCTTGACCGGTGACATTAATCACAATACATTGAAGCCCAATTACCTTGTAACTTTTGTGTGTTTGACAAAGAGTTTTTTGACTAGCTCAAAATGCAAATTATTACGTACAATTGGATGAACATCTCATTTGTCCACCCGGGTCCACAATTATAGTCATATTTCTCCTTTATTTTTGTTTGCATTATTTTTTTGGTTCATTTTGTCCACTTTTTTTTGCACATTATTTACTTGAAAGTTTGATATAATATGTTCGTCCTTTTCATCCTCTATTTTTTTACACATTAAAAGAATTTATATTTGTTAAAAAAAATACCTTTCCTCCTTTTTGTCTTACTTTCTATTTCGTACTTCATTGTCCCTTAATTTTATAACCTATTTTATCGTCCTTCTTCTTTATCTTTTTCTTTTGTATAAGCAAATGTAAGAAGACCAATGAGCAAATACTTATTATGTACTTCACTTATTCGTGAATGTCACGCCGTACATGCTCCCCTCCCTTAAAAAAAAAAAAAAAAAAAACTCATTTTTTTAAATTCTTCCATTGAGATATTAAGCATACATTTATATTTACATTATGGATCTACGTTCACGATTTTTGTATAAAAATTCTAATTTTTAAAACAAATATTAATTGAAAATTTGTATATTTATTATTCGTTTTTTTGCTCAATAGAAGCATACATATTTATTATAAAAATAAACAAAAATAACAAAAAAAATTCACTGCAAATTTGTATGTGTTTGTTTACAATGTTAGTGAGCAATACTGCATATGCTAGTAAGTTATATAATATATTAAATGAGCAATACTGCATCTGCTAGTAAGCTATATAATACAGTGTTAGTAAGAAATATTTATATTATCTTTTATTATGACATAAGCACATTTGTATTGTACATATTTAGTCAGTATAATACAAATATAATCCAACTCACTAAAAATATGTCATAACTCACTAAATATAAGTAATAGCTCACCAAAAAGCGAATATATCATACCTTAGAATATGAACAAAAAAGTACATGTGCTAACTAAAATTGTGTACAATATTATTTGTTCACTCATTTTTTATCATGAATAATTAGTATTCCACGCTAAATTATATTGGTCACAAAATATATTTTATAGCTCACTAAATATCTATTATAACTCACTAAATAAATAGCATAACTTACTTTAAAAAAATTACTAATACCCATCAAATAATATTGTCAAGTTTTTTAGTTATGTTACAGCTTAATCATTTTTTACTATGACATAAGGGTATTTGTATTATATTTTGTGAGTATAATACAAATGTAGTGAATTCATTAAATATAGTCCAACTCACTAAATATATATATTAGCTCATTAAATATATGTCATAACTCACTAAAAAAATATAGATAACTAGAATATAGTTTAGTGATTTTTAGATCAACAATAACATTTTTTTTAGTACAATAGCACATTTTAATAAGTTATATACTATTTTTACTAAGTGAAACCTGAGGTACATAAGATGCATTGATTTTGATATATTCGCTCACTAAAAATATGTATTAGCTCACTAAAACTGTATCTCAACTCATTAAAATTAAATATTGTGGTAAGCTATACATCATTTTTAGTGAGCTGAAATTCAATCGTACATTTACTTCTGTACAACTGGTTGTATGATATAGCAACTTAATAAATATCACAGCTCACTTAAAAAAATAGACAACTAGAATATGATTTAGTGAGTTTTAAATGCACAATGATATTTTTTTTTTTTTAATACAATAGCATTTTTTAATAAGTTATATAGTATTTTATTAAATGAAACTTGTATACATAAGATGTATTAGTTTCAGTCTATCTACTCACTACAAGTATGTATTAACTCGCTAAAATTGTGCCTCAACTCACTAAATTATTTTAGTGAGTTATACATTATTTTTAGTGAGCGAAACTGGGTGCACAGTAGTATATTTTAGTGAGTTATGTATTATTTTTAGTGAGCCAAAATTCGAGTATACAATTGTACCTGTATAACTGGTTGTATGATATAACAACAAACAGGTCTTTATTTAAGTTTGAAGATGGTTGATGGCCCATGATTTATTGACACTATTCAACCACACATAGATTTTACGTTGCTTTTGCAGCAAATTTGATGTATCTTGACCAATAACACTGATCATAATATATTGAAGTCCAATTGCGTTGTAAATTGTAATTTATAGGGTGTTTGACAAAGAGTTTTTTGGGGACAAAATGCCCTATTTGACGTCGTTGGTTGTTTGACTTTAATGGGAAGTTAATTTGAGTGTTCGGTTAACGAGCTGTTTGAATTAGTTTTTTATGCCCAAAAAGCTATTTGGAAGAGCATTTTCAATCAATTTATTGCTAAGTACAACGGAAATGACCATATTGACTATAATTATTTTCATAAAATTACTTCGAATATCATCGATGACAAAAACTTATTATTTTCCATTGAATCACTTTTAGCTATACATCAGAGCTAAGCCCATTTACGTATTATTTTATTCATTGTTTGGCAGCCTTTTTTTTTTTCCACCTTCAACAATTAGTTGGGCTGAAAAAAGACTTGTGTTAGGCGATTTACTTCAAGTCTTCAATTGTTTGTTTTTGAGGGGGGTTTGCCCTATCTTATTTTCCCTTTATTTAGTGTTGGTTACGTTGAGGTAGAGGATTTGATCTTTAAACAGTAGGGTTTCTATTCTATTTGTTGTTATATAAAGTTCAAGTACTGTTTAAAGAAATTTAAGTTACAATGAAGAAAAATGTTGTCATGAGTCATAACTAAACATCGGTAAAATTATAAATGCAGTTTTATATATCACATAATCCTTAAATTTGTACTGAGAAGAAAAATAAATATGCAATTTATAAACAATGTTATGTTTAAAAAAAAAAAAAAGAAACCAAGTTAAGGGCAAAAGATAAATTTTATTAAATAGCATTGTTAGAAATAACTAATTTTATCAAACATTTTTTCTAAAAACAGCTACTACAGACCCTGTTATTTTATGTGATTTGGAGGATTTAGCTTACAACTTTACAACTTTTTCATCTATTTTCTTCAATCTCCTTATATACTTTTTATAATATTCAACTTGTCATCTATTTTTCTCATATTTATAGAAATATGTATGTATATTTTTACATAGTACCAATATGAAAAATCTTACAAGTTTTTTATGAATATTTGTATAAACAAAAAAAACAGAATTTAACGATTTGAATTAATATTTGAGTCTCATCATAAAACATGTATGTCATTATAGAGAAAATAAATCAACATGTTTAAAATTAGAGGCGGGCAACGAGTCAGGTACCCATCGGATGAAGTGGATATGCTCGTTTAAAATAGGGCCAATAAAGGGCGGGGTCAATAATGAACTGGATCAATAATAGGCCGACCCATTAAGGCATATTAACTGAGTGTGTCGGGTCGGCCCATTAACGGCCCATTTAGTGATCCATTATTTTTTAAATCCCACTTGACACACTAGTTTACATGTTTCAATTAGTTAAGCATATTATCAACACTTTATACATAACAATAATCGTTATACGCAGTTTTTTTAATGCAAATTTGTTCTATTTTAAAACGGGGCAAAAGTGGATCGTTCATGGGCCGATCCAACCAGACCTGTTTATTTGCACGAAATGTCCAACCCGGCCCAAATGATTAACGGGCCGACCATGACCCGACCCATCCAACTTTATAAATGGGTCAGCTATAACCCAACCCGACCCAATCCATTGCGCACCCCTATTTAAAATTATAGTACAAAATTTGCATTTATATTTGAGTTTCAACGTGAATTATGCGTGAAAATTGTCAAACTATAGGTGACGAAAGTATTTCAGTTATTTCATCCATAAGTTTATCCATTACAACTTAGTTGCTATCATCTTACAATTAAATATAGGACTGAATTTAGTTCCAAAGTGTTTAATTCCAATAGAATTTCATTTTTAGAATTCTATTCAATTTTGTTGAGAAAATTTGTTATTTTTTAATTTGTTTACAGGAAGGTGAAACTAATGTTATAGTAAAACATGACCTCAAGCGGGGAACATATTGGGTTCTACATATTTGTTGGCTTAAATTTATTTTATTCATATTTAGTTGACTTGTTTAAAGGTTTATTTTCAATAATTATGTTACTTTAATATTATTTCTTATTATCCAATACGATATTTATAGAAAAATATTTTTTTTTGTAATGTTAAAATATAATTTGTTTAGTGATGTTATAAAATTTGTTTCATAAATATCAGTAATACATGTAATTTATTTTATCGAAATATTTTTTTTATAATTCATACATTAAAAACCAACAATTATACACGCATATATGAAAATTATACTAGACCACTTTTTAATATTTTAACAACTTCTTACATCTATCATTATAGTTCCTTACAACTTCTTACAACTCTTTACAACTTCTTATATTTTCTTACATCTTCTTACATATTTTCACAGCTTCTTACAGCTTATAACGGCGTCTTATCGCGTAAAAGAATAGGTCCGCAATCAGTTAAGTCAAACAGTTAATACAATTAGTTAATAGCTAATAACTAATGCAAATGTCTAACAGCTAACAGCTGATCGCCAAGCAATGCCTTAATGGAACGCGCTGTATTTTGATGGTTGGATTAATCAATTATAATAGTAACATTTTACACTAAAGTAAAGAGGTAGATGTTGATGAGACATTATTATAAGATCCCTTAACATCTTAATTAGTATGTACATTGGGAAGCCTTTTTTCTGTTCTATTGTTATTGGAAATGCCTTTACAGGATGCTTTAATGGCTATGTCCAAATTATGATGTTTGGTGCCCAGACCTGTTAGTTCGAGCGGGCGGATTAAATATGGGTCGGGTGTATTTGGATTTAAGTAAAATACTAGTTGGGCGTATTTCGATTTTGAGTAAAATATGGGCGGATATATTTCGGTTTTACGGGTTTTGGATTAACCCACAGATTTAGAGCACATTTTCTGTGAGTTATTCTTCTTTTTTTTAAATCAAAAATTCTGCATATTTATCACTCAAAATTGTCAGTATTTAATGAAAATACATAATAATTGTAATTTCTCAAAAGAATATTAAAAATATTCAAATGTTTTATTATAATATATGAACATCTTGTACAAGCGGGTAAATAATCAAGCCCCACTTGGTTTTGGATAGATCGACTCGTATCTTAAAAGGTGGTCAATAGTAGGTCGATCATTTATGGGGCAGCACGTTCAGAGCATTTTAATGGGTCGTAACAGCTTGATAGCTAATAACCTATTTAATAATTTAATATTTTTATTAACTAACCTGTCAATGTCCAATCATGTAAAATTTTATTAATAGGCCGACCCCAATACGAATATTGTTAGCCGTTTTTCTACCACTAGCATCATAGTCCAAGACCAGCTAGAATGAAAAGCAAATAAAATTGAATAAAAAAAGCACAATATATTAACTTGCAATTATAACATCAAAAATTTAAAATTATTACAAATTAATTAATTTAAAAAATAATTAGACATATTTGTTTAACTAAGTATATAATGATATGACTTGCACATCTTTAATGCTTGTCTTCTTTGAAATTAACTTTTTAAAAAAAAGATTTGATAGTTATTTTATGCAATTTTATACCCATTTTTAACTTTTTTTATTTAAAAGTTGTGTATTATATTATTTTCAGAGAATGGAGAAGAAAAAATAAGATTATTATTGTTTAATTTGTGAATAGATGCAATAGTTATATAATGTCTTTTTAAAATATTCGATAAAAATTACTAATCATTATTGTTAAGAGGGATAGACCATAGAAAAATCAAAAACTAAGGATATAATGTTCAAATCGAGCGGACGGACTCAGATTCGAGTCGGGTTTGACCCGCTAATTTGCGGGTTTTTCATATTCGAGTTGAGAAAATCGTGTTCAAAATTCAAAATTTTCAGGCAGATTCGAATCAGATTTTCAAATTGTGTCAATTTTTGTCAGGTGTAGTATGCCTAACCAATCACCAGTATTCGATTCTTCAATCGCAGCCGACTAAGCCCATTTCAATCAACTAAACACCCCACTTCTCCATCATATAAGCATTCATATGAATTTCCAACATATAAGCATTCGTATGGGTGTCATCGAAATTCGGGTGTTTTGTTTATTTATTTATTTTATTTTTGATGAACTCAAATGTAAGATAGATGATTCAAATCAAAGTTTTTTGCATGTATAATTTTTATTACCTTTATTAGCTGTTCTAACTGACGTCTGCACGTCGTTTATAGGGGTGGCAATGGGGCGGATACAGGGCGAGTTTAGCCGTACCCTCGTCCATACCAATTTTCAAAATTAATACCTATATCCATCGGGTGTTGTAAAGTTATACCCATGCATATACCCACTGGGTATAGTGGGTATGCGGGTTTTATTCGGATACATATATACAGAAAAGAATTAAACCCATTTTATACCCATATTCGGTCTCAAATCGCCAATATGTCACGTTAACACAAGCTCCAAACAACATATCATATCATGTTAAATACAACTAAAAGTTTCATAATCAAAGTAATAAATTCGCACTTGATAATTACAGTTTTAAGCAAAATGTTTCGCCAAAGTTTTGAACATCATACAGCTCAAAATAACTAGCAAAATATTCAAGTGTAAGTGACAAATTAGAACTTTAAACAAACGGGTATGGGTTTTATATGAGGCGGGTATGAGACGGATACGGAACGGGTGTTGATAAAACGGGTATGAGGCGGGTAGGATCTATACCCATACCCATACCCATTTTAGCAATACCCGCCGTATACCCATCTTTTTCTATTTTCACCACCCATATCCATACCCATTGGGGCGGCAAAGGCATCATGTTTTGTCAAATTCAGATGACTAAGATGCTTGATCAAAAACAAAAAACATGAGCTAAGTAAAATAGTTGTTGGGTAATGATCTTAGGCCTTGTTCTTTTGAGTGTGATTTCTAAAAATTTAATCCCATGTCACTCGATTCGACTGCTTTCAATTTTTTCCAATTTCTTCAAATCTCTTCCCTCATTTCACTTCTCCCAAATCCTTAAAGTTGTCAAATTACACAATTATAAAATATCTTCTTACACCATCCTACTCATTCGAGTACTTTCACACTCTAAAAATCACACCCCAAAGAAAAAAAAAAATCCTTAATTTTTTTCTTTCTATGAGAGACAATAATCTATAATTTCAGATTCGTTATTCTCACCGGCAATCAAAATCTACTGTTTGAACTTAAATATCTCCTTGTTAGCATAATAGAAAATTTTAAGCATATGGCTCACTGAAAATTGAAAACCAAATACTATTAGTATTGCTCAAATTAGGTCCTGTTCTCTTCGATTTATTTTTTGAAGAATAAGTTTAGATAAGTTCAGAATCAGTTTTATTAATAAATTCAGAATAAGTTCAGAATAAAATTCAGTAAATAAGTTTAGATGAGTTGAGCAAATAGGTTCATAAATTTGTTCTATAATAAGTTTAGTAAATAAATTTCAGAATAAGTTTAATAAATAAATTCAGATAAGTTCATCTCAAAAGAAATTAAGTCAAAATAAAACAAAGAGAACACGCCATCTACCTTCGGAGAACTATACTGTCCACGCCTAGCCGATAATAACACTGTGCCACCTCCCCCAGACTCGAGTCCACTTCTGGCCGTGTTTGTATTATCGGCTATGTTGCGTTGGTTATCTTGTCACTCCCTAAACCAAACACTGACCTTATCACCTCAAGAATCCACACGACACTCTTGCCGATTCTCCAAATTCTCCCTCCCCCTTTTTCTTTCCGATTCGACTTCGATGCTTCGCTTAATTCCTGATGTCTTCGCCCATGCCAGGTCTCTCTTCTCTCTCTCTCTTCCAAGCCTCGAATTGAGGCGTTTGTTTGATTGATTATTCATCAGAAAGTAAAATGTAGTGATGAAATTCGGAATTCTGTGGTTGCAGTTTTGGTGGATTGTAGTGTGCTTTCTTGTGCTTGGAAGGCTCCCAGGGTTCTCACCGGTTCGCTTGCTAGTACTGCTCAGAGTTCCTCTTACTTATCGACGTCGCCCTGCCCTCCGAGGAGAGTTTATCGGCATAGATATGTGAGTTTTACGTCTGCTATTTTATGTGCTATATGCATGGCTGATTTTTCTCCTAAATTGCGTTTCTTAACTGCAATTTTGGTTAATGCAATTGTTTTTTCCTGCCAATTTTTTGTTTCTAACACACTGTTGATTAAGTGACATGGTCACTCAAGTAAAAACCACATAGTACTTTTGAGAATCTTGTTTCTAACTGGTGGTTTGTGTGGATAGAACACAATCTCCCCCGGGTAGGGGGAGCAAATTACCAACTGGGCACCTTTGGGAACCTCAATATAATTGATGTTCTTGAGTTATTTGGTTCATTTAGCTGATAAGAGGGGAGAGCGTTTAATGTGAGACTTTGATTGATTTTCTCTGTATGGAATGTCATAATAGCCACTGGCTGTATTCATGGACAAAACAAGAAGAAATTTTCTAGTCGGTAGGAAAGTCCGATGAGTTGAGAAGGCATACTATAGAAAGAGACGGCATTGTCTCTTATCGACTAAAAGACTTCAGATTTGGGTAAAAGCAATGTTCAAGCATATATGTACGGTGTTTTCTGGAATCTGTTTATAGTGGCTTTTTTTGGGGAGGGGGGTCCTGGTCAGATTCACCTGGTTTGTTTGTCAAGTTAGTTTTCTGAGAAAGTTGGCAAACTTTTTGATGGTGGATGTCTAAAATGCTCTGAAAAACTGCTCACAGAGACATGGATCGCACATCCATACCTGAAGTCCCGCCTATAGGGCATACAAAGCTGTATTAAGTAGCCTTTGATGGCCTGCTGTTGCATTGAAATAGAAGCGGATGATAGTTTTGTGAGGCATTCTGCTATAGTCCTCTATAAGCAGAGCTGAAAAAAATTGTTTATGCTGTCCAAGTCTTGGACATAGAACCATAGACATGGAGTCCACATCATTCAAAGAACATCAAGCTGCTCATATAAGGCTCCATTTAGGTGGGGACTGGGCCTCAAGATTTGGTCATTATGAGGATTCTATCTGCATTGTATTCCGTTTGATGGTTGCTTTGTTTATTGACATACCGGTCGTGTAGATGAGCAAAACATTTCCTAAGAAGAAACTAGATGAGATCCAGTTCTGACCGACCAGCACTTATGAGATTAATTAAGGCTTTGACGCTGCTGTTTCAAGATTTGCACCCTCTCCATCCGTTTTCATTTTTTCTCTCTTGTAGAACTGATCATGTCTTTCATTATTCAAACTCATTGTGGGACTGCATCACTGATTACTTTGTGGTCGGTGATGCTTCTTCCAGAGTTGCAAAGCTTCAGATACTAAAATCTGTTGCTGGTCAGAGGGTTCTTGCTTCGGAGGTTCTGGATGGGTCTTTATGTCAAGCTTGGGACATCCTACTTCCAGAAGATGGAAACAGCATTGTTCTTCTACTTCAGGTTCTGAATGCTTTGATGACGTTTCATCAGATAGTTTGTGGGAGGTACGCCAGAACATTGAAAGTCACATTGTGTAACTTAGTGAGCTTGTCTGTAGTGATATTAAGGCATAATATACCTAGACTTGATTACTTCAGTAGATACTTTGAGCATCAATGCATCATTTTACTTTTGTCATTTGTGGAAGCATTTCTTAATATCTGTTGTTGGTGTACGGAAAGTTATTATTGCTCCATAGTCAGAAATAAAGAACCTGTGTGCTATTTTCTTGTATCATCAAGCCATGGTTGAAACAAAGCAACTGTTTTTTGGGCCTCGCTAGCTCTGGAGGTTGTAGTGTCAAGTGTTTGCTACATCAGTAACAAATTTTGTGGAAGTAACTCAGTGAATGAGTGCTCTTCCTTGTTTGTGGTTTATTCGATCACTGGGAAAAACTGGGTGGAATTAAGCTGTGCCCTGTTATTTGATTCAAAAGTCAGTGCCATATTTCAAGTGGAGCAACTTGAGTTTGACTCAAATCCGAAAACTTGAAGCAAACAAGGTGACATTATTCTGGATCAATATCATTGTATTTTCAACCAACTTCTTGGACTAACTGGCTGCAAAATGAATCTTACATGAACCCAAAATGACTTGACCAACTGAATATTCTGTTAACTCAAACCCAAACCCCATCCAGACAAGCTTTGTACTCGGTTAACATTTTAGTCCAATTTTTGGGATTAACTCGATTTACTATTACTCTTGATGGGAGTCAACCATATTCTGACCAAAGGCTAGTTCCCTTACCAGTGCTTGTAGACTGATTTGAATTGTGGTCCACGGGTACTGTTACTGATGGAGAACCAGCCCAACTAAACAAAAGTCAATTTTATTCCACAATCATCTCTGGTACTCTTAGAGAAAATTGACCATGAGTTTTGTTTTTTTTTTAAGGTGGAATAATAAGTGGCATGATAGAGGTAAGACTCTCACAGTTTGCATTAACACATGAACATCGCCAATTTCTACTAGTGCTTCAACCATTGCACCAGTAGGAACGTTGAGCTATTCTTGCTCTTTATCTGCCCTTGTGGATTCAACATAACAACGATATGTTCAATAGATTCTTCAATCTTTTTTTGTTCCGCTGCGACGAAAGGCTCAACCAGCGGCTCTTTTGTCCTTCCAGCGTGTCTAAGATGGAGCACTTTTAGATTTTTGTTCTTTGGCTAATTCATTTTCTCTAGAATTGCACTGACAGCACCTAGACAATTAAAGCCTTGAAACCATTAGCTTTATTAATTTGATAAGTTTTTATAAGAGGATCGAAATTTTAAAAAAAACAAGTGCTTGCAGATTACTTTCTATATCTTCTTTACTTACCATGCTTGGAAGCCGGTAAATCTATCGTGATGATGTGCATAGATTGGAACGCAATGACTATGACTTTACGGATCATCAATGAGAGTGATTACAAACTACAATCAGTTCCAGAGGACAGCCTTTGTTGACACAAATCTGCTGTGCTCTGATTGATTGAGAAGCACTCCAACAAAACAAAAACTCAATTTCGATTCCACAATCAATTTCCGTCTCTACAGGGCATTATTTTTCTACAGGAGCTTTTGCTCATTCAAATTGGGCAATCAGTCTTGTACATGTCTGAGTCAACTGCCACTATGGGACCATTTTGTTTGCCACCTTACTAGGCTTGAGTAGCACGACATTACCGCCAACAGCAAATATTTCTTAAAATTAAATTTCTTGCTTGTTATCTTCGTAGAAAATCAATCAAGGCTCTTTGTCAGTTTAAAGTAATTTGGTCACTTTCAAGGCCTAGCAAGGCAATGTTACTCTTTCAAGTTCTAACTGTGAATCATCTTTTCCATTATTAAGCTGTTGCTGTCTACCTGGTCTGATGTTCTATTCGTTGGCCTTCCCATACCCTGCTTAAACAGGATTCACGTTGGATGGTGGTTTTTATTGTATACTTTTATGTTTGAGTGGAGTAGGTTTATCTTGAGTGTCTGCTGAATATTTCTTTTTCATCATTAATGGATTCCTTTACAGGTTGCAGTCAGATCTTAGTTCAAATATTAAACAAGCTGTGGATCTTTCTCCTAACTTTGTTGTGCTTATGAACATGCTTATTCATGAGAGAAAGACGATGATCTAAAATTGCTGTCCATCTTCTTCTTTCCCTGTCAGGACCTTAGACCAACCATTGCATACCTGCCTCCTGGTGAACTTGAATTGGTTCAGAAAGCCCTCAAGGTATTTGTTGTAAATTGTATGATTGCTCTTTGGTAAAAGTTAATTATTCGAAATTACCAGTTACATGGTAATCAGCTGCTTCAAACAGCTTGCTTTTGATGCTCATAATGGTCAAAAACGGCGAAGTGGAGAGCCTTTTATCATCCATCCAGTTGCAGTTGCACATATATTAGGAGAACTTGTAAGTTGGTGTAAATTTAAACTGTCTTACGATTTAGTTTTGTGGTCCTATTTCATGTAAGTTATGAACATTATCCTAGGAATTGGATTGGGAATCCATTGCAGCTGGCTTATTGCATGATACAGTTGAGGATACAAATGTTGTTACTTTTGAACGGATTGAAAAGGACTTTGGTTCTACTGTCCGTCGCATTGTAGAAGGAGAAACCAAGGTGCTTCCTTGTAACAGTTTGCAGACTTAAGATTGATATGTAATTTTCAGTGCAAATGTCATATTTTCAGCCTCTTTGCTCAGGTATCTAAGCTGGGAAAACTGAAGTTCAAAAGTGAAAACAGTTGTGCAAATGATGTGAAAGCAGATGACTTACGACAGATGTTTCTGGCAATGACAGAGGAGGTAATCACATTTTACCTGACCCTTTGTTATCAGTTGCTATTTAATTGGTTGATGATTCTGAACTTTGGGTTCAGGTCCGTGTAATAATTGTCAAATTAGCTGATAGGTTACACAACATGCGTACCCTTTCCCACATGCCTCCTCATAAGCAGGTACAAACTAGTTTTGGTTCATTATGTGGCCTCTTGGCTCTTACTCAAAAGTCTCAAACAACTACTTTCCACATCTTTTCTTCCAGGTAAGTATTGCAATGGAGACACTGCAGGTGTTTGCACCTCTGGCAAAGTTGTTGGGGATGTATAAAATTAAGGTATTCTTTCGCTCGTTTATTGCTGTAAAGTATAATGTTTTCCCCTCTCATTGCTCTATAGACATCATGTGCCTCATCTTCCCATGCTTTGTTTCGCAGCCTCTGTTCTGAGCATTCTGAGCATTCTTCCTTATATTGCAGTCTGAACTCGAAAATCTGTCATTTATGTACACAAACGCCCAGGAATATGAGAAGATTGCCAAAAGAGTTTCGGAACTTTATCAAAAACATGAAAGGGAGCTAGATGAGGTGGCATCATACTTATTCTTTACGATATCTTTGCTGGACAGTTGCATTTAGGTGCTGTGAATTGCTCATGTCACATTATGGGAAAATTCATGGTGTTTTGGGAGATTTCAGTTTGAAATTTGAACTGTTGATTTGGTATCTGCTAGATGCTTCAGCTAGGATTATCTTTGCGCATGTAAATTTATGTTGCTGCCTATCACTTGTTTATCGAAAGGTTTTTTTCCCTTTCAGGCGAACAAAATATTGATGAAAAAGATTGAGGACAATAAGTTCTTAGACCTTACGACAGTAAGAGCTGAACTACAGGCTGTATGTAAGGAGCCTTACAGGTCCAGCAGTTCTTTTGCTTTTTTACCCCTAGCTCTTGTAGTTTTGTGGCATTTTTTTCTTTTTGAGGCTGCATTATTTTTTTGGCATGTTAACTTACCTATTTCTATTTTGTTTTGGATGTTATATTGTGCCAAAACCCACATATTTGTAAGGGGAATTGTATGCCGTTATATGAGGCAGCAGAGCTGCTCCTCCTCCCCCCCCCCCAAACAAAAAAACAAAAAACCCACCCCCAAAAAAAAAAAAACATGAAGGTGATGCCATTCCTATTTAGTTGTGTGAATAAGACAACATGGTGGTCATGGTTGTGAATTTGTGATCACAATACTTGCAGTATTTACATTAGGGTTTGTGGCTGTTGGTGCATAAAAGTTGATTCTATCAGCTCAATCTTCGAAGTTTCACTTGGATTATAGTATCAGAAATCAAGTATCTCTTCCCTTTTGCTTTTCTTTTCTTTTCTTTTTTTTTTTTTGGGAATTGTGCGGTGTGCTCTGAATTTTCAGACTTCATTTGATGGTTCTTTTGTTATTGAGCTAAATAAAGGCTTTAAATATTTTAAAAGGTAAAATATGAATAACTGTTTGCCCCATACATGTTAATATTTAGTGGCATCTGTAGGTGTAACAGCCTCGGTAGTGGATGGTATTGGTCGATGCAATTATATAATAGCCCTTTATTGCACACTTGAGTTTTTGTCAGAAAAGCTCTGTTTCATGAAGAGGTGTCCTACTATGTGACTACTTCAACTAATACATTTGGCTTGGTTGTTTGCATCCTTATTTCTTTAATTAATGCTTGATGCTGATTATGTCATTGGATATTTCTCTTGCACTCGTAGTCCAGTATTTTTCAGGCCTCACTTTTTATTTGTATAATTTTATCCATTTATGTTGTTGGCTATTTCACTTGAACAACTTGTAGCCAATTATGTCATCACCTATCTTTGTTGAACTGTTTGTACTCCGACATTGTTGAAGTAAGGCTTGCTATTTCTGTTTTGCAGTATCTACAAAGCTGTAAGCAAAGCAAAAATTTCAATCAACGACGTTAAACAGATTGCTCAGGTTTGTTGCAGCATCTTTTTGCCTTTGCATAATCAAGGTACTTTCTCGTGAATTCGTGATTGTTCACGAGAATCATTTTGGCTTTCTTGTTTCATTGATGTGGCATTTTCTGGTCATTTTCAGCTTCGTATTATTATAAACCCAAGATCATGCACCGAAATAGGACCTTTATGTAGTGCTGAGCAGGTAAAAGTACCATGTCATTGTGATGTTTTTTGCCTTATTCACCATATATACAAATGGATTATGGAATATCTATATTTGAATCTTACTGGTTTTCTTAGATATGCTACCATGTTCTTGGCCTTGTCCATGGCATATGGCGTCCAATACCCCAATCCGTGAGTTTGCTAATCCCATTTTACGGACCGTACACATTATCATTAATTTCTTGGTAACATAATACGTTTTGTTTACTTTATTTCTTTTGTGGAACAGATGGAAGATTTCATTGCGATGCCAAAGGGTAACGGCTATCAAAGTCTGCATACAACAGTCATTCCATTTCTTTATCAGAGCATGTTCCAGCTGGAAGTTCAGGTTGCTGTGGGAAATGCCATTTTTGGTCTTGAATTTTTTCCTTTTTCAACTCCGTTTTGTGCTTACTATATATTGGTTGTGACGTTGATTACAGAGGAAATGTCTTTAAGCCCTATTCATTACTTGTCCAAAATGTCATGTTGATTCGATCCCAAGGATAGCAAGATCATCTTCAACTCACCCTGTATTTACTAGCATTATATTCATATATGTCTATGTCCAGTGTCCCCCCCACCCCCCCCAAAAAAAAGAAAAAAAGGGGACAACAATATCAACATGAAAAATGAGAGGTTATAGTTTTGATAACTATTGCAGTGAGTGTTTTATGAAGAGGCTTTAGTATCTTTTGTAGTGTTTGGTTTGTGATTTCCTTTTTTTAAATTACAGATCAGAACAGAAGAGATGGATCTCATTGCGCAAAGAGGCATTGCAGCTCACTATTGTGGAAAGGTTTTTGTTGATAATTCACCTGGCCATGCAATGCGCAGGAATTTAAAAGGGAAGTCAGTCGGCCTTGACGACAACAATATTGCTCTTCGGGTATGTTGTCAGTGTCAGTCAGTGCTAATTTATTGAAACATAATCTTCCAAAGCCTACTCCGTAGCAGGTCGCAGTTTTTAAAGAATGAGACTTAAATTCAAATAAGTTATAAGTGTAATGCCGATTCCAAGCCTTTTATCATTTTTGGTTCTAGTTAGATCAATATTATGATCAAATTTTTTAGGACTCACTTGTTGCATTATGTAGTTTGAAAGAGATGTGTTAAAACTGTAAAAGAAATTATTGTTTTCCTTCATTTAGATAAATGTAGTGTACAAACATGTTCTAATTTTCATACTAGTGCCCGTAAATGTCACCTGGACAGCGGGACTTGGGTACTAGTATTTGAAATGGATATCATTTGAAGGAACTTGATTTCAAGTGTCCTAGTATCATATCTATGTATAAGTGTACAACAATAACTCCCAGTGTGGGTCCCAGTTTCGCGCGATCTGGGGAGTTCCAGATGTAAACTGTCTTACCTTTGTCGGTATCACTACCCACAAATAGGCTGGTTTCAATAGACCCACAAAAGATTTGAGAAAACGGTTGGAGTTTATTTTTTTTTTAAAAAATCTTTTGATACACAGCTTTGTACAAGTGTCTAGAGTCAAAAAGGGTACAGGATATTGATATGAAGAATTCAGTTGACATAATTGATATATTAGTAACCAATTTATGCAGTAAACAGGGTAAGAAAATCATAATGCTTTTATCTCTGGTTTTTTTATCAAATGCTTTTTTGCAATATTTTGTAGATAACACTATGCATGAGAATTTGAGGGCATGATTATTTTTGTAATTGCCCCTTTTTACCTAGGTGTCACGACATCGCCCTTAGTGTCTTTTTATTACATTGGTGATAGCTCATTGTTGGCAAAACTGACATAAAATGATGGATAACTTTCCGATTTTTCTTATCAAAACTATCATAATTTTTTAAATGAAAAATGAACTGAAGAATGAAACATTATATGAGATTATATCATATTTGGCAAGAGCAAATTACGTCACAACTACGAATTAAAGAATGTGATATAATAGATATCTGTATTATGGAATTTGTACAGTATAAGCCATCCACTTAGAGAACAGGGAAAAAAATTGTGCAAAGGAAAACTACCTATTCAAGAATGTGACATAGCAGATCTCTGTATGAGCATTTGTATAGTAACAATCATCCACCTAGAGAACAGGAAAAAAAAAGAATGGCAAGGAAAACTTGTTAAGGGAAATATTTATTATTATTTGTTCCACATAACTCCAAGCCACTAAGGATTGGAAAATATGACAGTTGTATTTATATAAGAAACCGATAATCAACAATTAAAGTACTAATGAATTACTTATCAACCTCTTGGTGTTCCTAACGAGTTTATTATGTGGTTGACACTACACAGTAGGCCTTGTAGAGTTTCATTATTTACATCTTCCGCCTCTTCTGGGCATTTATTTTGATTATCTGATGAAGTCATTTTCTTCCTCTAGATTGGCTGGCTTAATGCAATCAGAGAATGGCAAGAAGAATTTGTTGGCAACATGAGTTCTAGGGAATTTGTGGACGTCATCACAAGGGATCTGTTAGGTAGCCGTATATTTGTATTTACGCCGCAAGGAGAGGTGGAGCACCCAAGCCAATACACGATTAAATATCTTTACAACCCTAAATGTTAGTTCCCACTGCGTTTTAGTGCGTAAATGTGTTTCTTGTGTTGTAATAGATTAAAAACCTACCAAAGGGAGCAACAGTAGTTGATTATGCATACCTGATACACACAGAAATCGGCAACAAAATGGTGGCTGCGAAGGTATTTCTTTAATTCGTTACAGTCAAACTTCATTGCTGCAATCTCAGTCATCACAGCAGCTGCCTTGCATCAGGTCAATGGAAATCATGTTTCTCCCACACACGTTCTTGCCAATGCTGAAGTTGTAGAAATCATAACTGACAATGTAAGTATTAAAATGATCACCCTGTCCATCTGTTTATACTATCTTTTGATCTGTTCTTGATTTTGAATTAGTTGTTTGTGATTACCAATCATTTCTACGCATATTTATTAAGAATTAGATTATTACATTCAGGAAGCCAGGATTATATTGCAGAGGGAGGCCACTTTTCATATGTACCCCCTCCCCCCTTTATGCTAGTGTAAAAGAGGTACGAAGCTTAATATAGATGTGTTCTAATTCATAACTCCGATACTAATTCCAAAAGACTATACCTGAGTACCTAATAACCACACAGCTGACAACCATACAGCAAATATAAATTTTTGGCAGAAAAGGTTTTCTATAAACTTGAAGTAAGGGGTGATAAATAAATCTTGTGGAGCTAAATTAATTGACGTTTGTCTTTACTCCGAATCTGAATATTGAGCAAATTTATATCCCAATTTTGTAATATTTTAAACTCATAGACTTTAAGTGTTTAAGTATTTTAACTATTATTTTTAAACCATGTAGCTTATAAAGTTTAGTTTAATACATAAAAGAAATGATAGAGAGAGGGTTGGGGGAGGCCAAGAAGCTAGGATTTTGTGTGTGTGTGTGCGCGCGCGCGCGCGCGTGAGAGAGAAAGAGAGGGGGGGGAGAGAAAGAGAGAGGGGGAGAGAGAGGGCGAGAGAATTAAATATGGGAATAAGCATTCCCAAGCCAGAACTTGTTATGCAGTGATGCAAACGTCAAAACTCAAAACCCAGTGCTTATTTACAAGAAACAAAGAAGGTTATGAGCATACTGGCATTTGAATCTGAGATTCCAACAACCAAAAAGCACTCCTTTCCCCTTCTGGCTTCACTGCTTGGAGAAATGGATGATACTATTCCAACAAACCTAATAAAAAATCTGCCCCCATGGCCTATATTGTGGCTTGCATATGGTCCTAACTTTCAAATAGCTGTTGTCAGAGGAAATCATTTACCCCAAGTGAAATAACTGCATAGTTGAAGTTGACTTTAATTTATGATTTTGATGGAATGTGCTTGGGGAGAAGCCAACTTTAAGGTGTGATGATTATGGTATGTACTTGGGAGAGTAGTACTTGCTATTCCTCGTGAATGACTCTAATATAAGAAAAACTCGTACTGCTGTCTATAAAGGTGCATTTATATTTAATTGATGGAAGTAAATTGTGTGATTGTTAGGTATTGTAGCTTTCCTGCTTGATCCAATGCTTTGTCATGGAGTAATAGCGAATAGCCTTTGTGGCAGAACCTGCCTATTGTGTTAAATGCTTGGTTATAAGCTGAATTTGCAACTTTCTTCTCTTCTTTTCCCGCGCACCAGGATTGGGTAATGTTGCTTAAAGAGAAACTTGAAGTATTAAGTTTTGAATCCAAGAAGTATGGGTATTTCTTTTGTCATCAATTTCAAGCACGCCGCTTTGTATTATGACACGTGATTTTCTTAATTGCTTCACTTTTACTCCTTGACCATTCTGATTGATTGTATCCGGTTGATTTAATGCTTTAATGATTCCATTTATATCATGTGCCAGGCTCTCTCAAGTAAATTTGCTTTCCAGAAGCACACGCAGTGGTTGCAACATGCCAAAACCCGCAGTGCTCGCCATAAGATTATGAGAGTGAGCTTGCTGTATCTATTCAGGTAATTTTTTGGATCATAGCGTTACTTGATTATCCTAATAATCCATTTGCTTTTACCTAGTTCTTGAAGGAGCAAGCTACATTATGTGCTGAAGAAATCACTGCAGATTCAGTTCACAACTTCATTGCTGACCCTGAAAAGGAAAGAAAAGCAGAGTCCTCTGATTTTCCCACTGCGAGCAAGCCAATTTCAGAGAAAATAGAGTCTTCATCACTGCCTACGACTGCTGAACATTTTCATCTGCAAAATGGTGGTCCTTTCGTCCCAAAGGTCAATGGGAAACATAACAAGCATGTTGAGCTTTCAAAATTGAAGGAGAAGGAGAAGTTATTATCATGGGATCACGATCTTGCCAAAATGATTTTTGCAAACACTGCAAGACCTAGAGAAGTTCTGCCTGGTTTGGAAAGTTGGCAAACGAGCAAGATTGTTGCTTGGCACAGCTTGGAAGGGAACTCCATCCAATGGCTCTGTGTAGTTTCTATTAATCAGAGAGGTAAGTTTACCTTTTTATAGTTCTATTTCTATAGCCTATTATGGGAATTGTATCCTAGTCTTTTTGCTGCTGTAGTTAGTACAGCAAAGGACATTGATGGTGATAGAAGACGGAAAATTGGAATGCTCTTATACCAGATTGGTAGAGATTTGGAGAAGAGGAAACTGAGGAAAGATTGGGGAGGAAAAATCTGGGCGGAAAAATATCATATATATCAGTTGAATTCCATGATCATCAATAGGCTATGAAATCCTCCCATCTATTTATATGAGACTGTAAAAACTTAAAACACTATTAAAACAAACCTAAATAGATTAAGAAACTGAATATTACCTTGAACACTCCTTAATAACTTTATTCTGGTTGTGTCTAAGATACCATATGATTTCCAGTCCACAGGGATTTATGTAAGTTACTTTCAGCTATAGTCTATTTCATTAACTCTATCCGCATGTTGAAAATATATGTACTAAGATCCAGTGATGCCCGCATAACTATGCCCATGGTGTCAGGGCCTATGCCATGGCGACAGCCCTGTGCCTCAATCTTTGTTCCCTTTGGCCTTCCCTACTCTCTGGTAGCTTCTAGGTGAGTACCCTGAACTGGCCCCGGGGAAGGCCTCGTTGTGCCTTATCCAAAGGCTATAAGTCGTGCCTGGTAGGTTTCTGCGCGAGGTTGAAGAATGTTAAATCCCCTCCTGAACTTGATTTGGGTCCATGGTTTAAGTCATTGGGCCTCCCGTAGCCTTTGGTCTGGGGTCCTACGGTGTCTCTTCCCCCAATATTGGGCCTATTTGTATGTTAACCGTCTGATTCTTTCCCAACTCTTTCCCACTCTTTTCCACATTTTTCATAATTTTCCCTTAGTTATTCTCATTTTCTGTTTTTCTCTTCGTCTTTCATTCAAAAAGTCAAAGTAAATAGCTGATGTGCCAAAAGATCCCGGAAAATGTTTTCTGCTGATTTCACACCATGATCTAACGACCTGTCGACCTCATGGCTTGATTGGTGTTAAAAAGAAAAACTTTTAAAAAGTGTTAATATTCAAGCCTGAGTGTGATGTTTATGTGTGTTTCCAAAAAAAAAGTATGATTTTTATGTGCAGCAGAATATATGAGGAATGTTGGGATCTTCTCACCAGAGTTGCACTAGGTATTCTGCTGACTTATTGTTCTGGTAAAATCTAATTTTTCTGCCAAACAAACCAGAGCTCTCATGATACTGTAGACAATAGGACAACCTTCCTCCATTGTCCTTTTGAGTTTGGTGTCCATTACTTCTGTTCTCGAATGCAAGGCACTTCATTGTTTTGTTTACAATCATGACTTATAGATGAAGGTCAACTGGTGGCCGTAGGCCTTTAAGGTTATGACATGTTTGTGAAATGGATTACACGGTTCAAATTGGTTTATGAGCAGTTTAGATTTTGTGGAAATTCCCCTCTCCAAGAATGCGGTAAGCTATTTTCCATCAGGAAGTTGGTTAGAGGCTGGTTTCAGCCAAACAAAAACCTGCTAAATTAACTTATTTATGCCTTTGAATTCTACTTGATCAGCTTGACCATTTTGATTTCTTATGTAACCGTTGCGAATAAAACTTCAGGCATACTGAGTAAGGTGACAACAATCTTGGCAGCCTTGGGCATCTCAATATGTTCTTGTGTGGTGAGCTGGAGCAGTCTCCGTAATTTTGTTGAGAATGTAAATCTAATTCATTTCTGTCAGTCTTCCTCTTCTTACAATGGAATTATCTGTGTCCATAAATCAGGCAGAAATTGATAGAGGGAGTGGCATGGGAGTCATGTTATTCCACATTGAAGGGACTCTAGATAATTTGGTACGTTGCTATGGCTTCTATCTTTAATCTGTGACATGCTCACCGATTCATGCAGGCTAGTGAAAAGCACCTAATTTTCCTTTCCCTTTCCAGGTTGACGCTTGTTCAAGAATTGATCTTGTACTCGGTGTTCTTGGATCTTCCGTGGGCTGCAGTTGGCTGGGCACAGCAGAGTCAGAGGAAAATGCTTGATCATTAACTATAATTGATATAAAAAAAGATCGGGGAAAAACAATCGAGTCACGGCATCTAACAGCATGCAGTCGATCTGAGGCTCTCAGGTGTTGATTTCGAGCATTATTTCACTCAGAAGGGGATTGTTTTGATGCTTTTCTGGACATAAGTTATTCTGATTTTCTGCACCGCTTATAGGATCCCTCCCCCTTTTTCCTTCTTTTTGGTTATTTTGGTTGGATTGCTGGAAGAGGGGAATTGACCCTGCCTATTCAGCTTATACACCAAAGAGGATACTGTATATAGAGTTGAGATTAGTTAGGATTGAAACTGTAAATGAGCCAGTAAACATGGCTTCATCCACCGGTAAATGTGAAGGGAGTAGCCAAAATATTTACTTGTTTTTGTCATTTTATCCAGGCCAAAATACTTACTTGTGAATTACTTTGAAAAGTCTGCCAGTGTTTTTTCTCCCTCCAATGTTTTTCCAATTTAATTGTCTGTGATATCGCCTTCAATAAAGAGGCGTGGGGCTGTAAGTGTTTATTGGATTTCACAATGTTGCAGACTTTCAAACTTGTGTTTGTTTCTTCAAAATTCTATTTTCATTCTTTGCAATTTTCAGGTATGGGTGACTTTGATTGATTCTTGAAATTTGGAATGAGCAGTAGGAAGTTCAGTACTCTCTTCCCATCATAATTGCTGTCAATTATTCGAAATACATGAAACTAAGCATCACAAGCAAAGGCATGCAATTCCACAGTACCTGGAGCCCAACGTCCTCCTCAAAGTCCAAACTTACAAGCTGGGACTGGGAGCCTGGGACTCTGGGAGGGTAAACTCAGAAACACACAAAGAAAAAACAAAATACCAAACAATCGAGAGAAAGAAATGATTTCAGAAACAAGATGAGATGGTCAATAATAGGGGGAGGCATCGTAGACAAACGGAGAAACAGAATAAAGCCTGGAATTGTCACTGAGGGTGCGGTACTGCAAAAGTGGAGCCCCAGTCAAGCCTTCATTAACGTTGGTTGGGATTCTGCAGATGCTTGGAGGGTGAGTCTCTAGGTGCACCCTGCACCGACTCAGCGTAATGCCCTCTAACGCGTACTTTGACATGTTGATCCTGAAGTAGCCATTGTGATCGCTTCCTCCAGACACCACTGAGAAGTCCCCCGCATCGTTGCCATCATCGTCCTCTGCCACGCATCTTATCCTTGCCATTGCGCCTGCATCCATCACCAGTTAAATCTCCCGATTGTAGACTGATATTTAGGCAAGTGTATGTAACGTAGTATCTCTCGTAAGTTGTACATGTAACATACACAACAGAGTAAGTTTTAGTCTTTCCGACAGCTCTAGTTAAGGGTTAGTTGTTTGTAGGGTAAGAATTGAGCAGTCTAACCAGCGTCAAATTTCTAATCCACACATATAGAAGAAAGAAGAGCTGACCTCGAAGTGGGATGAGTTTGCCATCTTTTCTGCAGTAGATTAGACCTTGGACTTTAAACCCACCAAAATCATCCTCTTCTGGTTGTTGTTGGTATTGATCAGGTGATGAATTTGAGCCTTCTGGTTGCACAGAATAATCTGCAGAGACTATGCCCAAAAATAGTATCAAGGCAAGCCCTGAGGCCAATCTGTGACTTGGAAGTGCCATTCTTTCTGAACCAAATATGGGATGTCTGAAATTTTCTTGGAGAAATGCAGATTAACAGGGCAAGATGCTGGTGCATTTATAACAGTCAAAGTATACAATTTGAGACCTATCTATATATTTTTATGCCATAATATGCACAAATTCTTGAGCGATGATGGTCAAGTATGTGGATGCACGTTTGTTTGGCGTACCAAACATGAATGGCACGCACTCACGCTGCAAAAATGTACATGAAACAATGGTCTAGATTATTCATTATTATGTGCATGAACCGTCCGACATGATTGTTAGATCATTTGTATCATGAATTATATGCCTCCCATTAATTTTCACTGGTATTTTCTGGCCTTTATATTTTCTTTTCCTCATTCATGCTCTTTATTTAGCCCGGTAGATTCTTGCATCGTGATGGTGTCAAAAGAAGAATAAGTTTACAAACTTTAAACTGTGAAATAATATTTTCAGAATGTAATTGATATCTCATTTTAAACAGTGAAAATGTTGTGCGATCTTATGGAGAATGATCATATTTTTTAAGAATTATTTTATCTAAAAAATCAATTATCACTAGTAAAATACTGTTGTAATCAACATTTGAAATTTTGTAAATTTCAACGGTTAACTTGGCCAAAATGTAAGTAACTAAGACATTCGATTGTAAGTAAAAAGTGCCTTTCAATTATAATTGTGATCAAACCAGCTTAAGGCCCAAATGGGACATTCCACGTGTCTTCCTTGTGTTCCATTTGTCATACAAAAATATTATATTTGTTCTTTCTTATACATAGGACAAGTCAATAAAATCAGCTTCACGCAATGTCACAATCAAAATGGGGAAGTCATCTCGTTGAATTATTATTGCAAGACAAACAAAAAAATAACAACCATATTCTTTCTGCAAAATCAGAATTTTGGATTATCTACAGGGAATTCTTCACTTGCCACTCTTTCGGAGAGCATAACGAGCTTTGGAAGCAATTAAGCCAAGTTCGAGAACTCAAGGAATTTTGACGAAGCCGGATAGCAGTAAGCGGCTGGCCTGCGGTTGAGGATGAGCAAGTGAAGTGTGAGTCAATAAAGGAACAGAATCAAACGGGAAAAAAAAGCAATCCAAGTCTCAGTCAGAGATTCAGAATTTGAGGGCAAATTTGTTCATTCAAGAAGCAAAATTGTTCAATTCAACTTTTGATGGGAAAAAAAAAATTCGATCCAAATCTTAATCGGAATTTGAGGATCATATCCATTCGGATAAAATCCTAACCCACTAACCCGATTAATATAGATTCTTTTGGATTCATCCCTCCTAAAACATGCCATTTAAAAATGACAACCCTAACGACCCAAACCCAACACACAACAATCTTGGGACCCGACTCTTTCCCTTCCTCTCCCTACGGCCATGGCTGAGCAAAGGCCATCATCCTACCGAGGATTCAGGAGTGGCTACCCAGCAAATACAGGTCGCCCTCTCTCTTTGCCCCTCAGTTGTACAAATCATTGGTTTCGCATACACAAGGCTTTGAACAAACTCACCCACAGCCCTCACCTTCCGTGGATCCAAGACCAGTGAGTCGGAGCCACATCACGACTCAACGCATTGTCACATACTACAGCAATTACTAGGGCTGTCAAATAGGTCAAGTCGGGTTAAATTCGTGTTTGTGTCGAACTTAAACAAGTTGAGAAGTCCTCAACCTAAACCTAACACACTTATTAAATGGGTTACAAATCTTAACCTGTACCCGTTTATTTTTTAAACGGATTAGCCTGAAATTTACCTGCTAACTTGTTTAATATAAACAAATCAGGTTCAGGTAATCCAGTTACCCATTTACCTGCTTAATATTTTGACTTCAATATATTATTATAATGCAACATTATCCAGAATTCACAAGAACTACAATTACAAAACAAGGATCGATTTGATTAAACTTCACATTTTCATAATTTTTTCCAAAGTGGATGGGTCAACTTATTTAACCCATTTAATTAAACAAATTTTTTCATATCAAAATTCTTAATCTAAACCAAACTTAATTAATTAAACAAGTTAAATGTCTCAACTTATTTGATTAAACAGGTTAAAAATCTTTACCTAAACATCAGAACCACCCCCCCGGGCTCTCACCTTACGTAGATCCAGGGCTCAGAGCCACATCATAACTCAACGCGTGGTCACAGGCTCCTTCAGTTACATTGAATGAACAAAATCAGAATTTAGTCCATTATCATCCCATTCTAATCTCTCCTCAATGCTCAACACTCGTGCTATCTCAAATCAAATCAAATCAAACAGAGCCATCAAGTTAATGGCATATATTTTGAATGGTGCGAGGCAGCGTTCCTGAACAGTGAAAAGCAAGTGCGAGGCACTGTTCCTGAACAGTGGAAACGCTGCCCATTGCCATGCAGCACGGCCGGGTACGAATTTCCAAAACATCAGAACACTGCTTCAAAGATTATGGCATCAGACAAGCAAAATGAGGAATGTAAGTGATTCATCAGAAATACATAACCAGATCCAGTGCGACACTAGCCAAACATAAATTGTCTTCAGAAACAACAAAATTGAGATCCCATCATCCAACACATCATCCAAAAAGGTTTCCATTTGATTGTTCAATAAAACATCAAAATCTAAGCACTTCTAAGCCTTGTATCTTGTCCCTTATGCTGTGACATCGGCTGGTAGAAAGGCCCTTCCAGGCTCCCGGGCTGAGAGAGGTCCATGGCAACCAAGAAGCTGCAATTACATAAACACTCTATCAATACAAAAACATCTACCCAAACTCATAGTATGTACACAATGTTATGCAGGCATTACTTCATAATATCTCAGCATCCATGGCATGCTTTTAATAAGCAATGCATTACGACAGCATCTAAACTAGTCAGCAATACACAAGAAGGGCACCCGGGAAAATGGCCAAATGATGGGGAAAAAAAATGCAGAAAAGAGAGAACTGCTCGCATACCTTAGCATTGACTCCATCTGGCACGATTCTGTTCTCAGCTCTGTACCTCAGATAATCAGCACGAGTGTATTTGGTAAAGCCCCTGCACAACAGAGATCATGAAAACATGGCATGAGACAATACTGCACCAAGCATCAAAACTAAGACCAAGACTCAAGAATCAACATGGAAACTATACTGCACAACTTTTGGACCAACAGTGCCTCCACTGCAGAAGAAAATATTAGCAATAACCTCGTGAATAAATGAAGCTAATAAATGAGGAATCAATCGCAAATCTCACAACACTAACCAATCGCTACGTCGACTTGTATACTACCGGACCATACACTTCCACCACAGGGAGCGGAATGGCAGAATTTAATACACAAGCATGTAATAAAACTGACAGTTAATCAATCCCAAATCTCACACCTAGAACAAGTCACTAGAATGATAAGTACGACTGCTACACTACTAAAGCATATACTTCCAAACTAACTTTCCCTATAGTTTCGGATACAAATACAAGACACTAATGAATCCGTACCGAGCATTACAGTTCGTAATACCCACACTTGCTTTCCAGAATTTCTTACATGTTCCGACATAGAAGCCAGAAAACACAAAAATGCAAACATTGACTTGCAGACTTACTAGAATTACAGCATAAAAGAAGTCAAGAAATGAGCATACCACTTCCTGCTGACAATGATCTTTTGACGACCAGGGAACTTGAACTTAGCGCGGCGGAGAGCCTCCTGGGCATGGTGGCTGTTGTTGTCCTTGCAACGAACAGAGAGGAGGACCTGTCCAATGGCGACACGGGCACATGTACCCTGAGGCTTACCGAAAGCACCCCTCATTCCAGTTTGGAGCCTATCAGCCCCAGCACACGAAAGCATCTTGTTGATACGAAGCACATGGAATGGATGCACCCTCACCCTTAGATGGAAGGCATCCTTTCCAGCGTATTTCGCCATGTACTTGTTACAGGCAATACGGGCAGCCTCCAAAGCTTCGCTGGAGACGTTTTCTTTCTCCCAGCTGACCAAATGCACACAGAATGGGAACTCATCGACCCCCTTTTTCTTCATTCCCACGTCATAGATCCTAATCTTGGGATCCGGCACACCACGGCAATACCGAGACTTAGGGTAAGGCTTGTTCTTGATCTGACGGTAGCATCTTGCCGGTCCTAAAGTACAAAATACTACCATAAGTCTCTTAACTTTACAAAGGAAACAATAGGCCCCAAACAGATAGATTTAAACTGGACATCAAAACAATTCGAAGAACATCAACCGCAAACATTTAGCGATCAACATTCCCCTTGTCAACAGCAATTGAAAGTTGAAATGCTAACCCTAATACCCAACAAATGAAGATGGCGTATGAAAAGTAGACGAACCCCATGTTCAAACGTCAGATCGTTTTCGAAAGCAGAATTTTACAAACTACTGATAACTCACATTAACCGACTAAGAGCCATTTCCATCAAAACAAATAGTAAAATCAGAACCTCCAATCTTCAATAAAATTCAAATCTAACCAAGCAAAAATAAAACGTTATCTATCTATATCAAATTAAGAATTTCATGCCCCTGCTGCCTATTCGAGCAGCAGACAGATCGAAATTGATCATGTTTACCGCGATTGAGTAAGCAAACTACAGAATGAACAAGGAGATGAACATTCAAATCAAATCAAGTTAAAATCAAAATTCATTGCAGGAGAAAACTTAATTTTCCAGGTAGATGAAGGGAGAGAAAAATCATGAGCTTACTTCTACCCATGGCGGCGAATTTGGTGGGAGTACTCTGAGGCTCGGCTTACAAAACCCTAAATTCCAGAAATGCGAATGGAAACTCTGAATTTATAGGGGATGGGCGGTGGCGAGTTTTTAGCCCTAGACCAGACGTCTGTGCTTGCGTATCTGCATGAAGCCCGTTGGGGTAATTTTAGATCAATTTGGACCAGTCCAAGTTCCACGGGCCAATTACATTGCTGACCCAAGCCATGACGAATTCCCAATCCCCCGTCCAAAATAAAGGGAATATACATGGCAGGTTTATACACTTATGCCCTTCTTAGTTCTTTTTTTCTTTTTTTCTTTTTTTTTTTTTTTTTTTTGGTGGAAGGCCAGTGTTACACTTATTCATACTTGCATATCCAAAACAAAATTTTGAAATAAGATAGTTTGACGGCAACATGAACATGTGTGCCATCAGGTCCAAATATAAGATAGTGCCAAAATTTGATATATTAATCACAACTTAGAGGGTGTTTGTTATAAGCTTTTGGAAGAGCTTCTTTGAAAATTAGCTTTTTGCCTCACGAATTTGTCAGAAATAACTAATTTTACCGAATAATTTTTCTACAAACAGCTCATACAAATAGCTAACAGTTAACAACTAATAGTTATTTGTCAAACAGGACCGTAATGTCGATGAGTCTTGGCCTAATTGTTAAAGTTGAGATTTGCAGTAAATGAGGTCTAGGCTTGATTCATCCTCCCCTCTTTGTACTCTATTATACCTCCCTCTATAACTCATTTGAACTCAAACGTGTATATATATACAACTAGAATCCAAATTTTTATAACTAATATTATTTTGACTATGATACGATCAAAATCAAACTCATTTTGGGATAAATTGATGGTAATCACCTCTCCTGCCTACCTAACGCATCAATCTCAATTCTAGTTCTACAATTGATGGTATCAGTGAGCTTATTAGTAATTTATCACTCAATAAAGTTAGTCTTTCAAGTTACAAGAGTTTGTCCTTTCTTCTGATCAAGGCTTATATCATACACCGGAGAGTATACAATTCCGTAATTTACTTAAGCAAAATATACATTAATAACCGTTCATATGAAATACACATTGAAAAAATATATATGTGGCAATGGGAGTACACGCTTTCCAGAGTATGTAATAATTTGTCCATTCTTGTGAATGTAACTATCTCTTCATTTGTTGGGAAGGTTTCAGTTTTATCGATACAACACAGCAACTGCAAGTTATTGGTGTGTAATGTGCTCAATTGACGGTTTGTGCGAACATGGCAACAACTTTCCTCCAAATATATTTATGTTAGATCAATCCACTCACCTCAAGACTTATGAATCTGGAGAGAAGCCTTGCTGATGAATGAACTAGGTCAATGTATGACTACATAATTAATACAAGTTCGAATATTCTTTTTTTCTTTTACCTACACTAATGTATATCGATTTATTCTTTTATATGGACATTTATTCAAGCTCGTTGTATTGCTTTATGTATTATTGTGCTTTAGAATCCTCGTATCTTCAAACCCAGTTCTTCATAAATTGTAACTTTGTTGTCAAATTGTGTTTCTAAATATTTACCAACACGAGTTGCTTGTATTGCTTGTCCATTTTGTGGTTCAACAAGGGGAGGGAAAGGAAGAATTGATTGTCTATGCCAGATCGAAGGTCATAATATCATATATAGAAACTTCATTAGTTGATATTTAGAGGGTATAAAAGAAAGATTATTCTCCCTTCCTTCCTCACAAACTCCTCGAAAATGGGCACAGAGGATGACAAAATCATCCTCAAAGTGCGCCTCTCAAAATTGACAAAATAACAAAAGAATTACCAAATGCAAATGTCAACATACATCCTCTCAACCCCACTTTCACATGACTCATATAAATACAATCAGAGATGGTTCGTTCAAACCAAACCCCACGCAAGAAATCAATACAAGAATGAATTGATGTTATTAGAATGAAAATGACTAGTAAGGAGAAGGGTTGTAGACGAAGGGGCCAACAAAGTAGAGGGCAGAGAGGTCGCCAAGAGGCCTGTAGTTGGTGAGAGGGGCTCCAGTGAGTCCATGGTTGATGTCAGTTGGCACGTTGCAAATCCCTGGCGCTGGGGCCTCAAGGAACACCCTGCAGCTTCTCAACCTATAGTTGGCCAACTGGTATTTTCCCAAGTTTATGTGGAAAAAGCCCCTCTCATCCGTCCTTGGTGTCACCACTGAGAACGGCGCTGACTCGTAACCCCTCACGTTCAAGGCCAAGCATGTCACTCTTGCCGTAGCCCCTGAACCAGGATTGACAAAATTGAAAAGATGGTTAAATTACATACACGATACTAATAATCATCTGTGTTACGTTATGCTGATAATGTTTTGAAGATACGACCAAGTACTTAATTGAATGTGGTGCGTTCTTGGCCGGTGATAATCATTTCGCGTGATTCAAGCTCGGTTTAAGCCATAAGGAATAGGATTTATGCAAGCAATCGAGTAGAATGAGATTTTACGGGCACACAAACAGCGGGTTCTTACCTCGAACAGGAGTCCAACGGCCAGCCTGGTTGCAGTGGATGGTGCCTTGAATTTTGATAGCTGAAAAGTCATCAGTGGATTGGTTCTCTTTCCCTGGTGGTGGGTAGGGCTTCAGGCTACGGCCTTTCCTGTAATCAGCAGAAACAATGCCCACAAAGGCAAATGCAACAATTCCGGCCAAAACCAAGCGGGGGAGAGCCATTTTTTGTTTTTGGCCTCTTTTTTTTGGGGGGGGGGGGGGGGGGGGGGGGGGGCTAAGTGTTTGCCCAAACCAAACTCAGAAAATCAGATGCTTTTGGTTTTTGTTTTTGATGGTGGTCTCATCATTCTCAGCCTGCCCTTTTAAAGCGTCCATGCTCCCTTTAGAAAAATAAAATAAAATTGAGCGGAGGGAGACAAATATTTGGCAGTCTCTGAATACGTGCGTGGAAGAATTAACTTGGGTGCACGTTGGCTGGCCATCGCCCAAATAGATTTGGGCAACCACTAATTATCTACGTCAACCTCTTTTTTTTTTTCAAAGAAGAAAATAATAAAAAATTATAATTTCCGCCATGACACTTCTTCCTGCCAAAAGATAAAATAAAATTAGGGACACTGTCTATTTGTCTGCAAATTTTCTCCAAAATAATTCTGATTAAATATAGGTATGTTGCAAGGCACAAAAATTTGAGTTATGTTCTCCTTCAATTTGGCAAATGATGGTAAAATGATATCCATAATCTACTAAAAACATTCTAGTTGCGGCTAAATTCGAGATCCCTTCTCCTAAAAAAATTTAAATTACATTATAATTTAAAGCATGTAACAATCGTTGTGTATTTCTATATGAATTAGTTTATCAACACTCTTTCTATTTGCAAGCGATAATTTATCTCAACATGCGGGAAAATGTTTTGCTTTTTTGTCTTATTGATTTTTTTAAATAAAAAATATAATAATCGCTCCTAAATTAGTATTAGCTAGCAATCGATTGAGAGTAAGTGCAAATTCCATCTCCCCCAAAAGAATTAGTTGTTAGAGGAAAACGTTGAGGGCCAAAAAAACAAATCAAAAAAGAAATCCTTAACAAATTTCGATACTCTTTCCCGAAAACAAGTCTATAATTTTTGATTACGGCATCAAATATCCCCTTTTTTTTACAAGAATTAGAACCAAAAGTGGTCATCAGGGTAAGTAAACAAACTCGTATTCACCTAGAACTCTCAAAATCCATTCCAATGGGCATGAGTATGTGTGATTAAAATGAAAAAAAAGGGAAATGGGGCAAGTGTTACTAAAATAGATATAGGTATGGATAAAGATATGGGTATATGTCCTACCTATCCCACACCTGTTTTATCAATTCCCGCCCCGTGTCTACCCCATATAAAACCCGTACCTATTTATTTGCAGTCCTAATTTGTTTGTTGCTTTGAGTTGTATGTTATTTAAAACTTTGGTTAGACATTTTATTAGAAATTGTAATTATCAAGTGCTAATTTATTACTTTGAGGGTTCAGATCAAATACCGGCAGAAGTGTGAAAGTATTTGGGCGAAGAAGGATTAGAGTGGCTAACGGAGCTTTTAAATGTCATTTTTAGGACCGCTAAGATGCCCAAAGAGTGGAGGTCCAGTACAGTCATCCCCCTGTACAAGAACAAAGGTGATATTCAAGATTGTAACAATTTTAGGGGTATAAAGTTGCTCAGTCATTCTATGAAGTTATGGGAGAGGGTGATTGAGAGAAAATTGCGGAAGGAGGTTACGATTTCAGATAACCAATTTGGTTTTATGCCGGGCAGGTCGATCACGGAGGCGATTTACCTCCTTAGAAGGCTCATGGGTTTGTACAGAAATAGAAAGATGGATCTTCATATGGTGTTTATTGACCTGGAAAAAGCATATGATCGAGTTCCGCGTGAAGTGGTATGGAGATGCTTGGAGGAGAAAGAAGTGTCACCCTGGTATATTCGAGTTATTAAGAATATGTATGAGGGAGGTAGGACGAGTGTTAGGACGCTAGGAGGGGTCAGAAATGACTTTTTCGTTGGTATGGGCCTGCATCAGGGTTCAACCTTGAGCCCGTTTCTTTTCACTATAGTTATGGATGGTCTTACTAGAGGGATTCAAGATGAGTTACCATGGTTTGTGTTATTTGCAGATGACATTGTTCTTATTGACGAGACCAGGCAGCGCGTTAATGATAAGTTGGAGCGATGGAGGCACACACTAGAATCTAAAGATTTTAGAGTGAGCAGATCAAAAACAGAATATCTTCATTGTTGTTTCAGTAGAAGGGTAGATGAGGGGGGAGAAGTCACTCTGGATGGAAGGTCGATTACTAAGGTTGATAAGTTTAAGTATCTAGACTCGATCATTTAGCAAATTGGGAATATTGATGAAGACATTAGCCAGCGTATAAAAGTGGGCTGATAAAAATAGAAGTATGCATCAGGTGTGCTGTGTGATAAGATGGTGCCCCTAGGTTTGAAAGGCAAAGTCTATCGCATGGTAGTTAGGCCGGCTGTTCTATATGGATCGAAATGTTGGCCTTTAAAAAAGACACGGGTTTAAAGGTTGATGGTAGCAGAGATGAGGATGATTCGTTGGATGTGTGAATATTCAAGAATAGACAGAATTAGGAATGGAGTTCAGTTAAAGTAGCTCCCATCGAAGATAAGATGAGAGAAACGAGACTCCGATGGTTTGGCCATGTGAAAAAGGAGGAGTGTGGAGGCCCCAGTGAGGAGATGTGAGATGATCAGCATCCCCGTAGGCAAAAGAGGGAGGGGACAACCTAGGAAGAGTTTGGACGAGGTGATTAGAGAGGACTTGAAAGTTGTCGGTTTGACGGAGGACCTGGCTCATAATAGGAAGTTATAGCGGGAGAGGATTAGGATCTTAGATCGTAGAGAGCCCACCCCGTAGCGGTCGTTGGGTGCAGTGGCTTAGTGCTGGTAGTGGATCTTTTCACATGGCTTGTTTATATGCAGGTAGTACTTCCTTTTGGGATGAGTCATCGTTTGCTTACCCCGAGCTGCTAAGGTATGTCACCTTCCTCAGATAGATTGTTGTTATGCTACATAACTCCTACTACTTGACTTTATTATATCGTGGTCATTCCTGAATATGTGTCATTTATTTTCCCTTTTAATGTTTTCAAAAAAGCCCCCTCTATTAAATTTTGTTTTTTTTCCACAAAATCCTTTTTTGTGGGTCTCTTGGAATCAGTCTCTCTACGGGTAGGAATGCCGGCAGAGGTAAGGTTGTCTACAACTGGATCTCCCCAAACCACGCGAAAGCGGAACCCACATTGGGAGGTGTTGTCGTTGTTGTTGTAGTAGCAAACTTCTAATTGTATTCAACGTGATATAATATATTGTTAGAAGTTTGATGTTAATGTGACATATTGGTTATTTAATGTCGAATATGGGTACAAAATAGGTTTAGTTCTTTTTTATCTATATGTATCCGAATGAAATCTGCATACCCGCTATACCCGGTGGATATATAAATGGGTATAGCTTTACAACACCCGATGGATCTGGGTATGAGTACGAATATTGATTCTGAAAATCGGTATGGGTGAGAGTACGACAAAATCCACCCCGTACCTGCCCCATTGCCACCTCTAGTGGTCATACGGATTCCTTATTTTAGAAATTGGAACTGAAAACTTTCAACTGATTTTGAACTTAAAATATTTGACCAATTTGTTTGACTTTGAAGATATTCAAAATTATACTCATCCCTAATTATCATCCTGTATAAAGCTAGAAGGGTCCCGCTAAGTTTATGTAAACATTATTTTAAAAAAGTGATGATATATATCTTGTTATAAAGTACTTTTAAATGTCTTATCTCATCTCAAAATAACATATTTTATGATTTAAAATCAGCAAATTTTCAATGATTGCACTTAATTATGAATAATTAGTCTTATATATTCATCGTCTACACTGAAAAAAGTATTACATGATATCCTAATCTGATCAATCCTATCTGCGAATACATATGAGACGCATATTTTAGAAACGTAATAAATTATGGAAAAAAGATAACACAATTTAAAAATTATATTATACTTTTACTATTCAATCATATCATTTTTTAATTTAAAGCATGATATTATAATTTTTAAGTTAAAATAAAATACTTAAAAAGCACCTTATAGTAAGATATTTATTGTTTTATATTTTAAAATAAATGGGCATTACAAGACATAACTCATGCCAAGAAACAGTTGCTTCTCATCGTACCGATTATGCAAAGTTCATCAGACTCTCGGCGGCTCATGTTCGCGGAGGGGATTTGAGGTGCACTATGGGTCCCCCGGAAGAGAGGGGGGGGGGGAGGGAGGGGGAAGCACCATTATTAATTAGTGATTTTCATATAGAATATTACAGCATTCCCAAATTATCTTCTTATGGAGACCTTTATACTTGATTCCTTATTGTTTTTAATTTTCTTCAATCCTTGATAATTATTTTTCAACATGTACATACAGGAAACACTAATAATAGAGGCCAACATATAATTTTAAAGAGAACAAAGAAATTAAAAAATTGAACAACTTACAATACTTTAAAGCCGCTTATCATCAAGATTTATCTCAACTTGTATAGATATCCAACATATTTGTGTTCCAATTTCTTATTTTCTTATTTAAGAAAAAAAACAAGAATAGAAGTTTACATAAAGACGTTCCATTTAGCATGGTTGTTCAACTCACTAATTATGATAGATAAGATTCAAATTTAGTTTTGGTTCTTGTGTTAAAGTATGAGGAAAATAAATTAATTATATTAGTTGCATCCATGCAAGTTGCTCATTTCTGTTCAACAAATCATATCGAATGAAACAATGATTATGACCTAGATATTGATTCATTGCACATTCATATAGTAATCAAAATTAGTTGTATGGCCCATAGGATCTCCAAAAATGACTGGTTGTTTTACAAGTTCGTGATATTTTCATTATTAATTAGTTGTTAAATAGTAATACTTAGCTATTAACTATTCAAGTTACTTAAATTAATGTTTAGCAGGCTTAGTTGTTGATGTAGTATATTGTAATGTAGGGATGTTCTGACACATAAATAAAAAGGATAAATGTGGAATTATAACTAAAATCACTGAATATATTTTCAAAAATTATGTTGTGGCACTTCTCCAAAATGCTACGTAAACCTCTAAAAATTATATCAACCTCTACCTTATTAAACAACTAAATTATAATTACGGATGAGTTGCTATAGTTGAACCATCAGCCTCGATTTAAATCACCATTATGAAACACACCCATAAACAGATCGAACATTGACACCTACCTCAAAAAGACGGTCCACAAAGTGAACATAAAATACTGAGTTTTGGATTAATCAAACGTATTTAGGTATGAATGATCGCCCCCAACCAAAAAAAAAATTTAGTTATCTTTTATTTATGTTAGTAGCATAATAAGCCAATATCATAATTGTTTGCCTGTTTTGATGTAAAACTGCTTGCTGGCAAGCTTCGAGTTCACTAAAAATGTATAACTAATTAAGATGCAAGGTTTCACACATAAGAATCTCACATCAGATAAATAATGTTGGAATTTTCCAAGAATGAAATAAAAATGGTAGGTTTTTATAGTGCTTATCCGAAAAGGTGGATAAGCATGGTGCCCTTTCAGGTTTAACCACTTTATCCAATCCTTTCGGTGAAAAGGTGCATAAGTATGGTGCCCTTTCAGATTTAACCACCTTATCCAATCCTTTCGGTGAAAAGGTGGATAAGCATGGTGCCCTTTCAGGTTTAACCACCTTATCCAATCATTTCGGTGTAAAGGTATGGTACCTCTTCAAGATTTAACCGCCCTATCCATTTTTGGTGCCTCTTCAGACATGATCACTCCTCTATATAAGGAGGAGTGAAATCACAATCACGGATACAACAAAATCAATGTGAGTGACTGCAGCACCCTCATCGATTAATCTTTGAGAGAATCTTGAAACATACACTTGTTTTTACCAAGTAGATTATCCCTAAGATTATTTGTGGTACAACAAATACGTCTTAAGGAAAGTGTTCTTTTTCACGATTTACTTGGTTTATCCTGTACCACATTCAACCCAATTTTTTTCTATCATTCTTAAGACTTACTTGAGATGGCGTCAATTCGTGAAATGACGTCCAACTTTCAGAAGTTGGACAAATTCGAGGGTGTGGGCTTCCGGCACCGGCAAAAGAAGATGCATTTCCTTCTTACAACTTTGAAGGTCGTGTATGTGCTCAACACTCCATACCCAATAGAGACGGAAAATGAGACTTTGGAGCAGACCCGCCGAAGATCCAAGTTCGAGAATGATGACTACATTTGTCGAGGCCATATCTTGAATAGCATGTCGGACGCCTTGTTCGATGTCTATCAAGGCATGGAATCGGCAAAGGAATTATGGGAGGCGCTAGAAAATAAATACATGACAGAAGATGCCTCTAGCAAGAATTTCCTTGTAAGTCAATTTAATAACTATAAGATGGTCGAAGGACGTTCTGTTCTCGATCAATTGCATGAAATTCAACGAATCCTAAGTCACTTCAAGCAACATAAAATGCATATGGATGAGACTATTATAGTTTCCTCTATAGTGGACAAACTTCCCCCCTCTTGAAAAGACACTAAAAGAACTTTAAAACATAAGAAAGAGGAAATGTCACTTGAGGAATTGGCTAACCATCTTCGAATAGAAGAAGAGCTACGTGTGCAGGATGAGTCAAAGGAGCTTGTCTCCAAGATTCATATTGTCGAAGATGGTCGGTCGAGTCAAGTGCCAAAGGGAAACAAGAAGAGGCCTAATAAGGACAACAACAACAAGAGTAACAAGAAGGCTAAAGTGGTTTGTTGGGAATGTAACAAACCAGGCCACAAGAAAAGAGATTGTACCATTTGGAAGCGCAAACATGGCTTGAACAACCAAAAGGCAAAGGCAAAGGACAACTTTGTACCCATGATCAATGATCAAATCAACATTGTTCAAAGTGACAATGATTGGTGGGTTGATTCGGGTGCTTCCAAACATGTGTGTAAGAATCGTTCTTTCTTCAAGACTCTTGTGTCAATTGAAGATGGAAAAGTACTCTACATGGGCAATACTTCTATTGTTGATGTTAAAGGAATAGGCCAAGTAGAGTTAATCTTCACTTCCGGAAAAATTCTTACTTTAAATGATGTAAATTTTGTGCCGAAAGTTAGAAAGAATCTTGTTTCTGGTTTTCTTCTCAATAAGTTTAGCTTCAAACAAGTGTACGAGGCCGATAAGTTTATCCTGTCTAAAGGGAGTGTCTTTGTGGGGAAGGGTTATGCTAGTGGTGACATGTTTAAGTTAAATATAATTACTCCTCCTAGTGGTAATAAGATGAATGATTCTGCTTACATGCTTGTGTATTCTTCATCTTCTCTATGGCATAATCGTCTTGGACATCTTAATTATAAAAGATTAAAAGAGATGTCAAGACTTGAGTTAATTCCTAATTTTGATGGAAACATAGAGAAATGTAAGACATGCATGTTAACAAAGATCACTAGAAGTTCTTTTCCAATTGTTTAAAGAATCACTAAATTACTTGAATTAATTCATAGTGATTTAGGTGATTTTCATAGCACTCCCTCTTTTGGGGGAAAGAAATACTATGTCACTTTCATTGATGATTTTACAAAATATTGCCAAGTATACCTTTTACATGCTAAAAGTGAAGCACTAGACATGTTTAGGATATTTAAGAATGAATCTGAGTTGCATTGTGAAACCTTCATTAAAAGACTAAGATCGGATAGGGGTGGTGAATATTATGACCCAAGTTATTTCCAATCAACTAGTATAATCCATGAAGTCACAGCACCTTATACACCGCAACAAAATGGTGTGGCAGAAAGGAAAAATAGAACACTAACTGAAATGATCAATGCTATGCTTTCTAAATCCGGTTTAAGTGAAGGCTTTTGGGGTGAAGCGATGCTCACAGCATGCTACATTCTAAATAGAGTTCCTAATAAAAGGAATTCAACTACTCCTTATGAATTATAGAATAAGAAAAAGCCAAACCTGAGTTATTTCAGAGTTTGGGGGTGTAGGGCTATTGTAAGAGTCCCAAAACCCAAGAAAAGAAAATTGGGGGAAAGAGGAATTGAGTACATCTTTATAGGCTATGCTGAACATAGCAAAGTCTATAGGTTTTTGGTTATAGAACCAAATGCTTCTATCACGGTTAACACCGTGATAGAATCAATTGATGCCATTTTTTATGAAACTAGATTCTGTTCAATTCCTAAACCAAATGATTTTATTCCAACCACTATGACTCCAAGTAATGATCAAGAACAAGGAGACATAGTGGAAGTAAGGAGAAGTAAACGGATTAGAAAGGAGAAATTCTTTGGTTCTGATTTCTTTGTCAATTTGATAGAGGGAACAAGGAATTCCATTAAAAATGAAATACCCTATGTTTATAGCATTGATTCGAATCCTAACTCATTTAAAGAGGCTATGGAATCTCAAGATGCTTCCTTTTGAAAAGAAGCTGTCCAAGATGAAATGGACTCAATCATGAAAAATAACACATGGGTCTTAGTTGATTTACCCCCGGGATGTAAGCCTATCACATCAAAGTGGATCTTTAAAAGAAAAAGGAAAGTAGATGGTACTATAGAAAGGTTCAAAGCCCGGTTGGTCATAAGGGATTTTAGCCAAAAACATGGTATTGACTACTTTGACACATATGCACCAGTGGCTAGGATTGCAACCATAAGAGTTCTTATTGCTCTTGCTGCAATTCAAAGGCTAGTAATTCACCAAATGGACGTGAAAACAGCATTCTTAAATGGTGAATTAGAAGAAGAGGTGTACATGAAACAGCCAGAAGGTTTTGTTGTTTCAGGCCAAGAAAACAAAGTATGCAAACTCATAAGATCATTGTACGGCCTAAAACAAGCACCTAAACAATGACATCAAAAATTTGATGAAGTAGTGCTATCTTATGGGTTTAGTATCAATGAATCTGACAAATGTATATATTCTAAGTTTGAACATGAAAAAGGTGTGATTATATGCTTATATGTTGATGACATGCTAATTTTTGGCACTGACTTAGAGGAAATAGAGAAAACCAAGTATTTTCTATCTTCCAAGTTCTCCATGAAAGACATGGGAGAGGCCGATGTTATACTCGGTATTAAGATCATTAGAAATAATGATGGAATCTACTTGTCCCAATCTCATTATATTGAGAAAGTACTTGGGAGGTTCAATTACAAAGATTGCTCCCCAGTGGCCACTCCTTTCGATCTAACCTATAAGTTGACTCGAAATAGTGGGAGACCTATCGCACAATTTAAGTATGCAAAGGTTATAGGGTGCTTGATGTATGCCATGACAAGCACAAGGCCAGATATTGCATTTGCCGTTGGGAAGTTAAGTCGATATACTAGTAACCCTAGTAAGTTTTACTGGCTTGCAATACGTCAAGTTTTGAAATACTTAAAGAAAACTCAAGATTATGTTCTGTGTTATTCAGGTTATCCTTCGGTCTTAGAAGGTTACTCAGATGCAAGTTGGATAACTGATAAAGAGGACTATGCCTCAACATCAGGTTATATATACTTGCTTGGTGGAGGGGCAGTATCTTGGGCATCCAAGAAACAAACCTGCATAACTGACTCCACCATGGCTGCTGAGTTTGTAGCTTTGGCTGCAGCCAGCAAGGAGGCAGAGTGGCTGCGGAATTTGCTATTAGAAGTGCCTTTATGGCCAAAACCAATGTCGCCACTCTCTATACTTTGTGATAGCAAGACCACACTATCCAAGGTTTATAGTCATGTCTATAATGGAAAATCAAGGTGCATTGGACTTAGACATGCCTATGTCCATCAGTTGATCAAAGATGGAGTGATCACAGTTAATTATGTGCAAACAAATAAGAATCTTGCAGATCCTTTAACTAAGGGTCTAGCAAGAGACTTGGTGTTAAGAACATCAAGGGGGATGGGACTTAAGCCCATATCTACAATTACTAGTAAGGAAGCCTCAACTTAATTCGTGGTATGACATCACGTTCTAAGTTCAATGAGTGACAACTTTGTATAGTGATTGGATGCACTAATATATTTTATCTCATGGTAAGAGTGCTTGAATACTGTAATGTTATAAGAGGTTGACTCTTAATAGATCTTGATTGAATGGCTTGTGTTACAGGAGCATATTTCTAAGGTCTACCTAAGTGAGTGTGAAGTGTGGCCGCTTCAAAGAGCAACAGGGCTTGGCTTGATGCACTCATGATGGATATGGACACATGGCCGGACAATAGTGTCAAATTTTAAGTGTGTAATGAGATTTGTGTGTGAAATATATCTAATTAATCAAAGAGGATGAATAGTTCAAAGACTTGTCTACTATTTACATTCAGATTAATTGAAATTATATTTCACTAAATGGAAGTTCAAATCGCGAGATACTTCTCTTATGCATGAATCTCCTTGTGTTCTCGATTGTGATTGTGTGTTTGTTGGAATGGTGGGGGTTTGTTCTATATCTTGGAAAAGGCGGGGGATTGTTGGAATTTTCCAAGAATAAAATAAAAATGGTAGGTTTTTATAGTGCTTATCCGAAAAGGTGGATAAGCATAGTGCCCTTTCAGGTTTAACCGCTTTATCCAATCCTTTCGGTGAAAAGGTGGATAAGCATGGTGCCCTTTCAGGTTTAACCACCTTATCCAATCCTTTCGGTGAAAAGGTGGATAAGCATGGTGCCCTTTCAGGTTTAACCACCTTATCCAATCCTTTCGGTGAAAAGGTATGATACCTCTTCAAGATTTAACCGCCCTATCCATTTTTGGTGCCTCTTCAGGCATGATCACTCCTCTATATAAGAAGGAGTGAAATCACAATCACGGATACAACAAAATCAATGTGAGTGACTGCAGCACCCTCATCGATTAATTTTTGAGAGAATCTTGAAATACACACTTGTTTTTACCAAGTAGATTATTCCTAAAATTATTTGTGGTACAATAAATAAGTCTTAAGGAAAGTGTTATTTTTTACGATTTACTTGGTTTATCCTGTACCACATTCAACCCAATTTTTTTCTATCAAATAATAGGAGGATCTTGAGTTTATAAGTTGTGGCGCTACACATTCCAATAAGTCGACCTTTTGGGAGGAGAATAATGGCTCCGTGAGAAGTGATGTTAGAACCAACCCATATATGACTCTGATGTTTTCGCAAACGCTTTGACGAAATGTGGCAGGCAGAGGGCCAATCCGCAACAAGGGCGTCATAAGATTTGGGTGGAGAAGAATGTCACGAAAAAGAATTTCACATCTGCTAAGTGATGAGAGGATCTTGAACTTAGAAGCGATGGCGCTGCACATCCCAACAGACAGAGCTGGGTAATAGGTCCGGTCCGGTAGGGTTCGTGTTCGTGTCGAAGCTAAACGGGTTGAGAATTCTTTGACCTGAACCTAATTCGTTTATTAAACAGGTTGAAAAATCTTGACATGTACCCATGTAACTTTTAAACATATTGACGTGCTTAACCCGCTAAGATGAACAAGTCGAGTTCGGTCCCCTAATTACCCATTTGTGTATTTAATCTTTTTAACTGATGCATAATTACATACCGTTAAAAATTAAGTTTATATTTCACATTAACTCATCTGATTCATCGTAATCACTTCTTTTTTTAAAAAAAATTATATTCTTAATTATCTAATAAATAGATAAATGGATAAGTGACAGAATAGAAAATGAGTTGACTTGTTTAATCCATTTAATTAAATGGATTAGATGGGTACTTTTTTTCCGTTGATAATCTCAATCTAAACATAGCCCGTTTAATTAGATGGGTTAAACGTGTCAATCTATTTAATTAAATGGGTTCAAATTTATATCCAAATACACTTAAGTTTATGTCGGTAATTATATTGTCAAAACTTTGCTCAACTCTACCAACAAGTTAACCTTTTTGAGAAGAAAGTGACGACCCATGACATAAGACACTTTTCAAGTGCTTATATCTTTGACCATGATTATCCAAGCCAAACCTAACCCTTCGTGGAGTTTCAACCCTTTGACAAAGTGCAAGTCTTGCCACGGTACTATTGCACAACTGCTGGCTGACTAACTGGTTTTCCCTCTTTCAGTGTTTTATTCGTCTTTTATTTATCATTAGAGGAGCCGTCAAAATTAATTTTAATGATAAGATACAACTCTTCATTGCAGAGTAATTTATTATGAGGAATTGGGAAAGTGGGATTACTCAATTTAGGAGCATAATTTGTCCATCTTATTGGTAGTAGAAATTACATACTATAAACAATTTTAATAAATAATTTTGATGAATACTGATGAGGACTAAAGTAATAATTAGAAAATATAATTAAGTACTTATTAGTAATAATTAATATTAATAAATATCTATTTATGTTGAATATTAATTAAAAAAATTTACAATAAGTTAAAAACAATGTATCTTCAATTAATTCTTTCAATTTTTAATTTGTTTCGCAGTCATATAGGACTTGTTCATCAAAATTAGCTGTTTAAGTTGTATATAGCGGTTCAGGTAGCGGATAACTGTTTACATAGGAGATAGCGTTTCTAATTTAACTGTTAGCGGATAGCCATTTGAATTAGTGATTGAAACTAATGTGTTAGTTACATTTAGCTGTTATGTTAGCTTATTAATGTAAATTGACATAAAAGGATATAAATAATTTACAAAGATAAAATTTTTAAAGGATTTTTTTGGCTAAAAAATATGAAATGCTACTTTTAAATGTCAAATATTAATACTATTAGTTTTTCAAAAATACTGCTTAAAACGCTAAACGTTACTTGAAATGTTAGGCAAAATACTAGTTTATCGAATATTAAAATTAATTAATTAGTGTATTGACCTGGTAAAAACACTAAACGCTACTCAAATTGTTGTTGTCGAAGACGGACATATTTCTTGTTTAGGAGGCAAGGATTATAAGAATTTTCCCATACATGAGCCCTAATTGCATTTTTTTATTTATACTATGGGTCTGTTTTATCTCGCGTTTTAGATAGATAGATAGATGTAAGGAGTTGTAAGGAGCTGTAAGAAGATGTAAGGAGCTGTAAGGAGATGTAAGGAGCTGTAACAAGATGTAAGAAGCTGTAAGGAGATGTAAGGATGGATGTAAGGAGTTGTTGAATTGTTGAAGAGTTGTATAGTATAATTTGTTTTACAATGAACGTTTTGGATAAAAATAATAATATTAAAATAATATACTTATTAAAAATAAAAAATTAATTAAGTGAATTACACAACAATAAAATATATTAATTCCCATAAATTTGGTGAATAAAATTTCGTCCAGGATTTTTTATATAAACATTAGTTTGATCGAATAAGTAAAGTATAACAAAAAAAAACAAACTTTTTTGACAAAATTGAATACAACTCTTTAAATAAATTTCTATTTTAAGTAAATAATTTTAAATATAAATAAATGTATGGTCATCTATAATAATATATATTTCATGTCGAAACTCAAATATAATTTACGCCGTTATATTATGTTTTTATGTTTATGTAAATGTTGTATTCATAAGATATTTATAAATTTTGTATATTGGTAGTATCATTAAAAAAATATACATATTTCTGTAACTAAAATAAATGAATGTTATAGAAAATCTATGAGATGTAAGAAGAAGTATGAAGATGTAAGGAGATGTAAGGAGATCTAAGAAGATGTGATAAGCCGCAAGGAGATGTAAATTTTTAGCTAAATCCTAAAAAACGCGAAATAGAACATGACCTATTAAAGGAACACTACTTGTTTGGGAGGTAAAGGAGCAGTACTAGGAGTCTAGGATCATAGGGGAAAAAGGAAACGACGAGAAAAGGAAACGTTTCAGTGATGGGGTGGAGGGGGATCAGAGTAGGGTGGAGCAGGATCCGGTATGAGTCTATTTTCATAAAATCAGTCCAAAAATTTGAAAATCAATCCCGGTTCCTTGAATAGATACACGGTTCTCCCTTTTTTGACTAGTGTTTTTTTGTTTTCAATTTTTGATCAAAAAATCGAACCATCAATCTAATTAATCACCACATCCATAATTACTCATCGTTCTTGATTAAATAATTAGACGTCAATGTACGGAGACATATGTACAGATGTTTGAGAGTGAGATAGTAAAAGTGTGAGAACACATACACAAGCGCCCATAATGACTAACAAAAATTCACAGTTGTTACAATTTGGGTTTAGTTTATATACCCCGCGATATTTTAAAAGGAAAAAAAAAAAAACTCTTAAAATCGGGTAACTGGATAACAGGTTATGTTCTAATTTCAAGTTTTCAGGTGCCGAACTCGGCCCCAATTGCGACAGGCTTCAAAAGTTTAGAACCAATCCCTATATGAGTTTAATCGATTCCCAACCTAAACTCGTTAGATCCCACATGAGAGGGAGAATACATACACAAGCGCATATAATGACTCACAAAAACTCACTGTTGTTACAATTTGGGTTTAGTTTATATACCCCGTGATATTTTCCTTTTAAAAAAACCTCTTAAAATCAGGTAGTCGGATAAGAAATTCAATTCTAAATTTAATTTTTCAAGTGTCGAATCCGAATTTTGTGATATGATAGGTTTCAAAAGTTTAGAGGGGTGTTTGGTAAATAGTTTTTTGAAGAGCTTTTTGACGAAGATTAGATGTTTGACCGAGTAAAAAGGCTAATTTGGGTGTTTGGTGAAAGTGCTTTGCATAAGAGCTTTTTGGGTCTAAAACATTAATTTGAAAAAGCTAATTTCATGAGTTTTTTGGGAAAGTTTTTTTGAAAAATTGACTTTTTATCTTACAACTTTATTTGAAATAACTCATTTTACCAAACAATTTTTCAACAATCAACCAATTCAAACAGCTAATATAAACAGCTAACTCAAACAACAAACAGCTAACAGTTAATATAAACAGTTAACAGCTAACAGCTAATACAAACAGTTAATAGTTAACAGCTGTTTGCCAAACAGGGCCTATAACCAATTCCAATATCAGTTTAATCGATTCTATGGGTCTGTTTGTTTTTAGTGTTTTGGAATAGTTGTCAGGTGTGGGCATGTTGGAGCAGGTAAAAGTAGGGTGGAGCAGGTTGGAAGCAGGTTTGAGCGTTTTGAAGCGTTTTTATTGTGATTCTTCTAATGTTATGATTATTAATGATAATTTATGTTGAATACATTATATTTTTGTAACAATTATTGTATAATAGATTTACGAAAATAATGTAACAGAAAAATTAAACGTCATCGTAATGCATTACCAGATATTAGTATATGATAACCATATATCTTTCTTTATAACTAAAATTAGCATATATTGTAATTATTATTTTTCTATGTTGAAATCATATTAGCTATTGCATCTCTACATTCATTCATTGCGTACTTGTTTCGTGCATCATACAACCCAATGTTGGGGATTGTTGCAATATTTGCTGGCCTCGATAAAATTGGTATCCATTTTTTGTGCATTCGGATGAAGTTGTGTGATGCGCAATACGATATAATTATATCAATTTGTCATTCTCTACTCACTCAAGGTATTCTATCTTTTAAGATATTTCAAGTGTTCTTTAATATTCCAGATATTCTCTCGATGAGATTGGAGCATGTAGGAGCGAGTTAGAGTAGATTAAAACAGGTTAGAGAAGGTTGAAATAGATTTAACTAACAGTTAATAGATTTGAGTATATTAAAATAACTTTGAATGGTTTAGAGCAGATAACGTGTGCAAAATACTGAGCAGACTCTAAATCAAAACTCGATAGATCCAAACTAATTTCGCATGAGTGCCTGATTTTTTTGCGCAGCCGTGGTCCGGAGAATCGTGCCCGCCACGAAAGACCAAACCCAAGTGGGTCCGCCTCGCGTAGGAGCTGTCTTCCACTCTCTTCTTCCCACCGCCATTATAAATAGACCTCTCCCCGTGGCACACTCCCTGTGTGTCTGCTAACCAGACCTCTCAATTCAGATGCCTTTCTAAAATTCCCCTAAACTCTTGAAAAAGTTCTGCTCAAAACCAAAATCAACCTTTCCTTCCAAACAGAGTTGAGAAACCAAACTTTTAGTGAATCAAAATCTTGCGAGAATGTGTGGCGGTGCAATCTTAGCTGATCTTATCCCTCGAAACCAAGGTCGATGGGCTTCTGACTCTGACTTCTGGCCTAGTGCTGTCTTCGCAACGTCCAATCAGTTTCCCAAGGAAGACCCTACTGTTCCTGTCAAACGTACACTTCCCTCTTCAGGTACCTTCCTTCTCTTGCCTTGTAAAGGTCTGCGTTTATTGTTTGTGCGTGTTTCACTGAGTAATTTTGTCGAACAGGTGGTGTGCAATCGGAGAAGCGCCCCAAGAAGCAGAGGAAGACGCAGTACAGAGGGATCCGGCAGCGACCCTGGGGCAAATGGGCTGCGGAGATCCGAGACCCGAGGAAAGGGGTCCGGGTCTGGCTGGGTACTTTCAATACCCCTGAAGAAGCGGCCCGAGCTTATGACAGAGAGGCCCGTAAAATTCGGGGAAAGAAAGCCAAGGTGAACTTCCCCAATGAAGAGGACGACGTCGTTTACCCCTCGCAAAACCACCAGAAGCATCGTGTTCCAACTTCGACTCCGCCATATCATTATCAACCCTTTTACTCCTCCTCCATGCCCGAAAATCTGAGTTTCGGGTACCCAACTTATCTGAACCAAGTCCAGCAATTTCCTTCAAATGGGTTAGCCTTAAATGAGGAAAATCCATCTGGGTTTGCCTCAGAATGTGGTTATAACGTTCCGAATTTGATGGGGCCTGTGACCCAGCAAGTGAAGGAGGAGGTGAGAGAAAGCTCGGAGGAGGAAGAGGTGAGGAGAGAGAAAGAGGAGGTGGCTATGGTGGAAAATGCGTTAGAGGAAGAGAATGAAGTGCAGAAACTTTCAGAAGAGCTAATGGCGTATGAAAACTACATGAAATTCTACGAACTTCCCTATCTGGATGGGCAGTCTGCCACCGCTCCGGCCGCGGCGTGTTGTCAGGACGGCGGAGCCACCTTGGATCTCTGGAGCTTCGAAGATGTTCCTTCTGCCGCTGCTTAATTGAAGGCTATCGTCCTTCATTTTCTCGGCCCTCCCCATTGTAAATTGTTGCATTTGAGTTTTATGATTTTCAATATAAGTGTACGCTAATTTTATTTGAGGGATTAAGAGGTTTCTGAATCTGATAGTCTGTAATAGATTTTGAAATAAACATTCTAGTTATTTTGATCTTTGCTGAAATCAACTGAGAATTGGTTCCTGCGTCAAACTGTGTATTTTCCTTCAGATTTCGTTTTACAGTGAAGATTTTACCTCACCAGTCGCCACTACCCATGCCATGAATTGCGTAGTGATTAGTGAAGACTGATAATCTATGGGCAAAAATCTTTACCTAAAACCAAATTATTTTTGTTATTGAATTTTTAATTCAAGTGTTTGAAAAACTAGTAAATAATCCAAAATGGGGCTGTGAAAAGTATCAACTATGGTTGAAATTAACTTCTATTATGTGCATACAAATCCAAGTTTTCTTCGTAATGTAGACTAGAATCAGAAGATGATTCGAATTATTCGGAGAATTTGGCAGGCAACATGCTAGGAAAAGAACGGGCTAGAAGATTAGGGAGGGAGGAAATAATAAATGCAAGACAGGGCAAATGCATTGAATGGCGCGCTCATAGATTGAGGGGAAAACCGGTGGGCGCTCGCTGAATCAGGGGCGCTTAAAACGTGTTAATTGTCTTAGACTTTAGAGGGTGGGTTGGTGCATCGTGTAAGATTAGCAGTAGTACTTGGCACAAGACAAGATGGGCAGTACTGCTCTGTACTACAAAGGTAACAGTAACACGACGAGGGTTAGGAGGCCGCGTTGGCATCTCTACCCCAAACACTGGCGGCCCTCGAATTTGCATTCTAGAAAATTGGAAATTGTGTTTTACCAGTATTTCACATTTGACTTCTAGCTGTTGAAATCCCATAAGCTTTTACCCAGTTATTGATCATGTGGGATATGTGTGCCACGTGTCACACGTCTCCAAACAATAGGGGGTAGGCTTGGTGAAATCGGCCTTAGCCGACCCAATTGAGACTCGAATCGAGAATCGAAACAAGTGAACTGCTGATGACCCGAAATAAAATAATAAACCGAACCATAATTGAACTGAGCATATGACTCCATGCAAAGCCGAACCGATTTAGACACGAACTGACTCAAGTTCGATCAGGCTTTGCTCCGATCCAATTCAAACCTGAATCAAAGTACCCAAAAGTCGAATTGACCCAAATCAATTCATACTCGAACCAATTCAACCCTGAACAAAAATGATCCTCAAAACCCAACCATTCACCAAGGTTATCAATTTTCATCCCGCTACGACAAAATATGTAATGGGTGAGGCTAAATATCACGACCTTTTGACTAGCTTTCGATATTTGTGGCTCTTATGTTCTTTGGGGTACAGATTTTCTTGACATAGATACAATTTGACTTTTTTTGTTGATCCATCAAGGCTAACTAGTTGAAGCAACTCATTTAGGAATTGTAATTTATAAGAAGCTGAAATTAACATGGCCCAATTTATACCCGATCCATTTTTAACTGTCGCAAAATCAATCCAAATTTGGATCTGAAGTTGATTGGAACCGACCTCAAATAACATCATTTGAAGTAGACCATACCTGAACATCGCCTAACTTGACCCTGTACCTAACCTGAAGTAAGCTGCCCCGAAACTCATTCGACTTGAACCACACATCCCCCGTACAAGACCCAAATGACCTGTTTGCCATTTCTAGCTGCGTGGAGTCGAGCTTGTGCAATCTAGCTTTGAGCTCGACTTGGAAGTACATTGCATAATTCGGAGTCCAGTTTGGGCTTAACCCTCCCTTGAAGGTGTTTCCAATTTTAAGGTTAAAATCATAATCAAATTCCAAATTTTGCATTGAAATCAATAAATAATTGTTTAGAATAAAATTTTATTGATCACATTATAATTTCATGTTTTTTCACACCGTCGTTTAAGAAAAAATGGATTAATTTAGCTAAGCCAAGACTTGCTTGGGCTTGGACTTGGGTTTAGGCATGGCTCGACAACACTTTAAGCTTGTTCGAACTCGGTTTGATCCGAGTCAATTTTTGATTGAGCTAAAACTTGAGTGCAGAGATTAGCTCGATTTCATCACACCATAAATTTTTTGCAAACCACTTATAATTAATTAAATCTGAATCATCTTATATTTATTGATCCCTTATAAATTATAGCGTTTTTATTGTTCTTATGGTGACATCATGTTTCAAGGACATAAATTATCCACGCATATTAGTGATTTTTTTTTTTTTTCCGGTGTGTGTGCTCATTTTGACTAGACTAAAATTGGATTGTATGTAGGTCTAAGATTGATAACAATTAGTAAATAATTAGTAATCTTATTGGCTTGGACTTGGGCATGACTTGACAACATTTTAAGCTTGTTCGTACTCATTTTGCTGGAGTCGAGTTTCGATTGAGTTAAACTCGAGAGTCGAGAGCTTGATGAATCATCTCGATTTCATTGCACCCTAAATTTTTACAAACCACTTATAATTAATTAAATCTGAATCATCTTATATTTGTTGATCCCTTATAAACTATAACATTTTTATTATTCTTATGGTGACATCATGTTTCAAGGACATAAAACGCACATTAGTAACTTTCTTTTTGTGGGTGTGTGTGCTCATTTTGATTAGAGCGAAATTGGATTGTAGGTAGGTTTAAGATTGATAATAATTAGTAAATAATTAGTAATCTTGTTGGCTTGAACATACTATTAAAAAGGGGAAAAACTTATTGACTTGTGAATGTGGGCTACTTTTATGCGGTGTCTAGCACTTTTTAAATTTAAGATCATATATTTAAGCCTCGATTGAGTTTTGTAGTGGCCCACTTGTCTATTTGAATGAGTCAATCTCACTGAATACAAACCTCAATCAGGGAATTAAAAACAAAAGAGAAAAAGACAAACATTCCTTAAATTAGCTCAAAGGGTGGAACTTGGAAGCAATGGTGTATTATCCACAAGTTGTGAAAGGCTGATCCGACACGGTAATAAAACTCGAACCTGACCTAAATTAGTGAGAGAAACAGTAGCCAAAACAATTTTGACATGGGCCTGTTCTTTTCGCAGGTCATTTTAGATTTACCAACCTCAACCCACTTCAACCTACTTTAACCCACTTCAACCAACTTCAACCCACCCGAAAAAAATACCAACCTCAACCCACTTCAACCAATTTCAACCTCCCTCAACCTACTTCAACTAACTTCAACCCACCCCTTCATAAATTTAATAATTGGTAACCCAAATCGTTAAAAATAATTGACAAGTTATGCTGGCCTCCAACTTCCAGAAAAATAGTTACAAAATTGTGAAATTACTGCACTAAAAATTACAATAACTTAATAAATTATCACACATTCGCATTATTTTAACCCACTTCAACCCACCGTAAAAAAAATATACCAACTTCAACCAACTTCAACCAACTTCAACCCATCTCAATCAATTTCAACCCACTTCAACCTTTTACCCATTTGATTCACCCACGAAAAGAACAAGCCCGAATTATGCATGAAATAATTGCACAGTATTAAAATACGTTACTTCCTCTGTCCCAAAATTATGTCGTCTTTGACCAACTCTAACAACTAATCTGAATTATACTTTTGTATGAAAATTAACGCAATTATTTTTTATTAAGAATATTTCACAAGAGACCTTTCTATATTGAGAATCAAAATAGTTTGTGATAAATTAATGTTTAAAATTTGTTAAAGTGGACAATCTTTTTAAGATGAAAGGAGTATTTTATACTCTTAAATAAATCTCAATTATTTTCAAGATCAACACAAAAATTATATCATTATTAAGTGTGCTGAATTGGACCAGCCCGTATACCAGCTCCAAGAACGGCAATCCTTAACGTCCAAACAATGTACGGGACTTATCCAGCCCAATTAACCAGCAATATTCCCATTTTACGAGCAAAGCCCAACCCAACAGAACTCGGAACCCTAGCTATGAAATCGGGGGGTATATACAGCGTCTCTTTCTGCTTTGCTGAGTTTCTCGCAGCCTCCACTGAATCACAGCGAGAGGAGAGAGAAACAGGGAAAGAGAGAGACAGAGAGCAGAAATGGTGTCGTTGAAGCTCCAGAAGCGGCTTGCTGCCAGCATCCTCAAGTGTGGCCGGGGGAAGGTCTGGCTTGATCCAAATGAAGGAAATGAAATCTCCATGGCCAACTCTCGTATGCCTCGCTATCTCTTTCAATCTCAATCTTTACCTCCTTTTGCATTGATCGATCTTCGTGCTATTGATTTTGTTTGATCAGTAGTTTTAGATGTGTTTTATTCCTGTGGTATTTGGCACTGCACATCTAGGCTATCATTGTAGAGGTTGATGCTCATATTACACTGAAAATGGCTATTGAGATTTCTATCTTGCAGTATTCATCGGTGATTGGTGTCTTGAATGTGTCTTTTGACTGCAATTTCGGTCACAAGAGCAGTTTTTTCTTGTCTTTTGTAGGTTTTAATGTTTAGGTGTCAGCTCATCTTCTTTTGTGAGTTGACTGTCGGTATATGTGCTTGTGGCTTAAACGGCTTTATTGGTGTCTTTGGAAGTGCTTTATTTGGGCTTATGGCTCGAACTGCAAGTTTTAACCCTGCTATGCGCGGATTCACTTTTTGAGCATTTTGTGACCTTGGAATGGGTCTGAATTGGGGAATGTTCTTCATTTGCTGGGGTTGTGTAATTCTATTCGGTGTGAATTATTCAGCAGTCTAATTTGTCTCTTTTTTTTTTTTTTTTTTACGTCGCAATGTGCTTATAAGCTGTCGTTGTGGAGTTTGATTTCCTATTAAACTAGAAAATGGTGGTAGACATTGCTATCTATTGGTTGTTAGAGATTATTGGTCTCTTGAATTTGTATTCTGACTGTAATTAATTTGCAAAAGTAATGTTTTCTTTTCATGGTTATTTGTAGTTTTTAGCGTTTAGGTGGCAGCTCTGTGCATATGCTGGTTGCAACCCATCTTCTGCCGGTGGTTGACTATTTTATGGCCTAGGCTAGGTTTGATTTGGAAAATGCTGTTCATCTTCCTAGTTCATGTAATTTTATTCATTGTGAATTTGCACAGGATTCATGTTCTCACTTGACAGTCTAATTGGTCTTGTGACTTACAGATAGCTGGGCTTGTTCCTATGTTTTTAATTTTTTTTTTTTTTTGGTTAATGTCTGTATGGCTGATGTGCCACTTCAGAGAGGTTGCTGTTGAACTGTGCTTTTGTTCAACTTATGATTATTTGTATGATTTAGGATTGTTTGCCAATCGCCATGCACAGGTCAAAACATCAGGAAGCTGGTAAAGGACGGCTTCATCATCAGGAAGCCCACCAAGATCCATTCAAGGTCTCGCGCTCGCCGCATGAAGGAGGCCAAGAGAAAGGGCCGTCACTCTGGATATGGTATTTCTACATCATTGATCACTGATTTCTTTTATGGGGTGTGACGGTGGGGTTTGTAAATTGAGTTGTTTTACCAATAATATCACAGTGAAATTAAGTGCTCGTAATTGTTTGTTTCATTCTGTCAATATGTAAGAACCATTGCTTAAAATTGTCGATAAAAGGCGGGGTAGGAGTTTACAATCTTTCTTGGGGTAGACGAAATTAAATCAGTGGATTGAATGATACAGGTAAGCGTAAGGGTACAAGGGAGGCAAGGCTGCCGACTAAGGTGCTTTGGATGAGGAGGATGAGGGTTCTCCGTAGGTTGCTTCGCAAGTACAGGGAATCAAAGAAGATCGACAAGCACATGTACCACGACATGTACATGAAGGTGAAGGGTAACGTCTTCAAGAACAAGAGAGTCTTGATGGAGAGTATCCACAAAACCAAGGCTGAAAAGGCTAGAGACAAGACCTTGTCTGACCAGTTTGAGGCTAAACGCGCTAAGAACAAGGCTAGCCGTGAGAGGAAGTTGGCCAGGAGGGAAGAGCGTTTAGCCCAGGTAAGCTCATGGTTCACATTTGAATTTGCACTGCCCAAATCCTTTCTACTTGGTTTTCACTGCTGAGTCATTTGTCCACCATTATGCAGGGACCGGGTGCTGAGAGTGCACCAGCGCAAACAGCCCCTGCTGCCGCTCCTAAGCCAACACAGTAAGTTGATGACAACTGAATATTCAGCAGTTTGTGTGATTTTGGGGTTATAATTAGGTGGAATTCTTACCGAAAGAACTTGGTTTTACAGGACCACCAAGAAAGCAAAGAAGTGAGGTGTGGCAGTGATCGTGGACAGCAAAATTAGGCGGTCTTTCTGGACCGAGTTACTCTTGTTAGAGTAGAGTATCTTTTTGGAGTTAACTGATGTTTTTGTGGTGGTTATGTTACGTGGGATGGAAGCGTGCTCGAATATTGTGATACTCAACATGCAATGTATTTCGTTTAAATTTTATTGGTTTTCTATGCCCTGATCTTTATGGTTTTTGTCGATTTACCCTACGTGGGAAACTGAGAAAATGGTTCGTAAGGTCACGTACGTGGGATTCTCTCAATTATATGAAGTCTGCACTATTTTTCACAATTTACCCTACATGGTGTACAATCAATCGGACAAAATGTGAAATCTTATTGAAATTTTAGTGTGTAACTTAGTAATGTAGGACAATGAAAAGAAAATTTTACAAATCTTGCTCACCAATTCTACGATTGCTGGCGCCGTTAAGGCTGGTACAATGCCGTATATTTCACGACTTGGTGGACTTCCAGCTTGTCCCTATGGTGTTTAACACAGCGTAAAAATTACACAGTTATGTCAAATATGCCTTTCTCTCGTGTTGTTTAACAGTATGTTTCTTTTAACTTATTTTTATCGAACTCATCCAAATTCATTCCGGTCAGTTGAATTTATTTTTGCTGAGCCCCACACTTCCATTTATGGAATTGAATATATCTTAATTGAACTTGACATTGTTTGAACTTTTTTCTATTGCCCTGACAGTATCCGAATTCTAATTCCCACCCCCCCCCCCCCCCAAAAAATAAAAGATTGAAAGAACTGTGCGTAAACCTGCACACTGGAAAACAAAATCTACAATCCCAGGGGCCAAAAGAAAGACGGCAACTATAAACTACCTATGACAGTACACACAGGCAGTTCACCAGAATTCAAGAATGCGCCAAAAAAATTCAATCATCAATCGTATTTTACAAAGAGTTGCAAAAATATGGTTAGCTAACCTTTCCTGCCTTTGCCTAGTCTTCCCTAACCCCCACAACCGGCACTGCCCCCCCCCCCCCAAAAAACCCAAAAAAAGAAGCAAAGAGAAGCTGCTGTAAATGTATGCTACACTATGCGTCGACACACTCTACTATTTAACAATGCAGGCAGCTTTCCTCTAAACCAATTAAGGGCATAGCTTAGGTTGTTGATCTGCCTGAGACCTCCCTTACGGCCTCAGTGGTTACAACAAAATTGTTTTATCTTCGGGTCAATCTTGTCAGATGTAACCACGAGATGGTAGCAGTTTAAGCAGCACCCACAGGACGAGTAATAAGGGCTTCAAAAATTTCTTTCATAGCACTGGAGGGTTGAATTGATCATATTGTTGTCTTTAAACATCTGCTTATTGCCAATGAACTCAGCACTTCCTGATAAATGACCTCTGGCTGCAACCTGTAGAGCTAATGGGTCATTTGGATTGTTGCAAATCCCAAGCTTCACAACAAATGTCGCAACGCATCCCTTGTCTGGCCCCTCACTTTCAATCCAAATTTGACCTCCCATGAGATTCACAAACCTGTTTAGTCATTGTTGGCCCACAGAGAAAGATGGATCAGAAACATAGAACTTAAGCACAATAATCAAACTGCCAAAATGGGACAAGTGGAAAATACAAGTGTCTTAAGGCAGATGACAAATGCTAGCAATCCTATAATTCCATCCATGCAACACCATCAAAGGGATGCTTCAGGGAAGAGAGCAAAGCCCTTACAATTACTCAATTACAAGCGGTGCCAGGCAAGACATCAAGTAAGGGTGCATGCAACAACTTGAAAACAGGAGGGGTTGTTGACTGGGTATTGGGTCTTAAATCTTAATGCTTTGATCCCACCTGAAGATTTTGGTTCATTGAGTTAAGAAAGATACTACATTTAACTGAACAGTTTCAAGCAACAATGTGAGATCATTAGAGTCGATGAAATGGAAATTGAAAGCCAACCTAGTAAAATGCTCCAACTACAGATTCGATAACACGGGAAGGTGCATGTGGTGCTTCTGGCAGTCTAATCTAAACTGTATCCCAAAAGTGTGTGACGTCTTTGATTTTTTTTTTTTTGGGGGGGGGGGGGGTCTCAACGATTTCTTGTTCCTTTGGTGTGCTTTAGGATGATCAAACCGAGTTGTGATTTGAACTTGGTATGTCATACACAAGGTCACTCCGGCTTCTCTGCCGCTTGTTATTTATTAACCCCCCCTCCCAAAAAAAGCAAGCCCACAAGAAGACCTTTGTTTTTGCACGCTTTATATATCCATGAGATTCTTAGCCTCTTAGGCTTGCATCAATACAAACATAGAAAGTGACTTCTTGCAAGTACATCTATCACACCAAATAGGCTAGGAAAGGGTTCGGTCATACCTTTTACAAATGGCTAGACCAAGCCCCAGACCATTGCTATTCCGGTTCAACTGAGAGAACTTGTTGAAAAGCATTGGAATATCCTGAGGGATAATACCACATCCTGAATCTTTAACCTGCAGAAGGAAAAATATGTTGGGTTAATGTCAAGCAGTGGTACGAAATCAGAAAATATTAGAATCTCTGTAATATAACAAGGAATGAGTGACGAGGTTATAAGATCAAGGAAATGTTATTGGCACTCCAAACAGAGCCTCATGCACTACCCCCCTATAAGTGCGCGAGGCTTCCTCGGGTACAGAGCCTGAGTTTGCAGTGCCAATAAAAACTTCTCAAGATTTATCAAGAGCTTTGACAAGGTATGTATGTCTGTCGTGGATTAGCTGGTTCTCAAGCATCTATGTTGTAAGCATGCAAACAGTTAAGCCCCACAGAAACAAACAAAATGCTACGAACAAAACATAGTATCAACCTGCACTCTCAAGTAGAAGTGGCCTTCGTTCAAGACGGGGAAGAATTCAGAAGCCTGCCAATCTCTCAAGGACTCTGGTCTAGTGACAGAAGCACTCACTGAAACATAGCCCTCCTTTGTAAACTTTACGGCATTCCCAACGACATTCAAAATTGTCTGCATCAACCGTTTTTCATCACCATAGGCATAAACTGGTCCTCTGGCGCTAAACCTACTGTCAATGATAATTTCTTTATAGATGCTACAGGCTTTATCAAATGGATCACCTGCAGTAAAGAAAATGAAGGATAAGTTCTCAAGATCAATGAATAGGAATCCCAAACAATTGCAGTCACCAGTTACAGAGCTACCTCTCTGAAAACTTCATGGAGATTGAAAGGTGCACGATCTAACTCCAGGCTACCATCTTCAAGTCTAGAAAGATCAAGCACATCATTGATCAATGTAGACAGAAGATTACTGCTCTTGAGTACAATCTCTATCATAGCCCTTTGTTCAGGTATTAACTCAGTTCCTAAAAGAAGTGATGATAAGACAATCAAGGCATGCATTGGGGTCCTCATTTCATGATTCATGACAGCCAAGAAATCATTGCGAGCACGAATTGCCATCTCGGCCTCCCGACGGGCCAAATCCAAGGCAACATTTTGTTCCATAAGTTGATCACGGGCCCTCATAGATTCTTCCAGAATAGCAGCATGAGAAAGAGCGACAGCAACCTGTATCAGGACACCCAGAGAATTCTAGGCCGCTTAGCACTTACTGAATACTCATAACAAAATAAAATAGAAGATTCAGATTCAGTGGAAAATTTCATAAGCAAATCACCCTAGATACTTACAATAATGTTAAATGAAACTTATAACTGCACCAACATATGTCAAATAATTGGTTATGACTCATGAGGAAACCCGTGATTCTCCGGGCCCCAATTTCCAGACACCACAGCAATATATGCCAAAGAAAAGGCAAAACAGAAATATAAACCAGGGGCAGGCAGTAGAAACTTTCAGAACGACAAGGGGAACCTAGACTGAGTAAGGTTCCAAGAGTTGACTGACTTTGAAGACCTTTTCATCACCACCTAAGAGAAGACTGCAAGATTAATGCTCAGAAACAAATTTACAAAACCATGAGAGCCGTCATCAGAGGCAGAGACATCGGACTTCAGGTTACATACAGGTTTTTTCTTTCATTTTTTCTTTTTTTTTGGGGGTGGGGGGGGGGGGGGGGTGGTGTAATCATGTTTGATAAAAACCTTGCATAAGTGCATGGTACCATCTACAATTGCCCCTTCCTCGGATGACCGCCCCACAACATTCACCCCACACACCCCCAATTAAAAAAAAGAAGAAAAGAAGAAAATAAAGTTAAAATTTGTCATACGGTGAGCTGTTATGGGCTCATAGCTTTCAGCCTTGTGTTTCAACGTATTCCATGAAACACTTGGAAATTAGACAATACTCAGCATCACCAGGTTAGGGACTTGTTACTTGTTAGTGCATGTTTTCAATGAGTGCATTTGTTTCCAGTGTTATTAAACAACAGGCAGGCCGCAAGGAAGAAAGCATAGAAACCTGGTCGGCAACGACTTCCACCAGCTCCAATTCATGGTCGCGAAATTTCCTTATGCCATCAGAAGCAGAAATCAGAACCATTACTGCATAGCTTTTTGCTGAGACATCAGGCCAGTCATTGATTTGGAAATTTGAATGATGTAGAAGAGGAACCCGAACTGCAACAACATCAGGAGGAGCTACACCTCTTCCCACAGCTGGCCTCATCCTCACCAATGGGCACGTATGTGGTATTCTCACCACTCCAGCATTATTAAATATTTCAGCAATGACAGGAAGGTTCACTGAAACAGTAGATCCTACAGCCATAGAATGGTGCAGAGCATGAGAAAGCCGCATTGTCATACCAGTTTGTGATGGCATCCACAAGGTGCAATCCTCTAGGTGGAGCGTCCGACCCAACTCAACAAGAGTTGTTTTCAGTATTGTATGTCTGTCTAGAGTGCTCCTAATCTCATGGGTTAACATCCTAACATGCCTTCCAGTTTCTTCTTGGGTGAGAATGAGGCCCATCTCCTTGTCAAGCTCCTCAGCCCTACTCCTTAGAAGCATTTCCCTTGTTTTTACACTCAACAAATCAGGAATGATATGCACAAGCATCAAAGCTGTTATGCATGATACAGCAGCGGTAGACATTTTTGCAATAGTCATCACAATAGCAACAGTTTTTGAGTGCATAGAGAATGTCCACAAGTTTATAAGATGTGTTGCCCCACATAGAACAATAAATGCACCAAATTGCATGAGCACCCATCTATACGGGAAGAATGCTGATTTTTGTACAAAATAAATGAGCTCCAAAGGGATGGAGAAATATGCCACGGCAATAAAGAAGTCTGATATATACTGGTACTTTAATAAGAGTTCATCAGCAGGCCATTGTTCAAAGCAGTCGCACGACGCCATCATCCAAAGAAATTGTTACTCCCAATCGAACCTGAGAAAGCAACACTAAAAGACTTAATTCTGCATACCTGAAACAAAATGAAGGAAATTTATTGCTAACATTGTACCAAGACTTAAAATTTTAGTACTGGTTTCCTTTAATTAAAGATTGTCAGCCTAAGTTGCAAATTCAAAACTCGCATGAGTATCATCATCCAATTAAGCAGATTGTAAAATGGCTTAGCTCATCATGGATAACGAGACATTTAGTCATCAACTACAGAATTAACAAATTACAACCACTATAAGATGCATACAAGGAGCCCTTATCTATACTCAATTCACATCAGGAAGCCCAAATAAGGCTTGCCTTACTTTGGTTCGCTTATAAACTACGCAATCAGACAGACCCAGACGTTGATACTATATGACAATTCATATTCATTTTGTTCCTAGTCTAACGAATCGCATGTCCAGAACTATGAAGCTCTTGGCTTGCTTAGGACTAGAATCCCAGATCCAATGCACACCAATTAACAATACAGTAATTGATTTCTTAAGCAAAGTGTTGGGTTTCGTGGCCTAAAATCCAAGTACCGGCACGGTGGGACCGTGCTACACAGGACACGGGCGTGTCAAGACGAAGAACGTCCAGTCGAAGAGGACAGAAAAACGGCACGGGGTGACCGTGCCACGTGGCACGGGCTGACCTGTGTGTTTACGCCGTCTCTCTCGGAAGGCGGTTAGAGTTCTGTTCAAGGGGGAATTCTACCTGGCGGCTAAGGTTGCAAGCTGGGGGGGGAAAACCCTACTTTTGAGACCCTATATAAAGAGGGTCAAGCCTAGGATCTAAACATCTCCAGTACTCATACATACATTGAGAGGTAGAAGTACTTTGTGAGAGATTACAATAGAGAGGTTGTAATTATGCTCTTAGATCAAATCACTATAGTGATTGTGATCGTGTTGTATTCTTCCTGCTCATAGTGAATTGTTCTCGTGCTGTCGCCGTCCGTGGTTTTTTCCCGCATTGGTTTTCCACGTTAAATCTCTTGTCTTCTTATTTTTGTTTTCTGTTATTCACTTGAATTCTGAATCTCTAACTCATCCTATTATTTCCGCTATACTGTTACTCTGATATTATTCCTAACAAGTGGTATCAGAGCTTTGGTTATAGGATGTCTTCTATCATGAAGGTAGATATTCAGAAATTCGATGGGGAGATTAGTTTTAATCTCTGGAAGGTGCAGATGAGAGCAGTTCTCATTCAGCACGGGTTGTGGAAGGTTCTGAAGGGACCTCACGTAAAACCTGAGAAGATGACAGAAGAATAGTGGGCTGAAGATGTAAAGAAGAGACGTGGGTCGTTGACGGAAGACGAATGGGAGGAACTGGAGCTGAAAGCGGTTTCAGCCATACAGTTGTGCTTGGCACCACATGTTCTGCGAGAGGTGCTGGATAAGACAACTACGGTGGATCTGTGGGCTCGGCTGGAGGAACTCTACATGACGAAGAGTCTCGCCAACAAGATCCGTTTGAAGGAAAGGTTGTACACCTTTCATATGGCTGAAGGTACTCCTGTCCAAAAACACTTGAATGAATTTAATTCTATTCTAGTAGATTTGGAGAGTTTGGATGTTAAAATTGAGGATGAGGATAAGGCCATTCTGCTTATTGTGTCTCTACCCCCTTCCTACAAACACTTTAAGGAAATCATGTTAGTAATTCGGATACTATATCTTTTGAGGATGTGAAGTCTAACCTGCTGTCTAAAGAAAAGTTTGACCAAGACACCCATGCTGATCAGTCTGAGGGATTAGTTGTCAGGGGTAGAACCACTGAGAAAGGGGGAAACGGTAATAAGAAAAAGAACCGTTCTAAGTCAAGGAATCCTCATTCTAACAAAACCTGCCACTACTGCAACAAATTGGGTCATATCAAGGCTAACTGTTGGAAATTAAAGAAAAAGAATGAAAAGGAGGATAAGGAGAAAACTGCAATCAGCTGATTGTGTAGTAGAGTCGGAGTCTGATGGTGATGTGTTACTTGCTACTTCTTTGGCTACCACCTCCGAAAGGGGAGTGGATGTTGATTGGGTTTTAGATTCTGGTTGTACGTTTCACATGTGCCCTCATAAGGACTGGTTTGTCACCTATGAGGCAGTTGACACTGGGGTGGTACTTATGGGTAACAATGCTAAATGTAAAGTTGCAGGGATAGGTACTGTTCAGATAAAAACCATGATGGGACAATTAGAACATTGTCTAAAGTGCGCCACATACCTGACATGACTCGTTGTTTAATATCCTTGGGTACTCTTGAGACTAATGGTTGCAGGATTTCGATGGAAAATGGTGTCCTAAAAATAACTAAGGGAGCCATGGTGATAATGAAGGGATTGAGGCAAGGCAATCTCTACATTCTACAAGGAACTACAGTTACAGGTGTAGCTGCAGTTGGTACAACAGATGATACAAAGTTATGGCACATGAGGTTGGGCCATATGAGTAAGAAAGGGTTGACCATACTGGGTAAGAAAGGTTGTCTTGGTAACGCCAGTACGGGTAAGCTCGATTTTTATGATCACTGCGTCTTTGGGAAACAAAAGAGGGTAAGTTTCTCGAAAGCAACACACCGTACTCAAGGGATCCTTGACTACATTCATTCTGATTTGTGGGGTCCTTCAAAGGTTCCTTCTTGTAGAGGTAAGCGTTACATGTTAACTTTTGTTGACGATTTCTCACGCAAGATTTGGGTTTACTTCTTGAGACAGAAAAATGAGACATTCTCCATGCTCAAGAAGTTCAAGGCTCTGGTTGAAAACCAGACTGGGAGAAAGATCAAGAAACTTAGGACTGACAATGGTCTTGAGTTCGTTGAGTCAGAGTTTGAAGAGTTCTGCACGAAAAATGGCATAGCTAGGCACGAGACGTTGGTTGGTAAACCACAGCAAAATGGGGTTGCAGAACGAATCAACAGGACTCTACTGGAGAAAGCTAGATGTATGCTTTCACATGCCGAGCTTTGGGATCGCAAGGCCTTTTGGGCAGAAGCTATTTCTACAGCCTGCTACCTGATAAATCGTTCACCACACACCTCCATTGACTTCAAAATCCCAGAAGAAGTATGGTCAGGTAATCCTGTTGATTATTCTAATTTAAGAATATTTGGATGTCCTGTCTTTGCCCATGTGAATAATGGAAAATTAGCCCCCAGGGCTGTCAAATGCATGTTACTTAGATATGCATCTGAGTCTAAGGGATACCGCATGTGGTGTCCTGAGTCTAAGAAAGTAATTCAAAGCAGGGATGTTACTTTCAATGAGACTGCTATGCTATCTTTTGGGAAGAATACTGTTGTTCCTTCTACTGATGCCGGTAATCAGGAAGATGCCAATGTGGAGGTAGAGATGGAGACCGTAATAGCTCAAGGTGGAGCTACTAATCAACCCAATAGGGAGGCCCAGGTTACTGAACCTGGAACCATCAGTCCCAATCAACCTCAGGAGGAGGTTGCCCATTCTATAGCTCGTGATCGTCCTCGAAGGGAGATCAGGAGACCTGCCCGTTACAACGATGATGAGGGGCTGATAGCATACGCACTTTCAGTTGCAGAGGAAGTGCCTGAAGGTGCTGAACCTTCAAATTACACTGAAGCAATCACTTGCCTAAGTTCACCTAACTGAATCCTAGTTATGCAAGAAGAGATGGAAAGTCTGCAAAAGAACCGAACATGGGAACTCTGTGAACTGCCTAAAGGCCGAAGAGCCTTAACTGCCAAGCGGATCTACAAGAAGAAAGAAGGAATTCCTGGAGTTGAAGATGCAAGATGAAAGGCACGGTTGGTTGTTCGTGGTTGCAACCAAAGGGAAGGTATTGACTACAATGAGGTCTTCTCCCCTGTTGTTAGACATACCTCTATTCGAGTCCTTCTTACATTTGTCACATTGTTTGACTTGGAGTTGGAGCAGCTTGATGTGAAAACCGCATTCCTACATGGAGAGCTGGAAGAAGAAATTTACATGAGACAACCTGAAGGGTTTGCAGTTCCTGGAAAGGAACAATTGGTATGTAAATTGCAAAAGTCCTTGTATGGACTCAAGCAAGCTCCAAGGCAGTGGTATAAACATTTTGATGCGTTTATGACTGAAAAAGGGTATACACGTAGTAGATATGACAATTGTGTGTACTTTAGACAGTATTCTGATAGTACTTTAGTTATCTACTGCTGTATGTCGATGATATGTTGATTGCTTCTAAAGACAAGACCTTAATTGGCATGCTGAAATCTCAACTCAGTAAGGAGTTTGAGATGAAAGATTTGGGTGCAGCAAAGAAGATACTAGGCATGGAGATCCACAGGGATCGGAAAGCAGGTAAACTGTACTTGTCTCAAGAACGGTACCTTGAGAAAGTACTAAGTAAATACAACATGGACAACTGCAAGGCAGTTTCCACTCCACTTGCTGCACACTTCAGGCTGTTTGCGGGATGCAGCCCGCAAACAGAGGAAGACATCAGAAGAATGTCCAATATACCTTATTCTAGTGCTGTTGGTAGTTTGATGTACGCTATGGTTTGCACTAGACCAGACTTATCACATGCTGTAAGTGTGGTAAGTAGATATATGCACAATCCTGGGAAGGATCAATGGGAAGCTGTGAAATAGATCCTTCGATATGTGAAGGGTACTATAGGAAAGAGGTTGGTGTTTGATAGAAACAAAGCTGATACATCAGATGTTGTAGGCTTTGTTGATGCTGATTATGCTGGTGACTTGGATAGGAGGAGGTCCATATCTGGGTATATCTTCATCATGTGTGCAAGTGCTATCTCCTGGAAAGCATCATTGCAGTCTATTGCAACCTTGTCTACTACTGAAACTGAGTACATTGCTGCTACTGAAGGGGTGAAGGAAGCTACCTGGCTAAGGGGCCTTGTGATCGAGCTCGGAGTCCCACAAACTCCGACTGTTGTGTTTTCTGATAGTCAGAGTGTCATCCACCTGACTAAGAATGATGCCTACCACTCGAAGACCAAGCATATTAGTGTGAAATATCACTACATTAGAGACACAGTTGCTGCAGGTGAAATAATAGTGAAGAAGATTCACACGTCAGAAAATCCTGCAGACATGTTAACCAAGCCTCTACCATTGGCTAAGTTCGAGCATTGCTTGGACTTAGTGGGTATTCACAGCCACTAAATGCCCATCGGGGCAGTGTCCATATGGAGGGGGCGTCACCCTTCGGGGTGCAATGACGGAGTCAGAAAGCAGTGATTGGAGATTTTGGTCCAAGGTGGAGATTATTGGGTTTCGTGGCCCAAAATCCAAGTACCGGCACGGTGTGACCGTGCTACACAGGACACGGGCGTGTCAAGACGAAGAACGTCCAGTCGAAGAGGACAGAAAAACGGCACGGGGGTGCCGTGCCATGTGGCACGGTCGTGCCCTGTGTGTTTACGCCGCCTCTCTTGGAAGGCGGTTAGAGTTCTGTTCAGGGGGGAATTCTACCTGACGGCTAGGGTTGCAAGTTAGGGGGGAAAACCCTACTTTTGAGACCCTATACAAAGAGGATCAAGCCTAGGATCTAAACATCTCCAGTACTCATACATACATTGAGAGGTAGAAGTACTTTGTGAGAGATTACAATAGAGAGGTTGTAATTCTGCTCTTAGATCAAATCACTATAGTGATTGTGATCGTGATCGTGTTGTATTCTTCCTGCTCATAGTGAATTGTTCTGGTACTGTCGCCGTCCGTAGTTTTTTCCCGCGTTGGGTTTTCCACGTTAAATCTCTTGTCTTCTTATTTTTGTTTTCTGTTATTCACTTGAATTCTGAATCTCTAACTCATCCTATTGCTTCCGCTATACTGTTACTCTGATATTATTCCTAACACAAAGCACTCTCTCTTTTTTAATTCCCCAAACTTCAGTAGGTTACAGGATCCATTAATGGAGATATAAATCGTACTGAACCATCAAGTTTAAAAAAAACCCAGATAATAACTTATTTCTCCATGGCAATAACAGAAATTAATGTTACATATAAGCTAAAATCAAAGTAAAGAACTGAATTAGAAGAAAACCCAATTACACTTACCAGGCCTTGAACACCGAGAAAGGTCACAACTGATTGAAGCAACAGCCCGGAGCAAAGCTACGACCCACCCAGAAAATGTAAAGTGATGAATGAGGCGCACAAGACCAAAAATGCCAAATGGGATGCCCAGATTGTGATTGGACACAGGGGAGGGAAATACATTGAATCAGGTGAGTGTAGAAAAGGGGTCGTCACATTTCCAGTGTGTTTGTTGCTTTCAATTGCTTTCGTGAGTGGTAGAGAGAGAGAGAGAGAGAGAGAGAGATTTGGTTTGCGTCTCCAGCAGGGAGAAGAGAACACTTTGAAGAGTAAACGTTGACAGAAGGTGAGAAAAACGAGTAAAGTAGCGTAAAAACGAGTAAAGTAGTGTGCAAACGAAAAGAGGAGAGAGAGAGAGAGACATTGCGGACTTCACGGACCAAAGCCGCCCATGCCCGCTGCACGTGACCTTCAATTCTTCCTTCTTCATTAATTATATTAGTAGATACACAACCGTGAAAAGGATGATCTAGTGAAACTTAATTTCCGGATGTTTGTTTAATTCTCGCTATAATTTAGGATAATTTTCCTCTGTTTATTATTTTCCTTACTTTGCCTGTGTTTGTTTTTTTTATGAGAGTATTTGGTAACAATAGATATTTGAAAAAAAAAAGTTGTTTGAAAGAATTTTAGTTATTTTGACCAAGTCGAATATTTGATAAAAAATTGTTTGCAATAGCTGTTTGACTTCAAAAAGCTCTTTTTGAAAAAACTATTTTCATTAACCTTTTGAGAATAATTTTTTATAGAAATGACATAAATGTCCTTAAGTTTAGAAAAATTACACATACCTCATTAAAAACTAATTCATAAATAAGTGCACAAATGACAATTTATCAACATATTTTTTAGAAACAGCTAGTTTTTATCAAATATTTTTTTCTAAAAATAGCTAATTCAAACAGCTAATATAAATAACTAATTGAAACAGCTAACAGCTAACAACTAACACAAATAATTAACAGCTAACAACTATTTGTCAAACAGGACCTATATTAAGCCTGGATTAAATAGTTATCTTCTAATTAATCTTTTCAAATGAAAGACAACAATCAAAGGCGAATTATAAATCATTTGTTCTCTCAGGATGTCACGGCTAGCCACTCTTGCGATTGCAACATCTTTTTCCATCACTCCTAAGTATTTTGATATTACGATTGTCATACCCACCTTGAATCTCGTCATGTTATAGGATAATTTTTTTGATCATTAATGAGACCAAAATTTGAGCTTCCAATATTTTAAAAAAACTCTGGAAAAGATGCATAAAACAGAACATCACCTAGTGCTAAATTAAAGATGACAATAACCGAGCACCATAAATCGAGAGAGAGAGAAAATTACAAATGTAAAAACACCACAATCTAGCCTTTTTGGCTTATCAACAATTGAAAAAAAAAAAATAAAATAAAGAATTCTATTATCAAATGAAAGTACCAATTTAATAGCTCCAAAATCCAAATTTCCACAAAAAGAAAGAGCGCAGAGCAGAGATGACAGGCAGTGACACATACTGATGTGGGACCAACGTATATTTAAAATGGCCGAAAAAATGATTGATCATATCAGCCAAGGCAAGGTTGCCCATTCCCATTCCCATTCCCATTCCCATTCCCAACATGAGGGTCTACAATCAAAGATGGCATGTGAGATGAGATCAAACACAGGATCTTCTCTCATGTTTCCCAGAAGACAAGCGATCTAACACAGCATATAACTGACAACTTCAAAGGGAGGGACGTGTTCTCAAGGTGAACGTGGTGACAAGGTCTAGCCTCACAAATAGAGAGCTACAACCCAGACCCAGTGAAACGTGTCGTTAAATGACTAGGGATCTGATTCTGGAATGCAGCATCAAACGTACAAATCCGTTCAAAAGGAAAGCATGATTGCGGAATCACCTAAGTTACTCGCAACAGGGCATAGGTTTTCATTGTTACCACCATAATGAGGCTGCATGCCTGACTCTGCTCCAAGTCAACTTATAAGTAATCCAGCTTGTTAGTTACTAGAACAAATCCAGCGAGAATAATCTACTCACTCTTCTTATGACGCCTTTTCTTTTTCCTATTTCTGTCAGGGAAGCGATCTTGTGGTGTTAAAAGGACTTCGTGATGCATAGTTTCCCATAGCTCTGCAAACAGACTCTGGAATCCAACCTGAAACCAATCCCGAATTTCTGAATATAGATGCCGTGGATTCTCCTTCCATGCTTCTCGTAACTTTGCACAACTATCAATTGTTCTTAACCTGGTTTTTAACTTACTTAGAAGATTGCCCACACGTTTTTGACCCAATGCCTCTGGCCTCAAGATGCTGCCAGGGAGGGCTGACATGTACTTCTGCACAGATTTTAAGCATGGCAAGACACGCCCATCAAGCAATGCATAAGCAAAGACCGCAACTCGCTGCTGAACATCTTTTATAGGAACTTTGCACAGAGGGAGTTCCCATAAGTGAGGGCCAAAATATGGAATGACACAACACAATACTTGGTCATTATAAGGGTCATAGATGGGCTTCGGATCCTCTAACGGAGCTGAATAAGTGCATAGAGATCCAGCATACTTCACCAGCCACTCTGACTCCACACTGGTTGCCCCATGAATGTAGGGTCGTTTTGTATGCAGCATCTCACTGTACACCAAAAATTCAGGAGCTGATTTAGCAACTGCTGACCAGCGACGGAGGAACACTGTTTCTTTGACCATAGATGCCTGATAGCGAACAGCGTTGACTTTTCTATCCCCCTCCGCTGAGCCAACAATTCCTCTGATGCGTTTGGCAACCCTGTCAGCCCAGCCAGCACATATTGCTCGACATACGATGTTCTCCTCGATTTGTGAAAGGGGATTCTTATTGGATAAGACCCTCCAATCATGCTCCACATCTTCTGCAGTTCCATGAGTCCATGAAAACTCCTGCTGAAGACCACAATATCTCTGATTGAAAACTAACTGAAGTAGTTGCTTTCTCAGCTTGGACATCTCTTCCAACGTTTTTTGGTGCAATGAATTTTCGTTGCAGAACTGAGTTGCATTTTCAGATTGCTCAAAACACTGTAAAGCATAAGCTATTGTTAAAGCATCACTCTTAAGGTTGGAGAATTTTGCACGAGAACGTTTAGCACATTCTTTCATTTGTTTCCGCAACAGCTTATTTTGCTGGTCTTGGTTTCCCTGATCCTGCTCCAGTCCTTCTGTTTTGGTCTGACTCGAATCAAACTGAAAAAGAAAAGGATTTGGCAGGCTCAAAGCAGCAGCAACGGCTATCGCATAACCAAGAACCAAATTTGGTCGTATATGACTCATCTCTTTCTTTGAGATCTGTATCGCGAGTAGGAGCAACCTAGAGTGGCGTGGGCTCATGGGATATTGAGCCATGGTCTTACCCAGCGGTGTCAGCCTACCTTCACTATCAAGTGCTTCAAGAGCCTTTAAGCACCGTTCTGCTTCAGCCAATGCAGTGGCATCTGGAGGTGTTGGGAATGGGAAATTTGCAACCTAAAAATCACACAATTTATAATATAACGAATTAGCTAAGCATAGAAATCCCCCAGTCCTACTACCACACCCATATACTAAAACTGATGAGCAACATTACAACAGCATTACGTGGAAACTAAGAAGCTACTGGATCTTTCGGGCCACAGCCCATATGTTCGGACTCCAGAGTCAACCTTACTACTAACAAACTCTGTTGTAAGAAACAAAAAATATGGTCAGCTTTTCCAAGGATACAAATGGTTGTTAAAACTACATTACAAAGTCAAACAGCAACAGCAACAGTACCACATCAATTACAATGAAAAAAATATGCGCGCAATAAGATATATCCATCTTTGCAGTGTTAAAAATGCACAACATTATTTTAAGGACTAAATGTAGCAGAATGGGATCCATAATTCCATATGATCTATGATCTATGTTACCAGACAAAGGAGTCATTAAGCACAAAAATTATCAATCACATTGCCTACAGCCATAAATTTTGGGTGTATATGCCATGAAAATACAAAACAAAATCAATTTGAAAATAAATTTACGCCCTACTGGTTTCACTAACTACTCGTTCATAAAACTCTTCAAATTTTGGCCAATGAACTCATGACAGAGTGAACAGGATACATTAATCTTCAATGCCAACAAGATAAACTCAAAATATCATTTTTTCGACCTACAACAGGGCAGAGACCATCTTACATTAACAATCAGATTGAACAGTGGAATAAGAGTCTTCATTAGCCAAGAATGACTATGCCAAATCGATCACGCACACTGTATTCGGAGCAAGAGTCAAGAAGTTCATTTTCATCCATTCGAAACAGCCTCTCTGCACTGAAAGGGGTAGGCCCTTTTTGGGGGGGGGGGGGGGGCATCCTTCCTAGGCAAGATTGGCAGGGTATGGATAGGGAGATACTTCAACAGAAGCAAAAACATATATATTAATAGTAAGCCGTAAAAAGCGACGTACACGCACCTTGCTGATTCCCATGGATTTCATGAGAAGGACAACACCATCAACTGGTATTTTCAAAATTTCAGGACATGAATATTCAGGGAATTCATTAGCAAAGGCTGCAGAAGAATATAGGCGATAACAATGCCCAGGTCCTGTTCTTCCTGCTCTTCCTGCACGTTGCTCTGCTGATGCTTTGCTTATCCATTGAATTTCATATGATTCCATGCCATTAGAGGAATTATACTTCTTAACCTTTTCCCTTCCTGTGTCAACCACATATTTTATCCCAGGAATTGTTAAAGATGTTTCAGCAACATTAGTAGCAACAACCACCAACCGCTCTCCTTCCTTAGTTTCTTCAAATACGCGAAGCTGTGCAGCTGCTGGAAGCATAGCATAGAGAGGCAAAACATGCAATGAACCATAAACAAGACCCTTGTCCTCTCTAATTTCTTTAGGCGGGCTGAGATGGGAGATATTTGGGCTACTATTCAGAGATGGACTGATCTCTCTCCTGATGCCCACTGATCTAGAAGCAGTGTTTCCTGTCAAAGCTTCAAAAGCAGCCTTCAGAGCATCCGGTTTAACATTTTCTCCAGAAAATTCCACAGTATCACCATCCAATTTAGAAGTCTCCTGTTCAGCAAGATCTTCATCATCACTTTCAGTATCCGACTTGCTATCTGAAGCTGAACTGCGGGAAGAATAAGAGTCATCATTATCTGATTCATCATGATATTCATCATAACAACTGAATTGATCAGCCTGTTTTTCAGTTGTATGCATATCAAGTGCCTCATTAATTTCCATCATGTTACAACCATCAATCTGGTCCACAACAGCCCCTTCATTTGCCTTATTCTCAGAACTAACTTTAGAGCTCTTCGTCCCAAACAGTTTTGAAGCATTACGAAGTTTGCGGCACAGATACTCTACTTCCCTCTGTCCAGTAACGAAAACAAGTATGCCACCAGGAGGAAGCCTCTTATGAATTTTTAAGACCTTTCTGTAAGCTTCACCAATATAGTCTACAAGTTCTGTTTTCTTTGAGAAGTGTCTGGTTACTGGAAATTGTCTTGCTGAAATCTCTATAGGAAGTCGACAGCGATCAAATATTCGTGTTCCAGAAGTGAAGTCCTCAATTTGTAAAGTAGCACTCATCAGTATAAGTTTCAGTGGATATATTCTATCCTCAGGCCTAATTAGTTCTCCACCTAGCATCCTCTGACATTGGTCCTCATATATCGCCTAAAATATACAACAAACTTGGTGAGAAGGACAGCAAAAGATCAATCAGCCAGTCAACATTCAACAACTATTATTCCCCAGCATGATTAATTAATCTCAGCCCCCCCTTCCTTTCTCGCCGAAACTATTACTCTCCAGCATGATTAACCTATCAGACAAGCACGATTAATTTCAGCCAAGCCCCGACATTTGCAGCTTAATTGCTTAATTATTTGGTAAATTTAGTAATATCAGACATTTGATCAATTTAATTGCTTAAGTTATCTGATTCAAAGGTTTATGATTTTTGTCATTTTAGATGCATTTGTACTATAACAATATTTTATACGGTTGGTTGCTGCAATTAATTTCATAAAGTAACTTGAATCATCTTATTGATTCATTGGTTTATTACTTTCTTGTTTGTAATTGATGAATCATTTTATGAATCTACAAAATCAGAAACTAAATTTAAGAGTTTGGAAATCGAATTTGAGGATGGTCTATAAAAAAATGTAACACACGGTAAAATAAGGTGTAGCCTTAAAAATATAAAATCTCGTTACAGATATTTATTTTAATTAAATTATCTATGTCACATGTTCATCAAGGTCGATCCTCCTTACTTCAAATCCTGGTTCCGTCACTGTGCATAGGGGGATACAACAGGCAGAAAGAAAAGGAAAGAAACACAAAAAGCAGGTGCAACCCACGTTCAAAATCAAAGGAAAACAAAAAGGATAACAGAAACCAATTGCCTTGCTAATTGCTTCAAGTTAGAGGTATATAACATTATTACCACCCGCTGTTTGATGACACGGGAAAGCATGCCAATAAGGATGTCCGTGTTCAAGCTCCTTTCATGAGCCTCATCCAATATTAGGACAGAGTAACGCTTCAGCAAGAAATCGCTCTGCATTTGGCAGAAAGTAGAAAGTTTAAGCAGACCAGTATGAAGAAATAAATTAGGATTTCAGCATACATTAACAAAAGTTGAAAACATCAAAGGACAAGTTATGATGAAGTGCAGGCAATAGGGCCAAAAGCATCATAAAGAATGGTCCATGATATTAATTTGACATAATATGTAACAGCTCCATGACCAATCCCCATATCGAACAAGATTCCATGGAACACATAATAGATGCATTAGTTACCACAAGCATCACTGCAAGATCGAAGTACCCGTCAACCAAGAGATTTTAGCTGAAAACTAAAACTAAATGGAAACAAAGTTCACACTTGCAGCATGTTTCTCATCAGTGCAAGTCTACAAATTAGGTTGAAGGGCAATAATCCAAGAAATGAATAGAGCATGCTCAATGGCCAGCATCAAAGCATGGAACAACGTATGAGTTTTTCTGGTCATTATTACCTTTTCCTCATTTTTTTTTTTAAAAAAAAAAATCTGTCCTTATTCTATGCTATTTTGTCAATGCCTTCCTTGCAGTTCCAGATGTTTCTTCTATCTTATTGACTATTCTCATGCAAAGCAACTAATGACTTAGACAATTTACAACTAAAGAAGATTCATATAGGCTGTGCTATCATAATTTGTAATGCTTAAAAACAAAGAGAAACTAAAAGACCTAACAACCTGCACTTCTCGAAGCAGAATTCCGTCAGTCATGAATTTGATGGAGGCATTTTCTCCAATCTTTTTGTCATGCCTCACTTGAAACCCAACCTCCTTGCCAAGTCGAAGTCCAAGCTCATAAGCAACTCGCTTTGCTGTGGACAGTACAGCCACACGACGAGGTTGGGTTACACCTATAACACCACTTCTCATGCTGCATTTTGTTGACCCATAACCCGCTTCATAAAGGAACTACAAATTGTAAATTAAATCATAAGCATTGTTGGGAAATCATTCCATAAAAAACAATGATACTATAAAAAGGAAGGGGATTTATCAAGGTCACCTGCGGAACTTGGGTGGTCTTGCCACACCCAGTCTCTCCGCAAATAAAGACAATAATACTTCCGTTTATAGCTTCCATTATCTCCTGCTCCTTCATGATAATTGGCAGATCCTTTCTGGCGTCTTCCACCTCTTTTGGACGGGACACGTGTACTACAATAGGGGCAATTAGAGGTTGTGGATCAGGAATACCACTTGCGCACCCACATGAATCTTCTCCAGAATCATCATCTGGTTTGTCCTGAAACAATAGCCAGTATTACATGTCAAGAATTCTGAAATAGAGTATCGGAACAAAATGCAGTTGAAGAATTGAAAGCGTGAACAATTCAGTAATTGAATTCCACTGCACAGCAAGTTGCTAATATCAAACATCTTACACAAATGTCAAGTAATGCCATCAGATAGAAGGCCGCAGGCATATTGCACTATAAATGGCATGTGATTAATTTCTTGTGCAATTGTTCAGGAAGAGATTCATCAAAGTTCCAGTTAGAGAAAACAGTTACTAGTTACTACAAACTAAACTATACAGACTCTTTTTTTCTTTCAATCTTTACAACACACTATCATATCCCAAAACTTCAAATGCATGATGCATCAATGTCCACAACTAAACAGTTATTATGGAACAAAGGGGCAATTAATCAGAGGTATTGATTTGCTTTATGTAATGAAGACAGAATACTGACCACTTCAGCAACAGTTTTCTCGTCATTATCGGAGGAGGGATGAGACAATAAAATTCCAGCAGCTGGCCAGTTCACTTTGTAGTTGCCTTCAGTGGCGGCTCCCTTAGCTAAGTTATAAGGATCCAATCCACCAAAACCTTGTCGATGATCTGATCCCCAGTAAGGCACAGAAGAAGTGGAAGTATCTTCTGCTCCATCTCTCTCAATAGGTACAGATTGCAAAGTAGCACTGTTAGCAGCAACCTGTAAAGAAGGGCTTTCATGATTTTCAATTTCCATTTTACATGATTCAACTTTCCTTCGCTTGGCATTGAGATCATTTTGTGGCAGTTGCAATCCAGCTTTGGAGAACTGCATATCCCTCCTACGCTTCTCCTTCAGTGTAAGTGCCTAGTATCAAGAAATAAGCACAATTAAGCAAACCAAGACCCGAAAAAATGTCTCTGCAGTTGTAGCTTCATTAAGCAAGCATGGAAACAGACCTGACCAATGTTCTGAGATGACCACAGAAGCGAATATGCATTTTCGCTGATTGTATATTTCCTGAATTCATAAACTTTTATCAAAAGACGAAAAACTCCAACAAGAAGTCAGTCATATAATAACCACAACAATGGACAACATACTCCAATGCCTCCAAGCTTTTCGACAACAGCTTTTCCTTCTCCTTCTCGTCCTGCACAAATGCAAATTCCCAAGTCATTCAGAATCTTATAAGCACACAAAACAACAGAAATAGTAGCTGAAACCACATACTGCTAATTTCTTGAGCTTCCTTTTCCGGGATTTGCTCAACTTCTTATTTTCGACACATTTGACCTGCCCAAAGTCCCATAAGAACATCTCAACAAATTTAGATCAAGCATAACACCGGGGAACCAAGGAGAAAGTACCGAATTTGGTCCATAACTAAACCATACCCGAGCTTTCAGTTTCTCCTTATTCTTCTTCTTAGCAGGCAAAATAAGGGTGTTGCTGTCAGTCTCCTCCATGCTAAAAAAAGCCACACAAAAAAAACAAAGACTAAAACTTCATATACCCTGAAAACCATGACATGCCATAAAGCAAGCCTCGGAATTCTGGCTACCATGAATTAATTTGATGTTGGCCTCTATAAATTGGATGGAGGAGAGAGAAAGTGGAACTAGCAGATTGGATTGCAGAGAGAAAAGGAGTTGAAGCAGATGATGCTAACCTGGACGAGTGTGGCAGTGGCTGCCAACGACGGCGATGATCGGAAAGTGGCCACTGCTGAGAATAAACCGCCAGGGCTCACCGTGAGGTTTTGAAGAAGGCCGCTATGGCCAGGTCTAGGGGTTTAACCCTGAAAAAAAGGGGCAAAATTTCGCGTATGCAGCCGCAGTAATTTAGCTCACTCGGGGGGACACGAGCCGCTCACCGGCACTGCAGCGTCGAACCGAAACGGGCCTCTCGCGAGTTGGCTGCGTGGGGCGAGCCAGCTCGTGCCTCACTTTCAGCCTCTTTTTCTTTTTCTTTCTTTCCTCCTTTTTTTTGTTTGTTTTTTTTTTTGGGCTGTTGGATTACGTTGAACTTGAATTGCTCAGAAAGAGAAAGAGAGAGAGAGGAGGGTGTGTTGAGGAAGAAGGGGCAAGGGGAACATAAAAAAGTAATGTACTGTATTTATTATTTATAGGAGAGTGGAGGGAAGGGTTAAGGGGGTTAACAATATTAATAATTTTTTAATTTTGTATTAATAATATTGTTTTAAATTTTGTTAACGTGAATTAATCATCAATTTTATAGAAAATTTATGAGTTACTTTTCACAGCATTATTACATGAATGATAACACAAATTAAAAGAGTACAATTAATTAATTAATATATTTAGTGAATTTTGTGGGTATTACTTACTTTGGTGAGCCTTTGATTGGAGTGGGAAAGATATGTGAGCCACAAAGGTTAGTTTAGAAGCTGATGTGGAGGTAGTAAGTCTCCACTAATGAGCCAAAATTTTGGCTCGCCATTATACGTGTTATCGATTCATAACGTTTCGATCACGGGCTCTGTTAGGGAGATACTTTTTAAAAAAATAAAATTAGGCGACCCTCGCACCGATCAAAGATTGTTCTATGATCATATATCACATAATCGCATGTTAAATGGAATGAAAATACCAAGGACCATCAACTTATCATCTTGCTATAGAGGGGGATGCAAAAATGTAGGAGATAACTTGTAATATATGTTAGTAAAATGTAGGAGACAACTTGTGGTATGTGTTAGTAAAATGTTGAACAAAGGAATGACATGTCTAAAAGATGGTTAAAATATTCTCATGTGGTTTATCTGAACTAATCAAGTTTTTCAATTTAACTATTTCTTAAAGAAACTATTTTCTTATTACAATAGAGTTCCATACTGATAATGCCTAGTTAGGGTTAAAAACGATATATTCTATATAAATTTCATGTGACTATGATTACAATAATAATAGCCAAATATACACATACAAGTCTTACTGTCTTACTGCGATATTTCCAACGTAAATTCATATACAGGACAATTTCAATCTCATACTTTTATTTTTTATTTTTTTGGAAAATCAGCAATAAAAATACTAGAAACCATTAATGAAATGTTTTCAAATAATTGAGTGCAGTTGTCCAAAAGAAATTGAGCGCTAAAGATACATGATAATTCTGTTTCGTCCTTGTTTCTTCACTGCGAAACAGAAATTATAAACAGGGAGTTCATAAACACCATGAAGCTCGTTAGGTATTCGAATATGCTGTTCACTGTCAAGTAAAGCCATGGAAACAGAAAAAAACAGCTCATGTACTACTGCAAATTGAACCCATTATTATTACAGTAGGTAAATTGGTGAAGTTCTCATTGTGACAGTTGAAAAATGCGGAAGGCTTTCTCCTTATTAACACTTCCCAGAAGCAGCTGTTGGCCCCTTCACAGAACCCCAAGTAGAAGACCAATGCAGAAAGCCTCAAACAATGTGGTATGCAAAAATTTTCATTGGATTATTCTTTTCTGATCAGACTCGGCAAATGCAGCCCGGACAGAGGGGGAAAATGGCAGATAACCTCAAGAATTTAGTCTATCACGCTCCAAGTTAGAGATTCTCATCCTTAATCAGAGGGACCAATCATTTTCTCGGGCACCACATATTGGTGGAACTCTTCCTCTGTGAGAAGTCCTAGCTTCAATGCAGCATCCTGCATGGTCAATGTTCTGTAAGTATAGCATATTAACCATCTGAAACATAAATGATAGATTTCAAACAGTAACACCAAAATAATGAATTTCATCAGTGTCATCCACTATCAACATTAAGCAGCCTAAATTTTGGCATGGTACCAGAATCCTCTTCACGGGCTTCAGAAATACTCTACAAGCTCATGTAAAGGTCAAGGCTGCAAATATCTTGACCTCCCAAAACCACATCGCCACACAGGATGATGATGATGGTTTTTCCTTCCAAATTTATACATAGGAAGCTCATTTAACAGTTGACACAGACCGATTACAATGTATAAGCCATCTCAATAAAAACCTGTCAGCCAAAGCAATGTCTCTTCAACAGAAAGTCAATCACTGCTGGCAGAGTTTTAGCACGTGAAGTTTAAGTAGAGGTGATACATAGGCTAACTACAAGAGTAAGCTAAAAGATGAAACAGCTCTAGTATGGGAAAACTGATGCAAACCTTCAATGTAGTTCCCTCTTTGTGTGCTTTCTTGGCACAAGCTGCAGCATTGTCGTAACCAATTTTCTAGAACATAGATGGAAGCAATTAGAACGGGAAGTACAGGGTATGCAGGTCTAAAGTTGGAAGCAAAGGATCAGTAGTAACTTACAGGGTTTAGGGCTGTCACAAGCATTAGTGACTGCAAGAACAAATCCCAGAACAAAAAAGAAAAAAGCAAAAGGTCAGTGAACTTTTGAGAATATGCAATGAAGGACCTAATGCCGTCAATATAGTCTGCTTCCTTTTTTTTTTTTTTTTTTCTGTGGTCGACAAGGAGCCAATGTAATTACCATGGATCATGGACTTACCTCGTTTAGTAACTTTGAAATTCTCTCCCTGTTTGCTTGAATTCCTCTCACACAATTCTTTTCAAAAGAAGCAGATGCATCGCCCAGCAATCTCATTGACTGGGGCAAGAATAACAATTTCAGGATTAATACAACAAGCATAATGGAATTGGATAAAAAGGCTCTACACTAAACAAAGGTTTATGATGAGTTCAACAGAAGTTACTGCCACTAAAACGTCTGATATTTCTTAAAATATACAGCCTTACAGGGAAAACAAAATTTAAACCTCTAATTGAATCTGAGAGAAGAATTGAAAATTTAGCATAAACAAATACACTGGCAAAATCTTACAAACGGCTGCATCCCGTTATATATAAATATGTGTGTGTGTGTGTGTGTGTGTGTGTGTGTGTGTGTGTGTGTAATATTTGATTACTCATCAAAAAGTAAACTTGCAAGATCAACCATGTCCACTCACTCAAACTAAATGAACTAAACCTGAGCCCGAGCCAGACCTGAAACTGGGCAATCTAATTTGACCCAAGCACATATCAGCCTCAAACCAGATTGAAACCGATCCAAATTTGCCTGTATAACTCACTTGACCAACGACAAATGACCCAGCCAGGACCCAATTCAACATGAGAACCATTTTGACAGGACAGAAACTAACCCAACCCACAGTTTGAAAGATCTATTTGCCACCTCCACAGACAAGCTTATTACATCATTTCCTGCTCACTGATGCTGCGTTACCCATATTTGCTATCCCAATTAAGAAATCAATTACAAATCATTCAAATGATGATAATGACAATGCCATTACACATACTTGAAGAAGGGCATTTGCAATGAGGGGCTTGAACACATTTAGCTCAAAATGACCATTTGATCCTCCAACTGTAATGGCTACATGGTTGCCCATTACCTGCAAGTATAAACGCAAAATAGATAATGACAATAATACTATTTATCCACGTTTATTGTACCAGCAAAAACCCATCTACCCTAAAATAATAAAAATCAAGCTGCCAAGCAAGGAACATATGCCAATAAAAGTTCAGAGGCCGGGAACAGAAGTTCTCAGGTCTGCTAACTCTCCAACCTCCACCCGATTTTTCGGTTGAGTAATTGGTTTCATTGTATATCGACACTAGTACCCAAAAAACCTTATGTCTGTTGGATTTCACAATACTGCTGGAACCCAAAACTTTGGATCGGGTTTTCAGCTTTGGTATATCAGAATAGCCATAAATTTCGCAGATAATTCTTATTTGTTGGTGATATCAGTTGCTTTCATTAGCCAATAGCACCAAGCACCAGCTGTTCAAACAAAGAAGTGCTGGATAAGATCAGCTAACTGAATGTAAAAACTTACATCAATATTCAGTAAATTTCAAATCAGGCAATTGACCTTAAAGCACTAATTCAACCCCAAATACTCGTGAAATATTCTTCTCCAAACACATGAATATTTATATATAATAGATAGACATGTTATATTTACCTGAGCACAGACCATAGTCAAAGCCTCACACTGTGTGGGATTAACCTTCCCCTGGAATAAATAACATAAAATCATCAATATTAGATATGATTCAAAGCCTACAAACGAATATTCAGAAAAATGGGAGGGGAAAAGTGGAAGAGGAGGACTTTACAGGCATGATACTGCTCCCCGGCTCATTTTCTGGGAGCAGTAATTCACCAAGACCACATCGCGGACCACTGAACAAGAAAAAGAGTGACCAATCACAATTATATTTGAGAATGAAATAAACAGAATCCAGTGACCAAGCAATGATATAATACCTTCCTAAAAATCGTATGTCATTGGCAATCTTCATGAGAGAAGCAGCCACAGTATTGACAGCACCACTTGTTTCAACAAAAGCATCATGTGCAGCCTGACAAACCATCAATGAAGCAACGATTGCAACGATAAATTCCTCTGACAAACACAATGAATAGAAGGGAAATGACTCAAGGAGTTAGATATTACCAATGCTTCAAATTTGTTTTCAGCTGTTACAAAAGGCAAGCTCGTCTCCTCAGCAACTGCTGCAGCTATCTTCACATCAAACCTGAATGATATTCAAAGGAATAGTCAGGAGATTGCACCATAATATGCAATCCAAATAATGACTATAACCAAAAAAAATTGACTAAGAATCTACAGAACAGTAGATTTCCTCTCATGATTTGCATAAACCAAAGTGCCCTTTGAAGAAATGATAAGAAAACACATAACCCATTTAGTCTTGCACACAGAAACTCCCATATCTCATTTCACTTATCTTTCATACAATTGTAGGTTTCCTAGCTTTAATGAGCATGCCCACTTGCTTTCACTCAACCAATTCCAACAAATAGCTTATTTTCAGAAGAGCTCTTTCAAGTTCACACCCACTCTGCCTCTCCCAGCAACAAAAGGCACAGGCCTTGCTACAACAGATTGATGACAACCCATCAAATATTAACTCATGTGCTGCAACAAGAAAGTAACTTCAAAATCAATGCAAAGAGACAAGCTACTCCAAATGTTCACTTTGACCAAATGAACAATGTGTCCAAATTGAAAAGCATTTCACGAAACAGAAAAGTCCCCAAAACACTTGAAAGAATTGTTCATAGATTTAAAAGTCGAATCAAAGCACCAAGAATCCACGTATATAGCACATAAAAGAAAGCCTGAAGTCAAGTGACACTTTGTGATTATTAATACAGGAAATCACATTCTAATACCAAGAAGTGCTCATACCCTTTCTTTGTGTTTAATCCAGTTCCCACAGCAGTGCCTCCTTGTGCAAGCTGCAAATAACATTAAGTTCAATTGACTACACGAATAGTACAAGTACTTAAAAAAGGAAGAAGCACAGCTGAGGGTGTTAACCTGATACATCCTAGGTACAGTACACATAATTCTGTCAATTCCGTACTTAACCTGCAATTGAAGCACAAAGTTAGAGAACATAGTATTACACTCAAAAATGTAAAATTAAAAACCTTTGTTGATTAACTAGACTTGTTGACCTTCTACATATTAGATTTCCCTTGCAGTCAACAACATATTATGTTGTCTTATATTTTAGCTGAAGCATTCAGCACCATGGTGAGCCAAGTCTGCTGTAGCATGATATGAGATTGCCACAGAATATCTCATGTAATCATGGCACACCAAAAAAAAAAAGGTGCCGCAGATGATCTTATGTAACATAAAACTTGCACAATCCGAATGTCATATCTCTGAAATTATGAAATTTCACAGCAAGTACAAAAGCTGACTGAATTCTTCAACCTAGTTAAATTGAATTAATAACATATTTCCTCAGTAAAACCAAGTTGGTTACATTTCCAAATATAGTTTGACTTTTGAGTCTCACAGTATAAAAAAGTGGTTTCCACTGCATGACAACACCTTGGGTTGCTCTTTCTTTCGATCTTACTTTTTGCCTGATCAAAGTCAAGTCAGAGTTTTTCCTCTTCTTTTCAGCATAACATCATCTTTAAGCGTGCTACTCAATCAATAAACAAAGAGGTTGGGCAAGGGAGGGAACTACTTAGACGCAGCTATCAATAGGTTAAAAACAAGGTGACTTTAATGAGGTATAATTTAGGAGAAGTCTGTATGACACTAATAGCAAATAACGTACCTGAGTAGTATAACCACTGAACTCCTGACCAAGCGTCAAAGGTGTTGCATCTTGAGTGTGAGTCCGTCCAATCTTAATAATATCTTTAAATTCAACGGACTAAAGAAAAAATAAGAAAGAGAAATTATAAATCATAGTTGCATAAAAGGCCAAAGAAAGCTAGCAGACTGAACAAATAGCATACAGACTAAATTATTAATGCATAAGATTGCATTCATGATCTATAACGGCACAGAATCAGGTGTCATTCCATTACTAAAGCTTTAAAACTGCACCCATGAATGATAAGAATCCAATATTACCTCAAGGACTGGATCCAGTGGGATCCCTTTGAGCTTCAACAAAGATGTTTCGCAAATGCATGTACTGCATTCGAACGACATTCCAGACCTACCCTTCAACCCCACATGTCAAGTATAGAGAGACGGATGATGAAAAATCCTAGCTTAATTCCTAGCCACCTTTTACTGTTTTAATTTAATTTTTAATCAAACTTAACCCAAACCATCAACAAGAATCAGTTACTTGGTTATTAGTCACGTAGATGATTGTTTGGTACTTTTCACTACCATATTCTAGGAAATATAGAGAATCATGACACTGTACTGAAAGGGAGCCCTTGAGCAACGGTAAGGTTGTCTCCGTGTGACCAAAAGGTCATGAGTTCGAACCTTGGAATCAGCCACTGACAAAGTCAGGTTAGGCTGCCCACAATTCACCCCTTGAGGTGGGGCCCTTCCCCGGAGCTTGCGTGAACGCGAGATGCTTGTGCAACGGGCTACCCTTTAATCATGACACCGTACTAGTTTGGTTATAAAATAGTTTTAAAATAATGATAGATATACGTCAATTTTAACTTGAAGACATTATTATTTGCACTTTCACTAGAAAAATTAACATCTTAAATCCTTGCATCGCATGGGCTATTAAACAGCTAGTTATCAGTCAAAAGCTCTAAACTATCTACTAGAGCAAATTTCTTGTAAATGATCCCAAAAGAAAAACCAAACATTGCTAGTTGCTTCTACTATCTCATTAATGACAAATTGTCCCAAGAATCAGGTCGCGTATTACATCTGCAGCCTGCCAAAGAGCACTATGTGCCGGTTGCTATATCCATTATTTGTCACAAAGAGATTTTTCCAAATGAGAAACATGTTTGACTTCTAGATCAAATGAGGCAGAGGCAGGCCCCAACACCCCCCCCCCCCCAAAAAAAACCTAAAAAAAGGTGCAGAAAGAGAGGACCGGCCATTGAAACCCTCTCGCCCATAATTACTTTTTCTCCATACATTTGTGCAAGTGATCATTCGGTTATTCAATATGTTCATCCTATACCAGCATCTTATTGCTACTTGGTAAATATACCACACATTGCCATTCAGGAAAACAAAACATCTAGGATCATAAGTGCATTGCTTAAGACACTTTTTCTACCGATTATAAAGGCATATGAAAAACCAAAAACTGCAGATACAACCACAATGAAATCATGCAAAGAAGAATTTTCTTTTACAAGATTGAGCAATGAATGCTTATGTCCCTCACCTTAGCATGAAGAGAAGAATGTAGATTCTTCAAGTTTGGCAGCAACCTGGAATTAATTTCCATAGCCGCTGCAATATGCATCACCTACAGAAAATAAGATGTCAACAGAAGCGCAGCAAGTACCAAGCAATTAATCATTCTAAGCAGGATATAGCGCATTATCCATTTCACATTAAAAAAAAAAAAAAAAAACAGCAGAATCCTCACTCATTCACGTCTTTAAAGAAAATCCACTTTCTCCAACAAATTCAAATCTCAAACTCCAGATTCCATGTACAAACCACAAAAGAAGTAAAAAAAAAAAAAAAGCCCACTCACGGTCGGGAATGTGTCATTGGAAGACTGCGACCTATTCACATGATCATTTGGATGCACAAACTTCTCACCACGCTTGTGACCAAGGATCTCAGCTGCCCTGTTTGCGATAACCTGCATGCATTATACAGAACTGTGTCAAGGCTTGGGGGGGGGGGGGAGAGGTAGGTTGCCAAGCCAAGAGCATGCAAGAAGCCTATGTGCACCAACCTCATTGGCGTTCATGTTGCTCTGTGTACCACTACCAGTTTGCCATACAACAAGCGGAAAATGATCATTTAACTTGCCCTCAGCCACTTCTTGGGCAGCCTGCATGATTGCTTTTCCTATTGATGGGTCAAGGCCATACTCCATATTCACCTGCACAAACACATCCCAAAAGATTTGCACTCACAAGCTGTAACAATTGCTGATTAAATTGAACAGCACAGGTATACACACATCCATAGGAGCCACAGGTTACACCTACAACCAAAATAATACCAAAAGAAAATACACCCATCTAACTCACTCATGAGTCAACAATAAAATCATATCAGAATGTAGAAAATTCACTAGAAGTAGCCCACAATTTACCATTTAAAGCAAATTATTTTCTCATAGGAGCATTTATTGCAATTATTTCGACATACTTTCTGAGAGCAATAATAACAAGATGATGTTTGAAACTTATTGGCAAAGATAATAGGAGAATCATGAATACCTTGGCAGCACATTTCTTCAAAATACCGAAAGCTCGGATGATTGGCTCAGGCATACGTTCACGCTCCCCTCCAATTTCAAAGTTTTGCAGTGATCTCTGAGTTTGAGCTCCCCACAATCTAGAATAGTCAATCACAAGCACCAAACCATAGTGAGGCTCCAAAATGATTAAGGTTAAAAAAAAGGACCTAAAGCGGAACCCAGAACAATGAACTGCAACAAGAAGCAGCAAGGATCCAGACTCAGCGGGAAAGAGATCAACATGCAGGACCCTACCCTTCACAAGGTTTGTAAGACAATTCTCCTGAAGGCGTACTAGTAATAGGTTAAATGAAGATACTGATGGCAACAACTAGGGATCACAAAACAGATATCCATATATATATTATGAGAACTTGCGTAAGGGCACTACCACAAATCTCAATCAATATAAAGGCAACAACTGTAAATAATCGTATCTTGAGTAAGGAAGATAAGTAAAGCCAGCTCATGACGGCTTGTGAGCTAGCTTGTCCAAGTACACATCAAGCTTGGCTCACGAAAACATCAAGTACAATAAGCCTCAAACTTGGGATACAAATGAGTCAGTAAGCTCGGCTCAATAAGCTAATGCTGCTCATAAAGATAAAATCACGTATCGGCTTGATGTGTCATGCAATCTTCAAAACAGACCTATACGAATCAATACAAATATGAGCCTATTTTATCATGAAATTACTCCTTTGTTCATTGTGTATCATCCTCATCATACTTGTTGCCACCATACTTTTCCAACTGAATTCACATCTATTGTCTCTCATTCTAAGATGGCCTAGAAATATAGTTTTTCTCACCTCAGTTCTTAATCTCATTTTAGTGTTTGGTGTTTCAATAATTTCATATTATCAGTAACAATACTTGGGAAATGGAAAGCATTTGTTCGTGATTTGTAAGCTTATGTGAGCCAAATCTTGGGTAAACTTCCAAGTCTAGGCACAGCTTGATTAACTCAGTGGTCTAGGTAGTGCAGATCATCATCTATATAACTATATATCAAATTGGGTGAATCCACAAGTTTTTGGCAAGTGTCATAGCATTATTGGTTAGGATATTAATTACTATTTTAATTAATTTTATTTCTTTTAGCATGCATACAATTCTTTTTTATTTATTATATAACTTGCAAGACCTTCCATCTTCTCCTTAGTCAATTACTTGGAAATGACATTAATAAACAATAATATAAAAAAGTAGCACAAAAAGATCACATGTATAAGCAATAAAAAAAACAATAGATACAAAGATTCTTTAACTAATAAAATAAATCTGAACAATGAAAAAAAATCATTTATTGAATATTTATAATTCTGAACATTGACATAGTGATTCACTCAACCCTTGCATCGCAATGGAAATAGTTCTAGTTTTCTTTATTTTTAGCTCTCTCTTTCTAATTATATTCTCCACTACTAAACAGAAGGGGGAGGGGGCTCCCTCCATCATGTGAAAAACATTACTCTCATCTCAGCCAAGTTCCACTTAGCTACACATGAAGAGCTACATAGCACAGTTTACTCAGTTTTCAATATGATGTGCTTAATTGTTATTTATAAATTATGCAAAGCTACAAAATACTTTTGTTGTAAACTTTTAGTAATTTAAAGAACTGGTGACAATGATGCCCTTATTCAAACAATACATGAAAATGGGTTAAAGTCTATCAATTTTGGATCAGTTAGGGTAAAAGTGTACAACAAATGCAAGGTAGGTGTTCACCATTCTCCCTACGCAAAACTCTAGAAGTCTCCTTTCAGCATCTTAACCCACATGAACCACTATCCCAAGTCACTACTCGATATCAAAGCAATGAGCTTAGCATTACATTTGAATCAAAACAGATGAAACTCCTGCCAAATTTAAGACACAATAGGAAGAAATATACCAAATCCAGCATCAACAGGGATCGACATTTGGCAAAACTTTAATATTGAATGAAGTGGTTTAACGGCTGAACCATAATTTCATAGTATCAGTAAGAACTCAACAGCATGCTCCGTGCATCTTTCCAGTTTGCACAGTAACATTGGTCAACAGCAGCAGGCATAGATGAGTGGACCCAAAACATGAGTAATCCACAATTAATTTACAAAACAGCTATTAATCATCAACTAAGCATAAGGGAATCGTTACTAATAATCGAGTGGGAATTTCATAATGAAAACCACTGAAACGAAAATGTCATGTAAACCGCATCAGATCGAATCCAAGACATCAAATGTGTGGGGCTGTGTGTGTGTGTGTGTGGGTGTGTGTGTGAGTGAGAGAGAGAGAGAGAGAGAGAGAGAGAGAGATGTACTTGTCGGAAGGGACTTGGATGGGTCCGAAGGTGTCGCGCTCCTCCCTAAACGATGAAGAGTAGAACCTGAAGCAGGCATAACGGAGCGCCTCCGAGGTCGCCACCGCTGATCCGCCGGAGACACGACGACGTGCGATGAATATCGCCATTTTTACGCTCAATCGATCCTGCTTAGACTTGGCGCTGCGAGGAGGTGGAGAGAGAGAGAGAGAGAGAGAGAGAGGAGCAGGGGTGTTGATGGTTTTTTTTTTTTTTTTTATGTATGGGCGTCTGCTCCAATTTTTTGATTTGCGTGACAGCGCCCTTGACTTCCGAGGTGTCAGCCCGCGGTTGCAACTCGGATCTGGGTCAACTCGTTGGACCCTTCAATCCAATAGAACGGGCACCAACCGGTGTGGAATCAATGATATCAAGGGCTCACTCTAAAAGGTTATTTGGAATGGTAAAAATGCAGATTCCGCGACTTAAAATTTGTATCTGTGATGTCTCACAATAATCTTTCAAATTCGCTCAAAATGCTATACAAACATTTATGTCATTTCTTTATGTATATGAGAAATCTATCAATTTAATAAATTGTTCAATTCAAATCTAATTTTTGAATTATCAAATAATTCAAATAACCTTAGTTATGGTCAAATAGTCAAATACTTCGTTGTATGCTAACATCTTTTAATGATATAACAACAACAACAACAACAACAACTCCCAGTATGGGTTCCGCTTTCGCGGGGTCTGGGGAGATCCGATTGTAGGCAGCCTTACCCTTACCGGCATTCCTGCCTGTAGAGAGACTGATTTCAAAAGACCCACAAAAAGGATTTTGAGAAGGAAGAATTTGTGGAAATATTAAAAGGAAAACATGTTATAGCAAAAAGAAACTATAGTAAGGGATGCTTGAGATATACTAAAAGGAATCAGTCGTTGAAACTATAAATAAAAGACGATATATTAGAGGGAGGTGATATACCTGAACAATCAGCGGTAAGCAAACTAGAACTCTTCTCCGAGTACAGGGCAACCTGCATACAACATCTTTTAATGATATCATCTTTTTAAAAAAAATAATTCATGTTTAAGAAAGCAAAAAAATCTATATATCTCAAAAGGTTTACAATGTACTATTAATTAATGAAGTAAAAAAAAAAATTATTTTCCTTCCCCCCGGTCCTTACTTCCTTAACAACTTTTGTGTAGTATTGACCCAATAGGAGAACTGGCTGTCTATCTTTTTCCTTTAAAAAAAATCCAAATAGTTCATTGTATGATATTAAGGATCTGCTCTTTTCGTAGGTAAATAAGGGTTAATAAACATGTGAAGTTGGTAAAGATTGTAATAAATTGGCAGAAGGATTTTTTTTTTTTTTGAGAATGATTGGAAAAAATTAAAAAAAGTTGATAGCAGTTGGTTGAAATTGAATGATATTAGTTGGTTGAAGTTGGAGGATATTAATAAGAAATATAAATGAGTGAGAATTTTTTTATAAGAAATTTTGAAAGAAATTGGTTAGAGTTGCTAGAAGTTGGTTGAAGTTAAAAATAATCCAAAATTTTTTATTACAACTAGTGAAAATTAGTAGAAATTAGTTAAAATTGGTCGAAATGTGTAAAAGAGAATTTACTAACGAAAGAAAAACACCCTAAATTGAGGCGACCAGTTCATCGGTTGATTGGGCTTGGCCTCTTCATGAATTTGATTAGCGGATGAGATTCCAACCCAAATTGTGCCCATTATTTTGCTGCTAGTGCGCTTGGAGGAGGTTTCTTTAGTTTTGGCCCAGGGCTTAAGAGCTGTTCTACCTTTCCTGCATTCCAAGCTTGGCTCTTTGGGACTAGTGGTCTGTTTTTCATTTAGCTAGAAGAATCACGAGCAGTTTCTACATCAAAGATTCGAAATGGTCACAGGTGGAGCTCCAACAGTCGCTTAACCTAATTTTCAACCCCTTGGCAATTCACTTAAAACAAACCATAAATGTAAATTATTCTCTTGCATGGAGTGTAAACATAGTCAAAATTTTCATGCAAATATGGGAACCAATAAACCATCTTTTGGGAATCCTATGTGATAGTGCAAACCTAGTCGATTAACCTAGTTAGAAAAAGTTATTCTTATTTTGGTCATTGAACTTATATGGATTGAATAGGTTCTTCTGTAATGCAATTACATATCCATCCACTCATTAACTGTTAATTCGGAAAAGGAAACACCTAAACTATCACATGATGAATATAATTTTCCAATAAAACAACATAAAAATATGACAATGTAACAAAGATAGATGAGTTAATAAGCCAGTTGCCCATGTCAAAATTAAAATAAATAACTCATGAACATCACAAAACCAAGTAAAATTTCGCTCAAATATGGTTGCTGTTATTTTCTAAACCTATTGACAATATAATTCAAAGTTCAAACATAGTTCATTAGCTAAACCAGTATACAATAAATTATAGCATTTCTCCAAGCAAGGGCGAAACGAGGAAACTTTGTTATGGGAGACCATGAGCTATCAATAAAATCTAAATTCATACAAGTCTGTACACTCTATCTTGCTTAGATCCCGACCACTTAATATGATAGGCTATGCTATTTATTTTTCTTTTGTTTGGTGTGAGAATTGCAGGTAAAAAGGAATATAATGTTGTAGGTTTTTGTTAAAAAATGCAAACTAATTGTTATAAAAATTGAATTCAAAGGAAAATAGTAAGAAATTAAATACTGTTTAAACAAAAATTTCTTTTTCGAATGTCTATATGTGTTGTCAATAACATTCATTTCTATAGTCCCGCTATGATTAAAATTCTATTTTCAATATCCCATTGATGTTGCTATTCATTGAATCTCGATATTGCAGTATTGAGTAATGCATATGATGTTCGCTGTCGTATATTTTTAAAATCTCACAGTACATGGGTTGAGGGGTAAGGTAAGTGGGTCGGCGGTAGGGATAAAAGTTGTATCCGAACTCAAAAAACCAACCCCATTTATAGCAGGTATGGGTATGAAAAATTAAAAAAAATGATTATGGGGCGGCGCTGAAAACGGATATGAGTATGAGTTTTTGGGTATAGGTGTCACTCATCCCATACTCATACCCGCCCATACCCAATTTTTGTTTTGACAGTAAAATAAATTGTTGAGTAGAGTTTTGAACTTTGAAGGCGGGTAATTTGTTTAAAAAAATGGCCCCATACATACTCCAACTCATCCCCAACTATGCAATGCATTCATTTATATAGCTCATTTACTATGCCGATACATAAAGTCACGTGACTCACGACTCACAAATCTAAAATCCTAACTCATTTGTTGTGTCCCTTACTCTCTTATTTGTTGCGTCCCTCACTCCCTCACCCCAGTCATTTACAGAATGTAGTTTTTGTTCACGAGCTAAATATGAATATTGCACTTAATCCACTTGGCGTTGTATTTCTTTAGAACTTTTTGCCTAGTTGAATTTAGTTTTATGAATTTCTTTAGATAAATTAAATTATCGCACCTGATGGATATTATATTTTAATATTTGTATATATCCAAAATACCGATGGGTATGTGTATGGGGATAACTCCACCCGCCCCATTCCAATCCCCAGCCAGCAGGGAGCTCAATGGAGATTGAGATTCAACTAATAGAAGAGGAAATAGGAGAAACAAGACATTCGAACATGCGGCAATCACTAAAATCTTAACTCATCCATGCTTGGCAAACGTCAACCGTTACTGTATTACACACATATATAATACAGTGGATGGGTAATTTGAGAACACTCAGCACACCTCTACTTAGTTCTTTTAACTAAATTTTATAACTATTTGCTCAATTTTTAAAAATTATATTTCAACCCAATTAAAAGTACAAAATTTGAAGCGTGGTGAATGAATTAGGATTTAGGATATATGTATGACTAAGATTCTTTTTAAAATTTTATTGTGATAGTTATCGTATAGTGAGAATTATTATAAATGCATTCGTATTTATTGCACAAAGATTTCTGGGGAAATAGTAATAGCCTTAATTGCGATGTATCTAATGACAATCTCTATGCGAATCCAGAAGGAAGGCTAAGAGAAAACAACCCACAAGGAACCAATAAGAGAAGCCAGAAACCAACACTAGAAATGAAAATCCGGAAATGAGGGGACCAAAATCAAGTAGGAAACGATTGCTCCCGACTCCAACTCATCCCTCTTCCGTGGACTAGCTGGCTTGCCAATGGCTCTCACATTCCGTACGCCATTTTTCACGGGTTTTGGATGCGGAATTAGAACATTCTGGACTTCTTCAGTGGCCATATATCCCATTGGCCATTACTCAAGGTTCACATGGCCCTGTCCCCCTCTCCGTTCATGAAATTTTCGCACTTCTGTAACTATTAACGTTTATTTTCTTTTCCCGGTGGAGAATCTAATCTTACGTCTAGAAGACTAGAAAACGAATCATTAAACATTTACAATATGATATACAAATACATTATTTATTAGTATTTTGAAGTTGTGTTGTTTTGTATGTGGCTTTTATACGTAATTTTACCCCCCCAAAAAAAAGGAGAAGGATGTATTTTTTGTTGATCAATTCTTAAACATAAAAGATATAAATCAGGAATTAAATCATGTGTACCTGATAATCCTGTAAACGTGGTTAGGGATGAGGCCATGATTCTCACGCAGATCGAGTTCCCGTTTAGGGTGTATCGTTATGATGGCTAAGGTGAGGATGAGACTCACGAGAATAGAGAGGCAGAGAGGAGGCGTAAGATTGGTATCTTGATCTCTGCCTAATACCTCTATTTATATACACCCAAGGGGAAACCCTAATTAGGTCATAAGGGTAATTACGTCCATCAAATAATTACCAAATAATACGTAGGGTATTTATTAGGTCAATGATCAATTAATTAGATAAATGATAACTCAGGCCACATAAAAACGTGTCCAACATTCTCCCACTTGGCCGAGTAATCATTTATGATGAGTATTAGATAAGTCTGATCAGATTTTAATACTCATTTTAGTTCTAAACCGAAATTGTAGCAGAGAAATACAGTCATTAAATCGATATTCAATTCAAGACCCCCATTAATCATACTACAATACCAAATTTAAAACTTAAATAAGCTAAGGATCAAATTGACAATTAAACCCATAAGATTATTTTGTACATAAATGTTGTCTATATGTCTTTAGGCATGCGTAGACACATTCAGAGACAAAACAAACAAAACAATGAGGAAATTTTATTATTAAATGCAAGCAAGTACAATATGCAACTAAATAAGGTCTTTAGATAACCCCATCTTCGAAACATGTTCTTCGAAAATCTTAGGAGGAAGACCTTTAGTCATCGGATCCGCAAGCATATTCTTAGTACTTATATGCTCAATACAAAGTTTATTTTCCTCAACTCGCTCACGTACGAACAAGTACTTTGTATCAAGATATAAAGCAGCGCCAGTCGAACTGTTACTGTTCGAGAAACTAACGGCGGCTGAGTTATCACAATAAAGCTTCAATGGTCGAGAGATGGAATTAACTACTTTGAGTCCAGTGATAAGGTTTCTGAGCAACATTCCATGACAGGTTGCGTTGTACAGCGCAATGTATTCTGCCATCATCGTAGAAGTTGCAGTCAACTCTTGCTTATGACTCTTCCACGAGATAGGTCCGCCAGCTAACATAAAGATATACCCTGAAGTGGATTTCTTGTCATCTTTGCACTTAGCAAAGTCAGAATCAGAATAACCAACCACTTCTAAATTATCACTCCTTCTGTAAGTCAGTTTATAGTCTTTTGTCCCTTGTAGATATCGAAGAACTTTCTTAGCTGCTTTCCAGTGATCAAGACCAGGATTGGTCTGATAACGACCTAACATTCCAGCAATGTAAGCGATATCTGGACGAGTACAGACTTGTGCATACATAAGGCTTCCTACTACTGACGCATAAGGTATCATTCTCATCTGTTCTTTTTCAACCTCTGTTTTCGGACATTGAAATAAACCGAAAACATCTCCCTTAACTACTGGAGCCACAGAAGGAGAGCAATGTTGCATGTTATAACGTGTAAGGACACGCTCAATGTAAGCCTTTTGAGATAATCCCAAAATACCATTGACTCTATCTCGGTGTATTTCGATGCCAATAACATAAGAAGCCTCCCCGAGATCTTTCATGTCAAAATTACGCGAGAGTAAGCGCTTGGACTCATGCAACATGTCTAAACTATTACTTGCCAATAGAATGTCATCTACGTAAAGGACAAGTATAGTAAAGTTGCTCCCACTCATCTTGAGGTAGGCGCATTGATCCACTTGATTCTTTATGAAACCTTCTGACTTCAAGACTTGATGCAACTTTAGGTACCATTGACGTGATGCCTGCTTCAACCCGTATATGGATTTTTTTTAGCTTACAGACTAAGTGCTCTTGACCTTCAGATTTGAATCCTTCGGGTTGTTTCATGAACACTTCTTCATCCAAATCGCCATTAAGGAAAGCGGTTTTGACATCCATCTGATGTAGCTCTAAATCAAAATGAGCTGCAAGGGCCATAACAATTCTTAAGGAATCCTTTCGAGAGACAGGAGAAAAGGTCTCTTGATAGTCAATTCCCTCTTTCTGAGTGTAGCCCTTTGCAACCAATCTCGCTTTGTAGCGTTCAATGTTTCCATTCGGGTCCAGTTTTGTTTTGAAGACCCATTTACATCATACGGGTTTGACACCGTTGGGTAATTCAACCAAATCCCAAACATCATTTTTCTTCATGGAGTCAAGCTCTTCAATCATGGCTTTACTCCATTCGGAAGACTGATCACTGTTAATGGCTTCATTATAAGAGGTAGGATCAGTAAACTTTCCAGCATCCATTTCTGCTTCAGTCAGGTAGGTAATATAATCATCAAAGTTAGTATGCCTTTTAGACCTAGATGACCTCCTGAGCAAATTTTCAGGTTGAGCATTGGCGGCATTGTCTTGATGGTTATCATTTGAGGTGTCTTCATTTCCAGGTACATTAGGAGTAGGAGGTGGTGCAGTGTCCTGCGGATTGGCATTGAGTACAAAAGGAGTAATTGGAGGTAAAGTAATCGACAAGTCTCTCCCCCCCGCGTCTTGTACTTCTAGCAATTCATCATAAGGGTTTTCACTGCTCCCACTGACCTTAAAATCTTCAAGGAAATGAGCATCTTTGGTTTCTACAATGCGAGTGACATGGGAAGGACAATAAAATCTGTAACCTTTTGAGTGAGAAGGATAACCAATGAAGTAGCAAGTTACAGTTTTCATGTCGAGTTTCTTCAAGAAGGGATTATAAAGTTTAGCTTCGGCAAGACAACCCCATACTTTCATATATCTTAGACTCGGTTTCCTTCCTGTCCAGAGTTCATAAGGAGTTTTAGGGACAGCTTTAGAAGGAACCCTATTGAGTATATGAACAGCTGTTTTTAAGGCCTCGGTCCAGAGAAATAGAGGTAAACCTGAGTTGGCTAACATACTGCGTACCATGTCCATTAGGGTCTTATTTCTTCTCTCAGCAACACCGTTCTGTTGAGGAGTACCAGGCATGGTATATTGGTTTACAATCCCCTGGGCCTTGCAAAACTCATAAAATGGACCAGGAGCTTGACCTACATCAGTATGTCTACCATAATATTCACCTCCTCTATCTGATCTTACAACTTTTATCCGACGATCAAGTTGTTTTTCAACTTCAGTTTTATAATCTTTAAAAGTTGTAAGTGATTCAGATTTTTCCTTAATGAGATACAAGTACATATAACGAGAATAATCATCAATATAAGTGATAAATGAGTTATGTCCAGTTATTCCAGTGATAGAGTAAGGACAACTAATGTCAGTGTGAATGAGCTCTAATAAATTAGAACTCCTTGTGGCACCTTTCTTATTCACTGATGTCATTTTACCTTTAAGGCATTTGACACATGTTCCAAAATCATTGAAATCGAGAGATGGTAACACTTCATTCTTCACGAGTCTAGATAGACGTTCTCGTGAAATGTTGGCCTAAGCGTTGATGCCACAACATGGATGAAGTTTCTAAGTCTCGTTTTCGTTTTCTCTTTGTTAGTGTCTGATTGATATTATATGACAACAAAGATTTGGAAAAATCATCATCTAGTTCTAATTTATAGAGACCACCATCCAGAAAACCATGACCAAACACTTGAGAATTGAAACTAATAGTAAGTCTTCCATGACCATGAGAAACATCAAAACCGTCTATGTCTAACTTTGGTCCTGATACTAAATTCCGAGTAATCTCAGGAATATATAAGGTATCATAAAGTTTAATACATAAACCAGTTTTCATTATTAATTCTAAGGTTCCCATGGCTTCGACAGCTAATTCTGTTCCATTCCCCAGCTTAAGTGTTCTTCGGTTTCTTTCCAGCTTCTGGATTGTAAGGAATCCCTGAAGTGAGTTGGTTACATGAACCATAGAACCAGAGTCAAACCACCATGTATTAGTTGGAACATTTAAATTAAATGACTCAAGTATCATGTAAAGATGATTACCTTTCTTCGTCAGCCACTCTTTAAAGTCTTGGCAGTCTTTCTGTCTATGTCCTTCCTTGCGGCAGAACTTGCAGTAAGACTTCCCTTTGGAGTTCTTAGAGCTGGAAGAAGCACTTGCATCACGTTTCTGGACTTTAGAAACTTCCTTCTTATCGACATTTCTCTTCCTCTTCTTTGGATTAGTGGTCATGAGGTAAGCCACATCAGGTTTGTCCAGCTTCAGACGCTCTTCTTCTTGTACGCACATAGCAATCAACTCATTCATCGACCACTTGACCTTCTGGGTGTTGTAGTTGACCTTGAAAGCTTCAAAAGATGCAGGAAGAGAAGTCATTATGAAGTGCACCAGAAAACCTTCACTGATCTCCATGTCTAATCCCTTGAGCTTGCGGGCCATGTCGTTCATCATCATGATGTGCTCACGAATGCCGCTATTCCCGTCATATTTTGTAGTCACCATCTTCAAAATAAGAGTACTAGCATGTGCTTTAGAAGTTGCTTTGAATTGTTCCTCCACGGAAGCCAGATATGTTTTAGCATTAGATGAATCTGGAATAGCTCCCCTGATGATTATGCTGATGGAATTTTTAATAAGCATAAGAGCCATTCTGTCGCACCTCTCCCATCTCTCATGTACTATTTTATCTTCAGCAGTACTTTTATCAGTGAGGGCAGGAGGGGCAGGCTCTCTCAGTGCATAATCAAAATCCAACATGCCAAGAGTTAGCATCAGTGAATCTTTCCATGAAGAAAAATTAGCACCGTTCAAGGTCTCAATTCCCATATTTGGGGCTGATAATGGATTCAGATGAGAGAAATAAGACACAAAATTAAAGAAGAAGTTAAGAGGTAATGAACTAAGGCTGGCGAAGTTAAGGACCATTATATAGTAATGAAGCTGTGATAATAGTCTATTATAACACCAAAATAATAGACTAAATTTAATTCTACTCAAACAAATGGCTTTCACTTTGGTTATGACCACTTATTTAAGTATTATGAATAATAAAATAATGATGTGCAATTTGAATGTAACACATCACCTTTGGGCAGAAGTGAAACATTTAAATTTTAATGCACATATATATTTAGTTCGCAGTACACAATTATAACACATCATCTTTGGACAGAAGTGAAATATTATGTATTTAAGGCGAGTGTCATGCAAATATCTGTTTAAGGATATGCACTAAATGACAATGCTTAATAAGGCTTGAAATAAATTTCACAAATGTTACACATCACCTTTGGGCAGAAGTGTACTCTAAGGTATTGTTCAAGTCAAGCAAAATAAATCAATTTAACTAATCATAAAATGAATTTTATTTAAGATTAGTCAAATGACTTATAAATTTAATGTTAATAATTAATTAACCGCAAAAGTTAAAGCGATTCGGGCGGGGCTACAAAAAAATTTGGGGACCCATTGAAATTGATTTAATTAAAAGGCGTATAAGGCAAGAGATTTTCAAGTAAAAAGATTTAACCTTTTCAATGGTATTTTAGCATATCCCTTACTTAGTTTTGCTATTCTAGGTAAAATAAATTCATAAATAAGGAAATAGAATATATTATGCAAAAGTGAGATATGCCATACAATTTAAGGAAACACAATTATATTCCAAAACAAATACCAGAATTAGAAGATTTCATCAAAATAAGGATGAACACTTCAAATAATTCATCACAAATTATACTTGCTGATATTCGAAGCATAAGAAAGTAATTTTATGGATTAATTCCGAAAAACTTAGATCTTAATTTTAAGGAAAAGTAATGCTGATGTCCGAAAATAAAAAGAATTGATTCATCAACATAAGGCTCTGATACCACATGTTGATCAATTCTTAAACATAAAAGATATAAATCAGGAATTAAATCATGTGTACCTGATAATCCTGTAAACGTGGTTAGGGATGAGGCCATGATTCTCACGCAGATCGAGTTCCCGTTTAGGGTGTATCGTTATGATAGGCTAAGGTGAGGATGAGACTCACGAGAATAGAGAGGCAGAGAGGAGGCGTAAGATTGGTATCTTGATCTCTGCCTAATACCTCTATTTATATACACCCAAGGGGAAACCCTAATTAGGTCATAAGGGTAATTACGTCCATCAAATAATTACCAAATAATACGTAGGGTATTTATTAGGTCAATGATCAATTAATTAGATAAATGATAACTCAGGCCACATAAAAACGTGTCCAACATTTTTAATTTGACAAGAAAAAACTCAAAAAGCAAATCATCCCATGCTACTGCAGGAAGGGTGATCATCTTTAGAAAACAACTAACATTAGATGCATGTGAGAAGTTTCTGGCTAAGTTCGCAACCCAATTTAGGGTGTAATGTTCAATAATTTCTATTAAAATATTCACGTAAAAATATAAATCAACATTATTGTATAAACTAATTTAGCATGATTTAAGCTATATTGTCGAACTCTAAAACAAGCATCATAATAATATTAAGTAATAGTCGCTGGAAGCGTTAAACCAATGGAGTTAATGTGGGGTCTTTCTATTTCTTATTCTATTATGTGGATATTTATTTCTTGTATCTCATTTCTCTATATTGTCATCGATGACGATAAGTAAAATTCTTGAAAAAAGGCTGCTTAATCGGTTGAATTATGCATCATTTCAACAAAAAAAAAAGATTGTGTTCATATGAAGTGAAGGATGTTGTACGTGATGGGCTCAAAACATGTATGGATCATTCCCATCGTTTTCACTTGAAAAGTCTTCCAATAAATTGTAAAACAAATTTCGGCACGATTTAAGTGAATTTTTCTTATTCTTGACCCATAAATCTTAACCCTGAAATTTGATGTGTCCTTCCTCGTATCATATATATAATCACTTAGATAATGTTTGGTTGGATGTAAACAATATTATAATGCAAATGTTGGAACTATATTTTCATATTATCTTGCTTTATTGTAAGAAAGTATTGTAAATAACAATTATACTGTGATTATGATTACTACATGAATTTAATTGAGCAGAGAATTTTTCCCAGATCTGCTATAGCGCTATCAGCATAAGACGTCAGCAATCAACAATTAATATACAACTAATTAATTAAGGAAGAAAAAAAGAGCTGAAGAAGGCATATCAACACGTTCGAGTCCTCTCGCTGGAAAAATGATGGGATGAATCACAATCAGCATTAATCATGTCAAGCAGCTTTCCTTGGAGCTCCTCTAAACCGTGTCCCTTCTTCTGACCATGCAACAATATTACAGTCAGAACTCCAAGATGTGAGGTTTTATTTAGCAAAAGTAAACCCACAGTAACAAAATAAAAATAAAAATAAAAATAAATAATAGGATGCCTAGGTAAGGTTGGGGTCAACTAGGGGTGGATAATAGACTGGATTGAGCTGGACTGAGCCATCCTATTAACTAAACGGACCTGGTTGGGTCCAGTATATTTGTTAATAGGCTTGTCTGGGTTATGGGCCAAATGAACTTGGTCCATCAATGACCCGTCAATTACCACCTAGAGAATGTTTTTGGTGAGTTATTTTTTCAACTAATGTCTTTGTAATTTTCCAACCAAATTAAAATGGTCCAAATCCAAAGTAAAAAAAATACACAACCAGGATAATAAACGGGTCGGGTTGACCCATGGGCAGCCTGCTTTAGGCCCGTTTAAAAACGAAATAAATTTGTGCAAAACAACGGTATATAATAATTATTGTTATGTACAAAGTATTAGTAATGAACTTAACTAATTGGAACATATAAGCTAGTGTGTCCATTAGGTTAAAAAACTAATGGGTCACTAAATGGACCGTTAATGGACTAGCCCAATCCGACCCGTTCATATGCCTTAATGGGCTGACCCATTATTGGTTCAGTCCATAATTGACCCGACCCTTTATTAACCCTATTTTAAATGAGTCGACCGCTTAACCCAATGAGTATCCGATCCGTTGCCTACCCCTAGGGTCAACTATAACGTACCCTAGTTTATCGCTCCTCTTTTGAAATCATAACCTTCTCGTCCCCTTCTCTACACATTGGAAAATTATAGTTTCTTCTTCTTTTCCTTAGAGGCTACCAGGCTAACATCAATGTTTCCCCAATGGAAAGCCCCAGTCATTCCTTTATTCATGTTAGACCATTAGTTTTGCTAACAATTATTATTTCTCTGTTTGCGATAGTCTCTCCCACCCTTTTCTAATGGTTGGTGTTGTCTATTCCTTTTAGAGCAAATCTATCGACTTATCATCTCATTGTGCTTACATCGGATTAGATTTTTAATAGAGTGGAAGATTAGTCTACAGCATATGTCAATTCTTCGAATTCGAACTACCATAAAAAAATAAATCATGTGATTTGTGAATTTGATACATGCTTTGGTTAGAATCATGGGCTCTTGATCATATTTCAGCCATTCGACAGATCTAATTTTAAGTTGTTCAAACTAAGTACAATTTGATTAGGGTGAGAAACTAGAACCCTTTAAATGAATTATTACCTGCAAAAACAATATTAGTACTAGAAGGAAATGAACAGTGAATACTAGATCATGAAAAAACTGTATTATCAGAAGCAGTTCCTATAGGCATACTTCTGGAAACTGAATGCTGCCAAAAGGAATTTGAAGCACGATTCCCGCCCCTAAATTCTTGTTCCCCTTCCGATTGTTGTTGTGGCGCCCTTTCCCTTTGCCACCTTGGCCACGATTGTTGTTGCAGGTAGAGTTACCATATTTAGTAGATGTAGCAAAAGCTTGATGTTGCACAGGATGAGCATCATTTGACTTTAGAAACTTAAAACGCTGCTAATAATGAATTAACTTGGAACGAAGATCATCAAAAGTAATCAAATTGGACCCATAAGAAAGAGTAGTGACTAAGGTGTGATAATCCTCATCTAAGCCATTCAAAGTAAGCTGAACCAAATCAATGTCAGCGACAGGGGTTCTAATAGAAGCCAAAGAATCTGCAATGTGCTTAATCTACTAGAGATGATCCTCCATAGATTGTTTAGGATCTTTCGAAAGATTGGTTGAAGTCCAACGAAGATCCATAGCCTGAGTAAGACTAGCAGTATTAAACTGCTGAGAAAGCCTATCCCAAATTTGTTTGGAATGAATAACGCCATGCACTTCAGTCAGCAATTCAGGCGAAATAGTAGCAAATAGCCAGGAACGTATAAGTTGGTCAAGACGAAGCCAAACAGAATATGTGGGATTTGGGATGTTGGGTGTTGAATACCATGAACATCAAGAATACACGTTAAAAGAGTTTCAATAGTACCATCAAAAAACCCACTTAGTTGCTGTGTGACAAGAAAGGCGATGAACTGAGTGCTCCAAGAAAGAAAGCCTTCCACAACACTAAGAACCGCAGTAACAAAATTCTTGACGTTCAAAGAAAAGAGATTCGGATGGAGAGGAGGGAGGTTACCGCCAAGCTGCAGCCAGGGGTGGGCGGCGGGGTCAGCGATAGGTGGCGGGACAGCGCTGGACGTTGGTGGTAGAGAGTATAAGACTCCCGGCCAGCTATAGGAGACACCGTCGGTAGAGGAGAGCGGCAGAATGGGCTAGGGGATGGTTGGAGGAGGCATCCCAAGCAAAGTTACGGAACCAAATGGCAGTGGCAGAAAAGCTCCGTAGGACAGCCCATGAAATGACGTCAGCGGTGGCAGGGGAAGAGAAGGCGAAGAGGGAGCCGTGGTTGGTGCCGACGGAGGGGAAGAACAGCTCAACGAAGTACCTGAGACCGGCAGAGGGGTGATCAGAAAGGAGGGGTCCGACATGGCTGTGATGGCAATTAGGGCAGCGTTAGGGTTCCGAGAAGGAGAGAGAGACACGAAGGGAGGATGGCGTGGAGAGGAAGAAAAGAAAAAAAATTAGATTTTAGGTTCGTGGCTCTAATACTATGTTAGGGGGAGCCTTCCTGAGCGAGAGGTCTCAAGTTCAAATCTCAGCAGCCCCTATATTGACTTATTGTGCAAGGTAGGGGGAGCCTTTACAGCATCCACACTTCAAGCCCAAAAGGCATTCGCGTGAGGGGGCATGTTAGTGGATAAACCTATTCCTGGACCTTCAACCACTAGCTTAAACTTTTGGTTGAGATAGTTCTTGAACATGTATATATATTTTTCCAACTTGTATTTGTCATATAGATAATTTTTAATATGTGATGTTGATGTGACTTGTAGGAGTATATACTCTTAGGTGTATGATATAGATTTTGGTATAAACATAAGCAACTTTTTCCTATAAGTATTGGAACTAATAAAGCATCTTTTAGGAATCCAAAAATAGTTTTTCGAAAGTACATTTTAAACTTTAAAAGGGTCTTTCAAAAAAAAGAAATAGATAATTAGAAAAAGTGATTCTTGATTTTGCTCATTGAGCTTAATTATATAGATTGAATAGTTTCATCTGTATTGCAATTACACATAATCCACTTAACAATGGTTAATTCGGAAAGGAAACACCTAAACTATCACAGGATGAATATAATTTTCAAATAAAATAACATGAAAATATGGCATTATTTCTTATTTTAGAACAAACAACAAAGATAGATGAGCCAGTTGTCCATGTCAACCTCCAATTGTTATTTGCTAATTCAAAAAATAATTGTTATTCAAAGTTCAACATGTTTCATTAGCTAAATCAGTAAACATGATTGAGTTCAAGCTGACCCCAACCTCCAATTTTTATTTGCTAATTAAACCCAACCTCCAATTCTTTTGAGCATATTCTCGAGGATTGGCAATAACACTCTGTTTGAGAACCGTGAGCATCATTCTCACACTTTGTGTTGGAATATGAGAGTGGGTATTATCCCACATTGATAAAAAATACAAAGAATATGAAAGTAGATATTGTCCCACATTAAGAAAATTAAAGGATTTGAGCTTGTATGTATGACTCTTTGTTAATTACCAAATTGATATAAAAAATTTAACATGGTATCAGAGCGGGTTGTTCGATCTTTGATTTGTCACCGTCCCCCATTTGATTAAAAATTGTATACATGTGTTGGGCCTTATTAGTAGCCCACACGCGAGGGGGTGTATTGGAGTATGAGAGTGGGTATTGTCCCACATTGATAAAAAATACAAAGAATATGAAAGTGGATGTTATCCCACATTGATAAAATTGAAGGGCTTGAGTATGTATATAAGCGTGTGAGTTACTCTACCTATCGCCAATTGGTGTTGGGATGGAACCTCATTTGACCTTATGTGCATGACCCGTTGTTGAAAGCCTAATTAATAAAAAAATTTAACACTTTGTTGCCCAAACTTGATTTCCTCATCCGTGAACACAATGCAAGCACCACATCATCATTGCCTCCTTTAGGATCTGTTTGGATGGGGAGTAAAAGAGATTAAGGAGTAATGAGTATGTACTCCTCCTTACCCTTATTTGAGAGTAACAAGAGGAGAGTAAGGAGGGATAAGGAAGAGTAACTCTTACTCTTACTCCCCATTGCCCCTATTTCTTTACTCTCTAATTTGGGGTGTAAGGAGGAGTAAGTGAGGAGTAAGATAGTTCATTTTACTTATTTACGCACATAAATCTAATTATAATTAGGGGTGTTCAAAAATATCCAAAACTAAATATCCGATTCGAAAACCCGATACCTGAACCAAAAATTCCGGTACCTGAAATATTTGAAAAATTCGGTTCGGGTACCTGAACCGATAATTTTTTGGATATTTGGTTCGGGTACGGGTCGGTCAATTTACAAATTCGGGTACCCGAAAACCCGATTTTTAAAAAATTTTTTAAATTGTTTTTTTGGTTTTCAATAACACTAAAGCTTTGATGTGTTGCATTGCTTGGTTAGGATGCTTAGCATATTAGTAATTTAGTATTTTGGATTTGGACTGCTTGAGTTCTAATCATTTGGGCCATGAGCATGGTATGATGCTAAGGTACAATATTAATGAGCTTTTCGTAGTGTGAAGTAATTGAAATTTGATTGTTATGTGATGATGTTGTATGGTATTTTGGTTTTAGGGCACAAACAAGAGTGGGTAATTAGATATGCATGTGGTTTAGGGCATAAAGAAGGAGTTGACCTTTTAAGGAAATTACAACAATTATCCAAAAAAGGGGACAAAAAAGTTTGGATTATTATGCAACAAAATTGCTTGGTAAAAAAAGAAGGTTCACAAAAATTGAGTTATTGGGTAACTAAAAATCCGAACCAAGATTATCGGGTACCTGAAATTGGATATCCGATAATTTTCGGTTCGGATATGGTTCGCCATCTATCCAACCCGAAATGTTGGGTACTCGAACCGAAATCTCTTTTGGTTCGGGTACTAGAGCAATGAACACTCCTAATTATAATATATTTTAATCTATTTTGTAAGGGCAAATATGTTAATGCATTCATTTACTCTTATTTACTCCCCTTATACTCCCAAACAAGGGAAAGCGACTCGCTCTTATGTACTATCCTTTACTTTTACTCCTCCTTACTCTTATTTACTCTTACTCCTCTAATTTACTCCACTCTCAAACGGATCCTTAGGGTTGTCTTGGCGTATCATTTTGCAGATGCAACCTCCACCATGCAGGGCTTCAAATTTGACTCCATGGACAATACATCACTGGTAGATCTATGATGCAGGTTGGAGTGTCCATGGACACCCCTAGTTAAAAAAAATTCTAATGAACTATATTTTGAAAGGGATTAGATCAGTATATATAGACGTTCTTAAAATAGTCAGTTTAATAGATGGACATCCTTGTTCTATACATCTAGATCCAACACTGCAATAGATTCTAACCTATTTTCAAACACTTTGCCTTCAATTGTATCGAACTTGTGGAAGAAGTTTTCTAGATCGATTTGCAATTAAATGAGCACCAGGTAAACAATTTGAATTGCATACAATACACAGGATAAACTATGTTCAAGAAGATCTGGCTTTATGGCATTTGATATGAAATTAATAGAGGCAAAAAAGTTAGCCACTAAGATCACTAGTCGAAAATATATATGATTACCAATTTTCTACGTAGGGAAAATACAAGCCATCTATCTGAAAATAAAAATTTGAGACTATTTTGAGCTTTCTAATCGAGAAGAGAATCAACGGGATTATTTCAATTGCCGAATACAGAGAAAATAGTAAGATCGCTAAAAAAAGAAAAAAGAATCTCGAAATACGACAATTTTCTTTTACATTTGCACATGGAAGTTAATTGAAATGAGAATTTTTCCTAGATCTGCTATCAACATAAGATGTCAGCAATCAACAATCACATATACAACTAATTAATTAAGCCAAAAAAGAAACAAAGGAGCTGAAGAATGCATCAACTGGTTCGAGTCCTCTTGCTGGAAAAATGTTGGGATGAATTGCACTCAGCATTAAGCATGTCAAGCAGCATTCCTTGAAGCTCCTCCAAACTGTGTCCCTGCTTCTGACCATGCAATAATATTATAATAAGAACTCCAAAATGTGAGATCTTATTTAGCAAAAGTGAACCTAAAGTAGCAAAATAAAATAAAAAATAAATAATAGGTTGTCTAGGTAAGGTTAGGATCGACTATAACATACCCTAGTCTATCGCTCCTCTTTTGAAAATCACAACCTTCTCGCCCCCTTTCTCTAGACTCTAGAAAATTCTAGTTTCTTCTTCTTCTCCTTAGAGGCTACCATTAGTTTTTTCCCAATGGAAAACCCCAGTCCTTCCTTTATTTATGTCATTCCTTTTAGTTTTATTAACAATTATTCTCTCTCTATTTGTGATAGTCTCTCCCCATCCTTTTCTAATATTAATGGGTGGTGTTGTCTTTTCCTTTTAGAGCGAACCTATCAACTTATCATCTCATTCCGCTTACATTGGATCAGATTTTTAATTGAGTGGGAGATTAGTCTACAACAAATGTTAATTCTTCGAATTCGAACTACCATAAAAAAATGAATCCTGTGATCAGTGAATTTGATATATGCTTTGGTCAGAATGAAGGACTCTTGATTATATTTCAGCCATTCGACAGATCTAATTTTAAGTTGTTGAAACTAAGTACAATTAGATTAGGGTGAGTTTTGTCCAATTAGCAGCTAAATTATTGGAATGGAAGATTTGATTTGGGAAGAGTAAATAGACCTGGCGTCTAGTATTGTGCATCATTGCTGCCATCTCCTGCATGAAGTCCGAAAAACCCTACACCCATAATTTCTCCATGATCTCTTAATTATCAGCAACCCAACTAAACCATAAGATAATTTAATGGAGGACAGGACACGGCATTCATCACAATTCTCTCACCTCATCATCATCATCTGATAGCAGGTCATATAACCCAGCATCATAAACTGACCTCTTGCCTTTATCAGATAAAACTGCAAAAAAACACAAGAAGTTCAACACTTCAACCTGATATTACCTGAATTGAAATTGCCCGAATCTAAAACATAACATATATATGATATTACTCATATTAGTATGTAACAAGCCAACCTATGTGCTGACAATTGCTGCAATATTAGCTTAAAAATTCAGTTAATAATACCTGAATAAGCCTGTTGAATTTCCTGAAACTTCTTTTTAGCTTCTCCTGCAATTGTTGGATCTTTCATCCGCCTATCTGGGTGCCATTTCTGCATTCCCCCCCCCCCCCAACTATCCCCATCACTTCATTTCTTCCTAAAATAAAATAAAAAAAATCCCAACAAGAAAAAAAAAGGAAATTTACCAACGCAAGCTTGCGATAAGCTGCACGAATTTCATCAGGGGTGGCCTGTTTACAGAGGCCCAGCACTGAGTAATAGCAAATACCGGAAGAGTTATTAGGAGAGATACTGTCAAAATCTTCAGACATTTTCCTTTTTTTTCTTTTTTAGAAATTCAAGAAGATTTGGATTTGATGTTAGAGCATTTGAAGAGAGAAAAACACCGGAAGATGGAGATAGAAAAATATTTTGCAGAGTAGGTTTAAGGTTGACAAATTTATCAGGCGAATTTTAAGTAAATATCTGTGGTGGTGGTGGGGAGTTGAAAAAACACAGGAGAATGCGTTTCTCTGGTTCTCTTACTCTGACTCGGAAGAACCTTCTGGAGAGTTTTTGCTTGCATAATTACCCAAGTCCGAACCCAAAAAGAAAAAAAAAAAAAAGGGCATTTAGACTAATGTAATGCTTCATTATTTGCACTTTTTTTCTAATTTTTTGTTTTCCTTTCGGGTGTTCCTATCTCCCACCCTGTCATCGTACTACACTGGACGTTTTTTTTCCCATTCTTTTTCTTTTTTTTTTTTTTCCTTTATTCGGTAGAATGAGAGCGGCTAAGTCATAACTGTAATGGTTTAGACTCGATCATGGACAAATAGGGTTCAACTTGGGGACAAATCTTTAGTTCCATAGTTGTTCCCCTCATGAGAAGGTGTTGGGCCTGTTGGCTCCTAGATTTTAGTCCCGACATTCGAATAATTACCGATAAAAATTTCAAAATCTTAGGTAACTAATTATGTATCTCAGAAAAATGTACTCTCAAAAAAAAAAAATCTAATACCCCAAAAATCACACCGCCAAGCGAGGGATGGGGGTATGATGTAGTAGTCTTACCTCCTGAATTGCAAAATTACAGAGAGACTACTTCTGATTGACCTTAAATTTAAAAATTGTAAACTGCCTACTATTCCACAGAAATCGAGCAGAGGAAGTTTAGAGAGACATTTTACTTTAATCCATACAATCCAAATTGAAAAATAGTCCAGACTTGTTTTTTTTAGTATTTATTTCGCTTTTATGACTTTTGAGAATACACATTATTTGGTGTATGATATACGCTTTGAAAATCTCATGGGTTATTATTGGACACATTATTATTCATTTTAAGAGAAAATACGAAGATCTAATTTGAATGATCTATTTTGTGTATCTTGTCATATTAAGCGATTATGGATTATTTCACACTTACATGTTTGATAGTAGTATATTTTAACGACATTTTGAATGGAATATAAGATTACAACCCCCCAACTAAAAAGGATTCGCTTCATAAAAATAGAAAAATAAGAGAGAATATATTGTTGAATTTCATTGATGCAAATAAATCTCTTTCAAAACAAGCAGGACTCCTTTACTTTTTAGTCTCTCAATTCGTATACAAATACAAGCAACTGGAGTTATTGCTCAACCGTATACATTAAAAACATTTACAAAAGAAATAAAAAATTTGTCGTATATCAACACACCTCTCTCTCTCTCGCACACCCACACCCACACCCTCAAACCACCCGTAATTAAGGGACAATCCCCCCGCCCCCCCCCCGCCCCCCAAAAAAAGTAACGAAAACGTTGGCCTCGGCAAAGGGGACGTTTTAACTACTTTCTGTTGGCAATTCTTCGCTTGCCCTCAGCTGAAATTTGTCTTCCATTTCTCATAGGTGGAGTCCCATTTGGAAGTTTCCTTGATGGCGTCGGAATCATAGACTTGCTACAAGGATTCAAAAATGTGTTACGATGTATTGATACAAAGCAACATCCAATATGAATCTCGTTAATGCAAGGTCTAAATATGAAATATGTAGAGTCGTATCTTTAACAGACTTATTGTTCTTAAGGATCCCTCCCCCCCAAAAAAAAACTATGGGGCGATCTGTATCTTAAAATTTATCAGACAGTAGACTTTTCATAATAAGAATTCCTTAAGATTAGAGTATATAGAGTTATTAGTTATAGACGAACTCAACATGCTCGTCTTTTTTAGTAATAGGCCTAACTACGTAGATCTTGACCTCCTCAGACCCTATTTTATTGTGGTTGTTGTCTATTGAATAAGCATGCATGAGACCTTATGCTAGCAAGGAAAGGCGCAAGGTTAAAGCAAGTACTTGCTTACCTCAAGTCTGGACTCTTAGCTGGCTTGGCATCGAGTTTCTTGGTCTTTGATCCTCCATTGGAAAGAGTAGGAAGTTTAGTATGATTGAACTGCCACAGCAGATCTGGCTCAGATGAGTCACTCGTGCCAGCATCAAGCTCATCTAAATAATCAGCATTGGTTACTTCACATTGATTGCTTCCGTTGAACATGTTATATGATTGTTCTGAATATAGCTTGGTACCATCCGGGAAATATTTCTGGAAGAAGGATTCAGATAGGTTTCCGTTATTTGTTTCCCAGCAATTAAATGGATTTTCTGCTTTTGTAAGAGAATCTTGCTTATTCACCATGATCTTATCCACCCATTCGCCAGAATCCATGTCTTTGTCATCATCTCCATAGTTGTTCCGGCCAGGAGAATTTACGGGGGGCCATGAAGGTGAATTCTTTAGCAATTCATCAAGATCAAAACTGTGTGTTTTCTGTCTTCGTGTAGACTTGGTGTTTGCCTGCAAAACCAAAGGATTGATCTTGCTGAGACCAGGCAGAGAAAAAGATTGTTAACTATAATTTATCACGTATGAGAGAGTTAAATTGTGGTTTAGTGTCTTCTGCCTTGCCATACAACTCATCTTGAATTCTGACACTAGGCCTACTTAGACTGTTTCCAAACTGGCAAGATAGTCATAGTCTCATAGACGAATTATCAGTTGACACTGTTTAATTCCACTTTGCTTTTACTATCTTGTAATTCCTTTTGTTTCGGCTACACTGGACTAAAGCAACATGTCTCGTCAATTGTAGGCGGTTGACGTCTTCCAAATACAGGTCCACATGAAACAAACTCTTTGCTATCAAGTTACTGGGCAAGATTGCCCTCATTTGCCCCATTACCCCACCCTAGGCGAGACTTTGTGATATTGGTTTGAACATAGCATATCTTGTATTTGTTTTCATTAAGCTTTTGAATAAGTCCAAGCCCCAATGCCACCAGAATTTATATATATATCCTAAGCCAATTAACTCATAGAGAAATTAGCCAACAGTTTTTGTTTTCAAATGGTAAACTTTTCACAAATGAGACATGAGATATATCAGTAAAGGAAAGAGTAATTCTATCCCCAGAAAAACTGGACAGACTAGAAGATAGAGCTAAACCACTGTATCTACTTGCAACAAAAGTAGATATCATTCTTGATACGGAAGAAGTTGGCAAATATTTGTTACCTCTATGTTTGCGACGTCTAACATTGGTTGTCGGTGCCTGCTGCTTTTGATCAATGCATCTCCACTATTCTGATTAGAACAAAGAGGAGAAAAGTCACCGCCTTTCCCCCTACATCTCTCAGGGCTGCTGGATCCTGAATGAAGTGAAGGGGCAGGCTCACCTCCCTTCCTTGCCAAAGCTGCTTTGAGGCTGGCAATCTGGAAAAAACATACAATCAATGAGATATGGAAAGAGAACTGATGGAAAAATTGATAAAGCACGCAATAGACACCAAAATTGACTTTGTACCTGCTCCTTGAGCTCATTTACATCTGCACTGTCTTTGTTGACTCGTGCAGCACCAAGCTCAACTGTTGCCACCCTCTCTGCAAATTTAAGTGTACTTAAGGTTTCTCCAACAGCTTCAGGTTCAGGGCTTATGTGAACAAACATTAGTGTCTTAGCCTGCCCTCCTGCAATACAAATTAGATCATGTCAGCTTATTAATTATAAAGTATTGTTGAAAGCTATGCTAGTTGGGCTAGATTACAGGAGTGTGATACAACTATAACCATGTCAAAAGGGTCGAATTTCGAACGAGGGTACTTGTTGTGAAATGAACAAACAGTCAGAGTAACATAGGCTAATGTATTTCAATTGAAAGAGTTGTGTCTTATTGACTTCACCTAACGAATCTTGGAGCAACTGTGTTAATTTGCTGTTTCTGTATGGCACATGTGCACTCTTTTGGGCAAGCGAAGCAATCACGTCACCCAAAGCAGAGAGGGACTTGTTAATGTGCTGTGCTTCTTTCAACCTATCTCCGGTCACCTCTGATTTGTCTACCCTCTCACTTCCTGCCAGGTCAACCAGGTGCATACACCCACGAAGTGTGGTGCCATTTGTCAAGTTTCTCCCTTGAACATGAACAGTCAAGCAGCTGTAGATTTTAAAAACTCACATAAGTTCACCATGCAACTTAAAAAAGCTGAAACAAGCAGAAAGGGGCATATATGATACCTATGAGAGCGACTACTTCTGTCATTTAAAGCTGTCGCACCAACTGCTCGGTTGCGTTGTCCAATGTTCATCAAATGAATAACATCAGATGTTGATGACACAGGAACAAGGCTTGCTTCTGGTACGTTAAGTCCATTCTGTGAACTATTGCGTATTTCTAATGTATAAATAAATTAAGGAAAAAAGATGGAAGAATCATTTTGTGGAAACCCGTGTCTTCACCATTTCAAAAGATACAAAGGCTCATTAAAATTCTAAATGTACTTGGCACACAAATATTCTCATATCTTCATCTCATGATATCATACAAATTTTACCGACAACAAATAAACCCAAGTATATCAAGTTTTGAAAGGATATCTTTTATTGAGGCCATCACTGTTGAGAAGATCTCTGACTTGCTCATTGTAAATCTCAATCATCTGGACAGCAACATCATAGCGGAAAGCATCTCTCCTTTTTTCCGCAAGACAAAACAAGTCACCCAAAGATCTGTAGTTCACACCTTGGCTCTGCTCTGTGAGTTCTTTTGGTCCAGACTAGATACATAAACAATACAAGGCTTGTCAGAAATGGATACCAATTCAACATTTTCCTTAAGAAACCCAGAGGAAATAATACATTACCATTGTGTAAGTTTTCCCAGAGCCTGTTTGCCCATACGCAAATATACAAACATTGTAACCATCAAGTACAGAACGAATTAATGGCTGCATGTCAGAGAAAACTTCAGCTGCATACATAAAGAAAGACCCAAGTCAGAAACAATTCACACTGCAAGGAAACCGAGAAAATATTTTGGAAAGTACATACATGAAGTATCCATGAATACTAACCCTGAGTAGCTGATGGCCCAAAAACTTTGTTAAAGCTGAAGGACTTTAGACCCTTTCCGTATTTAGATGGTGCCCTGATGGCAATATTCCCTTCCTCGAAGTGTTCAATGGTGCTCATCTGGCTGGACTGGCCACTCAGGAATGGTCTAACACGACAATAGACCCTAATACTTCCTGCTCAGAAGAAAATCAGGGATGAGTTGCCATCAATTTTGGGCGAGACAAGAACCACAGCAATTCATAGATGCTTAGATGATCAAAGAATCGACGAATTTTACCCTTGAGATCTTGCACTTCATTGTACAATCTGCGGTTTTCGTCAAGAACCCTGTGATACCCAGAAGCCGCTTGTGCTAGGCTGTACATATGTGAACCTGATAACATGAAAACAGGCATAGTTAGCATTCAAAAATTTTACTTTCCCTTATTCTACTTCTCTAATTTGATTTGGCAGAAAGCAAAATGGATACTCAGAATTCACCCTACCAAGATTGTGGAGTTCTTCTTGGAATTTTGTTTGCATAAACTGCAATCCAGCTTTGGTTGTGTGAAGAGTGTGTTTAAGCTCCTGCAGGATCACCAGAAATCGAATACCGTCAAGAATAACAAGAAGAACTTGAGCAACTTGGAATAGAAACTTGATCAATGTTGTACCTGAAGATCTTTTCCTTGCCGATCAAATATCACTTGTTGCTTCAAATTTTGTCTTTTCAGTTGTTCATCATTGGCATGATTGCTGGGGAAGCTCTCCTGCTTCTTTGCTGAAGTGCAGTTTCTGTTTTCTCCCTGTAGTATTGGAATTTGAAGACATCATATGTAGAGGGTTGAAACTCATTAATACATGAAACTAGCTGTGATGCCTTTCACTAATACCTTTTACTGAAAATTCAAGGATATATGCACATGAAGAGATGTCGACAAATTACCTTTGAGTTATCAGAAGACTTCATAAAAGACTTCCCTTGTGATAAAGAAAAATCTTTTGATGTCACTTGCCTAGGCTGATTAGCCTGTATAACACAAATGATGCCAGCAAAATTAGGCCCAGATAGCCCTGGCAAGTATCAGTTCTCAAGTTCTCATTCACAACGGTGTTTAGTCCTGATGACATTCCCCCCCCGGGGGGGGGGGGGTTACAAGAATGCTTCTTGTCATACACTCATACTTCCTTGATATAGAGACCTACTAGATACCTGGTCATTTTGTGTGCCAATGCGATGCTCAAACTCCTCCACGACCTTACTGAGAACGGATTCCACTAGCTGCAACGAACAAAAGGCAAGTTATGAGGGAACCAGACTGGTTGAGATGATCATTATGTAAATGATTGTACATAGTGATGGTATGCCAGTGAATTTAATCCCCCTCCCCCCTTTGGAAGTACACCATAGAGATAGAACAGATAGTCTGAGTGCAAAGACTTTTCCACACAAATGAAGCGTGAACTGTATTTATCCAACACCAAACCAAACCAGGTGTTGAGGGCAGGAGCTCAAAATGTACACTGCCTTGGCCCGAGAAGCTATTTGAGTTCTACCCTATGTGTGTGTGTGTGTGTGTGCGCGTGTGTGTGTGTGCGCGCGCGCGTGCGTGTGTGTTCACATTGGAAACAGCTAAATAATAAGCATATAGGCTTTTTTCATCCCCTGCATTCCAAAGGGGAAATTCGTAATTGATGTTGGCTTTGGCTTTGCTCGTGCTTAGTACAACATTTTCATATAGCTCGATGCCACTTACTCTCTAAGCCAAGTAGATTAGACTGAAATACATACCAATGCAGCCGTCAAAGATTATCTCTGTTTGCGGTCACAGTAGTTCATTAGGATATAGAAAATCATCAGAACTAACCTGTGGAACTTCTTCGGGCCGTTTGTCCGATAGAAGTGCATGCACAAGGGCACTCAAGGGTTGGGAACTTGGCTGCAAAAAGGCAAGGCCAGATTGATGTGAATAAAGCAGCATTTACAAAAAGCAAGAAAGGCAGCGGCTAAGAGAAATGAATTCTGCAGATTGAAATGCACTAACCATTTTACTAACATCAGCATCATGGCATAGAGAATTCAAGGACTTCTCACTCTGCGATGAGTTTCTGGACAGGGAATTAGCGAACGGGTCTGAGTTTTTTCGCACGAATTGTTTAACGGTCACAGATGTCACGGGTTTTGCATTGCCGCTGAACTTCCATACACCAGTGCCACCAGTCTGCTTCCACTCCTGATAAGATTTGAGAGCTAGAACAGAATTCACCACCCTCGCTGATATGCCTCCCTGGTAATGCAGAAACATAAATAATTTCTACTTAGTTTTTGCTCTAATTTCTGGTTCTCTGTATAAACCTAGATGTGGATGCCAACAACGCACAAGGAGGCCAATCATAAATTCTGCTTATTTATCACTCAGAGTATGATGTTAGACTCCAGCATGGGGAGAAATCAAGTCTTAATGTAATCTTCTTGAATTATCAATGCATTTGTGTATGGTAAAGGCTGAGAATTGATTTTTTCTGGGACAACTTGGTAGCATTACAGAGTTCTAATACATTGTTGAAGAAAAAGAAATAGATCAAGCCTCACTTGTTCAAGATCAGATGCCTCAAAAGTGGGAATCCCCATTTCTCCTACCGCCACAAGAAAATTCCTCACATTTTCAAAGTACTGATAAGCTGATAGAGCTGCTCCATCAGGAATGAGAGCAGGATCATTTGGGCTCTCAACCACCTGAAAATCACACCACTGATATATATTACAATATATTCTTCCAAAATTGTGCAAATCCAGAAAACAGAATTCAAAAGGTACAATAATTAGGCCAGACAAAGGTCACCTTTTGCACAGCTCCAGGTTGGACCTTGTTGAGGACATTACAAAGGATCATCCCACTTCTTAGACCAAGCCTAAACTCTTCTTCTGACGGCTCAGCTGGCAGGTCTTTGGCGGCCACAACTCCCACCATCTTCCTGAGCCAACTGGCTGCTTCATATCTTCTCAAAGCTTAAAAAGATACATCAACCAACCCTATTTAGCATCAAGAGATATTGTGCTGTGCAGATGTATAAGACTGGCTGGGCTCTACAATCAGACAAGCAATTGCCCACAAAAAGAAAACATCACAAAATCTAGCAATTAAATCTGATCTAACCCAAACCAATTAGCCAGTGAATCATACATTCAGTAATTCAAGATCACCAGGGCAAATGCATTTTGGTAATGAACAAACTTTTTTTACTCTCATAACTACAAAACTAAATTGTAAAAAAAATGGCCCATAACCCTCAGACGTTAAGCAGCATTATCGATCTCGTTTCTGATGACCATTGTGAGGAAAAACTAAAGGAAACTTTGAATTTGCCAAACCAATTTCAGTCTGAATCACAGCAAATGAAACAGTAATTGAAATGAACTTTAATTGCACCGAAATCTGAATTTAAAAGAAGGGGAATTGAGAAAAAGAAATTTACCAGCCTCCTCAGCTCTTCTGGATTCCAAATCAAGTCCTTTGGCCGGATTCCCATGCTTTTGAAGAACATCCTCAACAACAGATGCAACACTAATCGACAAAGCTTCACTCGCCGCCATTACAATCTCCAGATTAAATCCTTATTTCAACCACACCAAAAAAAAAAAAAAAAAACCCAGAAAAACGCAGAACAAAATTCAAATGCCCAGCATCAAAGAATAAGGAAACAGGGTGGAAAACGCCAAATCAAATCTTAAGAAATCAAGCAAAGTAACAAAAGGGGCAAGTGCTCAAGACCCACCACCCCTCTTGATTTTCCTCCAAAATCAGAATTTGGGTTAGCTGTAAAATGCAATCTTAGTGGCTTTTAGGGCTTGAAAAAGATTTGATGAGGAGGAATAAAACCCTTTCCTTTTCTTTTCTTTTCTTTTCTTTTCTGGGGGTGTCCAAATCCTGTGTAGTTAGGTGATGGCGATGTACTTTTGCTTGGAGACTACTACTACTACGACACTCTCTTTCTCTCTCTTAAGCCTTAACTCACCACCATCGCCATTAATCTGTCTTTTGGATTTCTCTCTCCTCACACACCGCCCTCTTCACTGTCTATCTTTGATCAAAGCTGTAGCATTGCTCTTTATACTGGTAGCACCATAAGAATCAATTCAAGAGAGTGTGAATGGGCATCAAAAAGGAAAAAACAAGAGATTTCTACAGCGCAATACTTGCCCGAGCCCAAGTCCGAGCCTACTGCTTCGGATTTGCCTAACTGCCCTCGCATGATTAAGAGCAATACGCATACTTCAAATTTATTTATTTTTTCAATAAAAAAAAAGCGAAGATGTTGGGGTTGCTTGAAGCGCATAGGAGCGTGTGCAGCATACGCCAGCTTTACGGTTGCCATTGCCAGCCAACAAGATTATAAAAATTATTTTGTGTTTATTATTTTTTTTGGTTAAAGATATTGAGTTTATTATAAATGCAAATTATATGTATGCAAATTTTTCGGTTGTTAAAACATAACCTTATTTTAATAGTCACTTTTCAAAAAAATTAAGTTTTCTTAGTTTAAATTATGCTACATTAGCAAATGTACGTGCACCCCCGATATAAAAGGGTAGATGTTTGAATTTTTTTTCTTTTGTTCTCTTATCTTTTGAAAAATAATGTCAATGATTTAGACATAATCATGTATACCAAACGGTCTCAATAGTTGGCAGCCAATTACGAACTTCACTTCTAGAATCCATTATAGACCTATATATGTTAGCTAGATTTGTACACGACTCTATTTGTTTTTGCATAATAATATTTGTTGATTGGTTATTGTACTAGTTATAATCATTTGGTGAATGATCTACTACAAGACATTAGCTGATAATTAATAGCTATTTGCGGGCTTCGTTTGTTAACCAAAAATTTTCATATAATACGTTGGAAAGTGATGTTTTTAAAGCAAAGTATTCGTGTTTAAATTTAGGAGTACGTACTGAAGATTATCAACTTAAACCTAGCAAAAAAGTTAGATTATATTTTGACTTGGTCTATTTTCAATCCTAAAAGGCAGAACATGCTAATTAATATGACGTCAAATTATCAATTACATCAAACATTGGTAAAGCATCATTTTCCTTCACTTGAGTAATCAGTTGAAAGACAGTTACCACTTACCCACTTAGCCATTTTGATCATCATTACTATCACACCATACCAATGCAATTTAACAAAAATTTTACATTACCACATTGTTTTTTTTTTTCTTTTTTTTGCCTTGCCCCTCATATTAAGAAGACTGGATTGTATTTATTGTGTTACTACTTCTTTATGTCTCATTAAAGCAAGGTCCACATGTCATTATGATATATGATCAAACCAATCGAGCATTAATATACAAATCTTATCCTTACATGCTTAATCCATTGGTGGGCGCATTTGTTATGTAAGAATTTATGAATGAAATTGAAAATATGAAATAAATTAATAAAAACTTGATTTCACATTTTGTATGCAAAATGGAAACCATTAAGATATGAGGATTGATTTGACCCAAAAGAAAAAGATATGTAGACTAAATAAAAAAGCTTGAAATCTCAACAAATTATTACCAACAAACAGACGGACAATGCAAAGTGAAATCAAGAATTGAGAAAAAAAAAATGGATGTGAAGGAAGAATTCATTAAAGAATAAACATGCTCAATTGCCATTAAGTTGTCAAATTATATGTTTATAGTTAAGAAAAAATTACAAATTTTTTTCATTTTATTTGCAATGGTAACCCACACTTGCCAAGTAAATTGATGAGAACTTATAAATAACTTTTTATTCTCAAAATAAATTCTTACTCCCATTTACAATTTTTTTTTTTATAAATTTTACTTACCAAACATTGATTTAATTATTTCATACATTATTTTTTTTATTCGAATGAATGTACATCTATGAAAACATTCATATGTTTACACAATCTTGCTTTCATGAATACTTATTCCATACTATTATACTAACAAACTAATTAGTAGTTCTGAAACTGTCTTCGTAAATTTCATCTTCTTTATGTACCAAACTTCCTCCCAATTATGAATTTTTAATTAGCCTCTTTTATTTTTTTTTGAAACAATTAATTAGCCTCTTTTATTATCATGAACATGCCGTTAGCCATTTCTTAACGTCCAATTTACATTGTACGGCTCACTAGGTTGAAAGTTGGTGGGCAGTCACGACCAAGGGTAAAGTCGTCTACCCGCTACCAAAAATCTAACGTTCAAAAAATTCAAATTAGTGGTTCGGAAACTAAGGAACTGGAGGTGTCGATTATGCTTCGGAAAGACGGGCCCACTGGCGCGGGCTCTCAATGGGCTCGACGTCTACTTTTCTTCACGAGGACATTTTTTGACTTTTTGGTTCACATGGTGATGTGATAACGGGACCAGCCTACTTGAGATTTCTACGTGAAAGACACACTGAGATCTGCCACGTAGTGTCTCTTCTAAGTGTCTGTCCACGTGGCATGATTTTATTTGTCGTTCGCACTGGTTTTTTTGACCCAGTTTGCACCAAGGAACTTTTCGTGGCTATCCACCGCACATGTAAGAGAGTAGCTTTCACGCGCTGAATAAAAGGCCTGCAATTATTCCTAAACTTTTTGGATTTTTTTGGCACCTTTGCGAACTTTTTCCAGCACCAACAAATATTAAACTAGGGTTTTTTTTTTTAAAAAAAAGACAACATTTTATGCATGAAAATTAAAGTCATAGTATTATGCATGAAAATTAAAGTCATAGTATTTTTAAAGATTAAGTTAACCTAAATTGGAAGATCATGTTTAAGTCGTCTTCCATTATACAAGTACTCTATAGTTGTGCAATATTTACTCAAAATATATATTAAAAAGTTGTCCCATATGCATTACTGATTCTTCCAACCAATTGAAGTAGACCTCAAGAAACCTCACATGAAATTGTTCCATATAAAAGGGTTGGATTTTGGTTTGAGAAAAAAGAAACAAGAATTTCACTAGTATGGATGAAATATGCCGTTTATATTGAATGTACATGGCCAATAACATATAAATGCAACACATCAACTCACACTAAAAAAATTTAACACTAAATATTTAGTTTTTTTTTTTTGGGTACAAATGAGACACAAACAAAAATTAATATCTGTGGGATTCAAACCCAAATCTTTAATACCAACTTTCAGAGGCTTTATTAATTGAGTTGACACCCACAGTACATGTCTGTTTTAAACATATTGAATATGTTGCTTGTTCTAATTTGCTTTAACTCAATCCAACCTGCCCCAAAATACTCAACCTGCTACTTTCATGTCTAAAAAATGCTCTCACTCAGGTTGAACCCGCTTCAGTCTACTCCAACTTGCTTCAACCTCCTTGAACCAGTTAACCGCTCCTCCAAAATGTTGAAAACGAACATGCCCTAGCATAATTAATATTCGCAGCATTGAAATATTGTTTTATGATAAATAATTGGCTATGTTCTACTAAAAAAAATTGTCATGACTAAGTGAGATGTTGCTCAAAATTATCACCAAATTTTTTAGAATATTCAAAAGTATCTGTTAACTTTTTGCAGTAAAAAAATGCTACTACACTTTCTCAAACACAATCATGAATTGGCCAGCCAAAAAACACAATGATGAATTAGCTCATTCTCTGCCATTTTACTTCCACCAAAATTGCACATGTTTTTTTCATAGGAAAACTTTAACTCCCACTATTATTTCATTTCCTCTCATTTTTTTCATTCATTTCTACTCTTTAAAGATTAGTATTCATTTTCACTCACTTTCACTTCCATCCATTCTCTGCCTCCTTTTCATATTTTGATATTGATAATTTTATCTTTGTCTAACTCTATTCCACTCGTTCTTATTTCATTTCATTCTTTTCCACTCCTACAAGGAAAAAAAATTCATTTTTTTCCACTTCATTTTATTGTTTTTCATTTCACACCTGTAATTTACCCAAGAAAAAACATTATAAAGACATATGTAGAATAAATTAGAAAGTGCCCTCTTATTCTATATTGTGTTCATCAATTCTTCATTATCACCTCCTATTTTTTTTCCTCTTCAACTACAATCCTTTTGTACCATTGGCAAGTCATATCAAATGAGGCAATTGACTTCTTGCCTTTGGATTTATAACCAAGTAAAGAGGCATGGAACCAATAAACAAAACATATAAATCAGTTACCATTACCAAAGCATAGCCTATGTTTGGTGGTGGTTGTGAGAGAAGGACAACTTTCTTTAACTGTAAGCAACTTCATAATTTTCTCTAACCTCCTTTCCCACCACCTACAATCAAGGAGTAGCACAATACACCCCTAATAATTATTAAATTAAAAAAATATATACATAAATGAGTTTAACCTCTATTAATTAGAATATTGGACTAAGGTTCTTAGAATCCATAATAAATCTATTTAATCTCACAATAGAAAGATATTGGACTATGGTTTTAAACTTCATTTGTGTACTTCAATCACGACAAATCAGAGATAGTATTAAATATCCACAAACTGTTATAAGCCTATAACTTATAATACAACGTCATCTTTCTCGATAACAAAAAGATAAAGAGGGTAAAAAAAGGAGCATAATTTGTCCCCTATTTTTTTTGGGACGGAGGTTGTTACCTGTGTAACTTGTACTTACGGGATTGCATTGCATATTACGACATGTAGTCTTTTCTAAATTTTTTTTTTTTTAAAAAAAGATGATGAAAAAGTAGAATCTTAAAGAGGGCATTAAAGAGGGCATTGTTCAATTCCTCAGCTTTATGGTGGTCTCAAATGCCTTTTACTTTTTATTTTTAATTGCCCTGGCATTCCCTGCTCATCATCCATGGCAATGCTTTTCAATGATAATTAATCATAGTCCTTATTTCGTGCACCATGTTCTCCTGCCTTGCCTTGCCTTCTTTATATTCTTAACCTCTGTTTTGTCCATGTCATTAACACTTTCTTACCAATAATATAATAGTGATTTATAATTTATTGTTGCAATTATGATAGTAACAGCACTGCTATTAGTAGTGATTATGAAGCATAGTGACTACCATTTATATAATGAAATATCAGATCTATAGAAAAATGATTTTTTGAATCAAACTAATAGGAAAATGATTGTTAAGTATTCAATACAATTTATACATATTTAATAAAAGATGACAAAAATTGATGTGCTTCAATTAGTTTTGCAACAGTAAGATCTGAGATATTGCCTATTTTAAACTTTAATGTCTTAAAAATTATAATAATATTCTGATTGAACATGAGCAATCAAACATTTTTTTGAAAGATTTTGATTAAGACCTCTTACTTATTATAGGCTTTCTCTCTAGAAAAAAGAATTAATATTTGTATTTGTGAATGTATAAACATTACAACAACACCCCCCCCCCCAAAAAAAAAAAACTCAACGCTTTCTATTCCAAAATTCCTTTGAGGCCAATCTAAGCATTAGACTTTTACCTCACAATTTAAAGATCATAAATTCAAACCTTAAACATCAATTGAATAAAATTGTTTCATAAATCTTTATTCCTAATATTTTTGGAATGCCTAATTCCTAATAATTATTTAATGCATATGATAGGAAAAAGTTTCAGTTGCATAATGTTCAAAGGAGTGGTCCAATCCATTCACCTAAGTAGCTTTATTCCTCGTGAAATTAGATAAAAAGTGGATAACCAACCCTTTTTTATTTGACCTAATGAGTTGTCTAAATTATAAGCACCATCTCCCCCCCCCCCCCCCCCCGCCCCCCAAAAAAAAACCCACAAATTTTGGCTTAGGAAAAGTGCAAGCCTTCCCCCCAGCAAAAGGAAGACATGATCAGGTAATTCTCACACACAAGAAAACAAACCACTTTCAAGCATTAACAATCGTGTAAGGCTTCAAGTTCCAATGCTCAGCCTTTTTCAATTCAGCCAACTGCAGAACAAACTTATGCACATTTTCACGTAGCTAGTTTCCTTCAACACCATCAACTTGCTAGAAAATACAATGATATCTTCAAATGTGCCCTATAACACACTGATAAATAAGATAGTGTCTGTCTTGTGTATAAAGATGAGTGTTAAGCTGTTTATCATCTTCATCATCATCATGGTCATCGTCATCATTTCCATCGTAACAATCCACCCCTTCCCCCCATTCTAATTCCGGTAAAGAATGAGCTTCTCAGAGTCATCCAATTCAGCAGCTCCTATCGTTACTAACTCAGAGTATTGCCTTAACCAAAAACCTGCTGTATAATACCTGTTTTACTGTAGTGTTTCACTCAGTCGTCAACTAGCCAATCATCCAACAGTGTCAGAGTGACTGGGGCTGCAGATCAGGATCAAATAGGTTGACCAGAAAACGGTTAATCATCTCAAAACTGGTAAATGTGATCATAGCTGCTGGTGTGGTCCTAAGCAGATTGGTAGCACAACCTCTGTAAAATCCTGGGATGCCCTCTTGCTGAAGGATTTTCCTGATACAGTCACCCACTCCTGTGTATCGCTTCTCGGAGCGATGTCCTTGTTCTTGAAGCCTCGATCGTACCACCTGCCAAACGTCTTACTCATGTTACATGTCTAGATTCTAGAATAGTAGAATCTAAATGACACTCTAAAATTGAGACCTATCAACTGAAGGAAACAACAGACAACGAAATGAGATGAAACAGGTGGCTTTCTTGGCTTTGATTAAATATTGCTTTACAGAGTTGGCAGTTCTCACTGGTACACAAGTACACAACTCAGCATATATGGGATATATTGATCAATCTTATGCTAGAGAAAAAGTACAAACTACATCCGCATGAACAGGGGCTTCTATGTTTAGCGCAGCAAGCATGATAATATAACCTAGTTCTTAACAATGATACATGTTGAAATATCATTCACCAAAGATGCAGGGAAAAACACAATGACAGTCAACTTTCTAACAAATAAAAACATGCATTCATATTCATGCATTGCCAACAAATTTGACAACAATATCAGATCTAGCAGTACACTTGCTCGTGCTCCCAGCTTCACCATGACAATGACTAACACGGTCCACCACATAGCTAAAATTAACCAAAAAATCATAGCCAAAAAAGATGACCCATGACCCAAGAGAGCAAATAGAAGATTTTTAAATATATTCACTTCTAGCTTAAATTAGAACAGCAGCCTCACCCCCTCCAAAAAAACACCACCAAAATTGTCATCATCAGCCCTTGCCACAATCAAATCACCATTATGTACAAGGCTAAGCAGACCTCCGTGATTAAGTAGGTACACAAGGATATGCCAGTATATAGGAGATGTTAGCTAGCTTGATTGGTAAAAATGAGGACTACTGCAAAAAATCATGACTCCAAATAATCTTTATCAGTCAGCCTATAAGCCTCTTTCAATTTATCCCATTAGAAAAGCTAGTACCAAGAAAAACCACTATACAAACACCCAAACTATAATAAGATTCTATTATCTTACCAAATGAGAACCCCCCCCTCAAAAAAAGGGAAAAAAAATCCTCCGGTGCTTTAGAGAGGATTCTTCAATTCAAGAACTTCATATAAGGGATAAAAAACAGTGTACAAACTAATGTAATCAACAAGCATACCTCATGAGGGTATGTCAACGTAGATGCACACATTTTGGAGACTGACGAAGCAACTAAAACATCATATGCAGGAAGCTTACCAACAGCAGCTTCATCTACAAGAATCGAAAAAATAGGTTAGACTACATTAAAAAAATCAGCAATCATACAATCACCAGTTTTGATTCATGTGAAAGAAAAGTACCTCGGCTAGCCAAATAGCCTTTCACTTGCTCATATATCGGAAATTGGATCGCAACATGACTGATACCGGCCAATGCAGGAACCAGTCCACTGTCAACCCAGAGTAATATAGACAAGAGAAGTCATAAAAAAGAGAAGTCAATTGATGTCCCAAATCCAAGTATTCACTAATCCTATACCCATAACTAAAAGTTAGGACAAACCTGTACAGTCCACGAATGCCCTCCTCCTGAGCTATTCTCCTCAAAGCAGAGAAAGTACTCTTGTATGGTGCCATGCCAGCTCTCATACCTTGGGTCTGTAGAAGAAAAGATTATACATGATTTATGTTGCATGGACGCAAGAGTCTCCATTGTACAAAGACAAAGGCAGTTGTACTGAGCCCATTGATGAGAAGTCATGAACAGAATATGTCCTCCAGGAAAGGAACAAACACTGAAGATATTTTGTTACAGTAGGCGTGAAAATTTAATTTTCCCTCACAGGCATTCATCTTTTATATGTTTTCTCCATCGCAATAACGAATCTGGTTCCCCAGTTTTGTCTACCGAGGGAGGACAAGCCTTCCATCCCATTCATTCCCAATTTTCCAGTCTCATTTTTGCAGAGTCAATTTACAAAAATTTGTCACCGTGTTTGCCTTGCTATTGAGAAATTAGCTATTAAGAGAATGATTTCAACTCTTCCAAATTTTGAACTTGTCTAAACAAGGTGAAATCTAGGAGAACCATTGCGAGAGAGACCATAACATCTGATGATATTTTAACAGCATATCTATTAAAACATTTTCGTTAAAATTGTCACCCATGTGGACAGAGTATATTAATATACTTTACTATGTGGAGAGCCCACTTCAAATAATATAAATCCATTCATTCCTCAATAAAAAATCAATCATAGAGGTTTTCTAAAAAGGAAAAAAAAAAACATTAGTGATTGTATCAAATTCTCGTTTCATGCCACTCCATTTGTCAGTCTCAAGTTCTTTGGCAGTGATGCTAAAAATAATTTTATGGCTCCCACCAACTCCCATCTTCAGCTCATTTGTACAATAAATTATCTTTCAAAGCCTCCAATCAGAATGCTTCGACAATTAAACTGCTCTGCGTAGAGGCCTTATATTATCTACAGCTTGATTCAAGTAGATAGTAAAAAGCAGAACTCAAACAGTACCATAACAATCTTGCTTCCTAATGAATTTGGTGGCATGATATTTAAGAATGTGCACATCTGTTTTCTTGGGTTCCTGCTGGTAGTGGAAAGAAGAGAGCGGTGAACCCCCCCACCCAGGCGTTATGACCCCACAACAACATGATGGAATGGTAGGGGTTGTCTTTGTGGTAGAAGGGTTGACTGCTCTCACAGCATTCTTGGATCCATAGCCTAAAATCGAGATCCTTTACTTCACAAATTGATATTTGTTCAGTTAAATTGCTACTGTTTTCAAAACAATTTTACTTTAAATCCTTCTAGCAAGCCTTATCCTCGGACACCAATCTGTTTGTGTAATTATAAGACCCATGTCAACAGCTTCAGACAGCAGCCTAAAAGGGATTACCATTTTCTGCATTACTTGTATTCTATCCTGAAACCCTATTTTTTATGTAATAATAAGGCCTAACATTTTTGCAACATGGGCTAAAGGAAAAGATTATTCTGATGTATTTTTTGGAAAGCATTGGCAAATTCCTGCAAGAGGGGTTTTTTTCAGCAGTGCTCTGTTTTTCAGTTCCAACAGCGCATCATGCCACTTACAAAGTTGCCCAATCCCAAGTTTTACATTGACCCAAGAACACTCAAAATAGTCCACACTTGAAATTTAGAAGGAAGAGGGTGGGACATTATGTTATGAAAGCCCTCTCTATGTATCACCATTGCTAGAAAGACGAGAAAACCTAAACCAAGTAGCGAATTTCCACTACATGCAAATAAGTGGCGGAGTATTTTGCAACCCATTTCAATGATACAAAATAGAAGGGGTATTTGAGTTTGAAAGATCAACCTGAAATCTTGTCTTTACAACCCATAAGGGATTTATAGCAATGATTGTAGCAGCTCCAGCACCAGAAGCAGCAATCACATTGGCACCCAACGAAAGTTGATTCCCATCTGCTAATGTACCAGAAATCATTATAAACTTGAAAGAGCTTTAAACAGGGCAGTTATTTACGATTGTAAAGCTCCATTCTTCTCTGTAACAAGAAAAGTAGAGCATTGCAGTCTCTTAGTAATGATAAATGGAACACAAACTGACCATCTGATCCAAGATGGTTCTTAAGTTGTTCATACACAGTAAAATACACCTGCAATCACGACAAAGGTAATCAATGGCAAATTGATGAGTACAGCATAGACAAACAGAACAAATGCTTTGTGTCAAATAACAACATAAACACTTAATAAATGAATTCCAATTTTCAGATTACCGCTACTGAGTATTGGCAACACCATTGTCACAGACTAATTCCTCGAAATGAACATATGAGGAAGGATACATACATGTTGGTTATACTTGGCATGACAATCCAGAAACCAACAAACCCCTACTCACTAATAAACCCACAATCTCTCAACTTTTTAACCAACTCTCCTCCCAGCATGGTCGGCTACACTGTACACTATGGATTAAAATCACAAGGCCTACAAAGTGTAAATATGTAACGCAAATTGAGAAGACACAAATAGGAAGAGGACAGATTCACACATGTCTAGAAGAGCCAATCCAAAGTAGATTCAAATGTGGTTCTTGATACAAACTATTTGAACAACCACCATTTATGGTGGTTCTATGTTATTTAGTTTAAGCGAACACATGATGCCAAGTGAAAAAAAAAGGAAAAAAGAAAGAAAGAACACATGATGCCAGGTTGTTTCCATGAACATACCAATAACTTTTCGAATAAAATGCCTTGATCATGGTACAAATCAGGCTTTGACTCTTGGAAATTAAAATAAAAACAGTGAGTGCATTAAAGTTCATCTTCAAAAAATTTGGATGGGTTTTTTGTTTTTTTTTGGGGGGGGGGGGTTCCCAAGTCCCAACCCATTCCATACGGAATAAGATCAAGAATGCAACATTCTTGTAAAAACTCACCATGGATAACATATTCCCCTCCCCAAGTCCTATCATCTAAGTGAGAAAGCATTCAGCATTAATAAGCTGTATACTGTTATTACTGTATGTGTAAGTGATGCAATAAAAGGGATAAGTGCCACTTACAGCCCAGTTTGGAAGCAGTGCCAAGATAGTTGGAGAAAGACCACGGTACATTCCACGCAAACCCTCTTTATGGAACATTTGTGCCAAACTGGAAACTAATACACTCCCTGATCCAAAAGAAACTCTGCCTATCAGCCGTGAAGAAAAAGAAATGAAACAACAACCAAAGTGCAAAAGGCAAATATCACCAGAATACCACAGATTCTTTTCCAAAATATACGAGGCTTTTTTTATTGATTCCCTACATATCCGCAAGAGTAACGCAAGAATCTGGACCTAGGGATGAGTAAGGGGGAATAACAAGTCTGGTGGGCGAAAACCCGGAAGATCAGCTATATGCCACATTTCGCCATCAAGGAAATGTGGTCTACTGTGTTTGATCCCTAGACATCCCACAGTGAAAGCAACCCTCAAGTGACCGAGCCCTTCACCAAAAATGGAATTTGCAAGAATGCAATCAATAGGGATGCCTACTGGGACTAGCAGTTTTCCATCGCTAATCACAACTAAACACACAGACCATAATACATGAATGTATTATCCACACACAACCCAAAACCTGCGCAAATCATCAAATGACCTGATCCTAACCTAGCGATTGCACAGGCAATCCCAAAACGCACCTACAGCAACCCTTTTTCATCGCGTGCTGTCCGAAAGCAAACAACCAGCCACTGCATCTCCAGTTACTTTGATGATTCACGCAATAGTCTTCCATCAGCTACAATTTAGTCAACATTCTTCCATCTTGCATTTCTTATAATTGTTTACAGAACCCAACATCTCAATTACTTATTATTACATAATAAGGAACACGAAACTGTAAGTCTATTCAATTTAGCGAGTCCACCTCAGAATATGCCTAAGCCACTAACTCTTACTCCATAAATCCCAGGTAATATAGCACACCCTTTAAATAAACAAAAAGATGCCAAAAAGCTAAAAGGCAAAAAATAGTCCACAAATGTCAAAGGGCATAAAAACCCGGAAATCACAAGCTAAATTCCAAAAGACATCACCTTTCGGAGCTCCAATCCCAATCTTTGGATTGCCATGAACCTGAAGCCTGGTTTTGATAATATCCAAAGGGCACACAAATGTCGCAGCAAGCACGCCTGGAGAATCCGAATTCAGACAAAATTAAACAAAAACCACGACGAAGTCCAACCAGAAATAAATCAAATCAAAACAAATATTGAGGACCTCTCCCCCCCCCCAAAAAAAAATCAACGAAAAAAGGCAATACCGGCGGTGGCACCAGCAACGGCATTACAGAACATGGGATTAGGATCATGAGAACTTGTAGAAGCCATTATTGCGTTGAAAATCAATCGAAGTTGAATGGACAAATCTGTTTCCAATAGACGTAAACCCTAGCTTGAGAATAAGAAGATCGGAATCCGAAACAGCCCTCCCTGGAGAGGCCGGTTGCGTAGGAACAGAGTGGCATGGCCAGGAAGAACTATGGCAGAAATGACAATCCACCAAGGTAGAAGAAAGATTAGGTGTCCCTGGATTTCCGAATTAGGGTTTCCGATAAAATCGACACATAAATTGGAGGAAGAGAGAGAGAGAGACAGAGGGCGGGAGGAGGGGGGAAGGTTCAGAGTGAGAGGTATATATAGATCAACGCTTGGTAGTTGGAGACTGGGGAGGCTTTTTCAGCTTTCGTCTCCGACGTCGACCCGCCGCGCACGGGTCCGCCTTCCAGTTTCGTGTTTCGACTTTTCGATCCGTTTTTTTTTTTTTTTTTAAGGTTAGAAATCAATTTGAGACACATTTGAAAAAAACAATTACAGAAGTCAATAATGGGACAAGAAGGAAAAAATATTTAAAAAATAACAATACATGTAGATTCTAGCTTATACGGTACACAACTATCATATACTTCTCTATGTGATGTGTTCTATTTCAATATACGGTAATACTATAACATTTATTTATATAGTCCATCCATATATTAGTGGATGTTTTTTTTTTTGGGACACCTCCTTTCCTAATACTGCTTGGAAAGCAAAACATTTTGTTGATAAGGTGTTCAAAATTAGTATATTAATTAATATATTGCTAAGTACTTATAACTATGAAAACACACACAACCAACTATTTAATTAAAATTTGCTTGTTTTGATATATGGTGAATGGCCAAAGTACAATTAACTCTACAAGATGCATTACCCTACGACTTTTTTTGATAAGGTGGTTTATCGATTGCACCTTCTTATATAATGAATACTTTATGTTTATCGGAGTCAAATGAAATTTTACGAATTTATCTTGAATTCTCATTTTAAAAAATCATAATATAATAGGTATTCATTTAAAAAGCCCTTAAAAAACAAACAATTACATCTAAACCAAATACACCAAAATAAAAAGATAAACCACAATACATCCATGACTTTTCTGAAGCTAATTATTCAAAAGTTTCAAATTTTAATTATGTAATAATTAACTTTTAACTAATCACAGGGAGCTACGTTTGCCTTTCCAATTATGTGTGAACAGGAGCCACACGTGCATCGCTGTCGTTCATGACTCGGCTGGCTGTGCTCCTCTCTTCTCCACACCAAATTAAATTTAATAATTTTTTTTTCAACAAATAAATAAGAATTCATTTTTAAAATTGCTTTTTGTTTTTGGCATGTGTGGAGACTGGAGAGGAGTCATGCCAACGTCGCTCATCAGGCAGCTGAGCTTGTCTCTCTTGCTCAACTTGGCATGGGCTTTGTGGGTGAGAGACAACAAGGTGGGCCATTGTTTGACAATGCGTCTAATTTGGGATCTCCTAATTTTGAATTGGCTCAAATTCTTATCCCCAAAAAGAATTCAAATATGCACGCCAATCATTTCGGTCGATAATTTTCTAAGATTTGTTTCAAAAATTTAGATTTGAATTATACCATGTCTTCACTGCAACAAAAATATTAAAAAGGATCATGTCATACAAAATGCAATGATTTTTTTTTTTTGGATAGAAAAATCTACTGAATTAATATAATTTTCTTTATTAAAAAAATGGACTTTTTATTTCACCAAAAAAAAATTTATCAAGTAATCTCCGATACTTGTCCCTTTAAATGTAGGGGAAGAAATAATAATAAGGTAGATGTGCTCAGATGTATATTGGGAGAAACAATTTTGCTACACAAATTTTCATTCAATTAGAGCCTAATTTATAGCAGTACATTGACAAACAAGGACCTAAAAAAAAACTAGTCCTAAATATTTCTCACTACTAATCCATAATATTTCTCAACTAGAAACAAACTCTAACAGTAAATATAAGACTAATTGACTAAGTAAATAGAACAATAACGAAACACTGTTAACTAGTCCTAAAAATAAGGAAATACTTATCCACTACTTTGAACCATTCATTCAACCAGTAATGTGACACTTGTCTGCTTTAAATACCATCTCAAATTTGATTCTTAATGAATAGAGAGAACATATGATAGGAGAATCCTATTTCTGTAAATAAATAATGACTCGACGTCAGTCAACCGAAGTACAGATACCGGGGGGAGTGTAGTGCACAATTTTAAACTTCTGTTAAATAGTTGTTGTTAAGTTATGATTCTTGAAAAGGCCTCTACTCACATGTAAATTGTAACATACAAATGAACAAATATAATATCATATGTCGCCTTTTAAACTATCATAATCCAAAAAAACAAAATAATATATTCCACAAATATAAAATATAAAATAGTAGATCCTTGAAAAGTAGGAGGTGATATAAAATGACATTATTTCATTTATCAAAAGAGCTAATAACATACTCTAATACTATGTGTACTTTTTTTTAATAGGAAAAAAAAAAGTCTAATAATCAAGTAAGTTAATTTTGTCCCTAGCGAAACTAGCATAATACATTCGGCAAACTAAAAATTGTGAAACTCCCTCGCATGAAGTTCAAGTTTGTCACCCTCCACATTGCTACATCATTTAAATGAGAAATTTCTCACTCAAAACACAAGAGACCACATTCTATGAAATTTCCCTCAAACATGTTGGACCTCAATGATCATCGAGCTCGGGAAGTATATAAGAGCATTTTCAGTCACAGTTTTATTTTTTGAAATTCAAATTTTCCACATCAGTAAAAGTTTAAATTTTTTAAAATTTATATTTCATCACTTCTCAAATCCATGAAGCTCTAATTAGAATTACCCAATAAAAAAAATTATCATTGACCTACTTCATAATACACAATCCCTTTTTTAAAATCATATAAAAATTATATATGAATTAAAAAATAAAAAATAAAAAATAAAAAATACATTAAAAAATAAAAAACCTGCCTTCCATGATAGAACTGGATAGAATTTTACTATACGTGGCATTACTTTGACAAAGGAATAGGCCTGGGACAAGTGTCAGGATGGGCCTTGCGTTTCAATTTTCTCACCCGACTGCAGGTGCTCTAAGAGCATTGCCAGTGGTTGCCTCGCATGGAAAACATGGGGCCCGCGTGTCATTTGTATGGCAGTGAAATGCTGGCAGCAAGGGGAATTGAGGGGGGCACGCATGTCAACACGCCTGTGCGGTCCCCCTCCCATGTCACTTTTGGTTTTTTTATTATTTTGTTGTTTTTCTTTTTTTTGAAGTAACATATAATTTTTAAATAATTTAAAAAATAGGCTGTGTGTTATAAAGTGGGTCCATGATAAATATTTTTATTGGATGATTAAAATTGAGTTCCATTTGTTGGAGAAGTGATGGAATATAAGTTCCAAAATTGTGAAACTTTTACTGACGTGGCAGGTTAGAGTTCTAAAAACTGAAACTCTGCTGGGAATGGTCTAAAAGGCAGCGTATCAAAAACAGGTTAAATATATTATTCATGAAAGTTCTTGGAAGTTTGTACCGTTCATATGAAAGCAGTACTAATAAAAGCAAATAAAAGCATATGGGCAAGAAGAACAGTCAATTATGGTGCATTGATTTGTTAACGAGGACTCACAAACTTATAAGGGTAATTTATATTCTCACTTGCTATGTATATATACTTTTTCAGCTTGTATTTATTATATAAATAATTTTTAATATACGACGCTGATGTAACTTGTGAGAGTATATACTCCTATAAATATGATATAGGCGTTGACTTATAAAAAGAAAAATTAGTGGTCATTTGACCTATAGAAGTCAAGTAAGAACTAACTATCAGCTTAACTATTAAAAATGATGAGAAATAAGGACTTAGAAGAGTTACAGAATTTTTTTCAACAAGTAAAAAGGTGCCATTACTGCCACAGGTCAAAATTTGCGTAGAGACCAATTTTCATCAGCAGGTAACTTAGGAGGGTATTAGCATATATGACATAAAGCATGATAATATAGCATTAAGTGGCTAGCAGAAGTGGGTTTTATTTAGTTATCTCGTTTGTTTTATCACCTATGACTTTGTCTAATTGCTTATTCTTGTATTTACAACTTTTACCGTCACTTGCCTTGCTTTTATTTGTCGCAATGTATTTTGGAGGTTTAACAATTGAAAGAAAAGTGCTAGGTCTAAGTTTGAGTCTTGTAAATAAAAAAGAATTTATGATGAGAGAACTCTCCCCTTTATTAAATCAATTATAGTTTAATTCTAGTGATATGAAAGATTCAAGCCCCCCAAAAAAGAAAAATGTTAACAGTTGATTATTATTATTATTTTTAATTTAACAGTTGGTGTTGATTTTTATTTTTTACCCCCTCCCCCAAGGATTGGGGTTTGGAATAAGATCACCATTCCCTTTTATCCAAAAAAAAAAAAAAAAAGAGATGCTCATTTCCTTGCAGCAACTTCCTCCTCTTCTCCGGTTCTTTCTCTACAGGCGGGTTCGAGGACACTGAGAAAGCGCAGAGATGCAATTAGAGCCGTTCAGCCGCCAAAATTCGTCGTCAATGGCAGTTGCAGTGGCGGCGGTATATATCTGTTATGTTTCGTTTCTCAATTGATCTACTGACTGTGTTTGTTACCTGCTATTACTCGAAGAATTGAGCTCAGGCTCAGAGCCTCAGAATTACTGTTACTAATGTGATTATTTCACTTTTCCTCAGTACATTCTAGCCAAGGAATACGATAGTCTCTGGAGTCTCTGCGTTGAGTCTGGTAGAGCAATTTAGGGTGTTGCTGATGTTAATTTGATTGCTTCATGCCCTAATGTAGCATTTGGTTGAATGTAATGCAATCACTATGCAATGAAATCAACCCTGTAATGTAATTGTTAGTGTAATGGAATGGGATAACAATTACATTATAATGTTTGGTTACAAAGTTTTTACAAGTGTAATAAAATGAATTTATGTACAAAAAATACTTAATTTTACACGTGGCATGAAGTACTTGCAATTCAATTTGTATTTTATTTTTGTTTATTTTAATTATTTATAGCTCTGTTGATAATTGTCATCCAATATCTTATCATCGGGATTATGATGTTTCATATGAGACTTACTTCACTCTATTTTTTCTAGATTACAATAATATAATATTGTTCAACTTTATCAAGTAGAGAGAAGATGATGATGATGATGATGTTGATGATGATGATGATGATGATGATGATGATTATGATGTGTGAGAGAGAGAAAGACATGATATTTAGAATATATAAAAATGCAGTTATAATAATACAATCATGTCTAGATTAAACTTTATTTAATATGAAGAGGAGAGAGAGGGATTGGGGTGGCTTCAAACCTTTTAAAAAGTGGTGCCAAAGTAATAAGAGAGGGGAAGTAGAGGAGAGACAATGGAGAGAAGAGAGAGAAAGTTTCCAAATATAATAGCTTATAATTGGGTAAAGTTTGATTCAAACGTATGTAATCACAATAGTTTAGGAAAAGTTAAGTAATTGTAGTTGCATAGATTGAGGTAAATGTGATTACAATACAGTTTTGATTACATTCTTTAATGGTAATCAAATATGGTAATGGAATTACCATTACCATTTTGATTGTATTACCACTTTGATTACATAGAACAAAACAAGTCATAAATTGATTCTCTCTGGAAAGATAGAGAACAAAAATGGGGAAACCAAGTTATGGGAAATGAAGAAAAACATCCAGAGCAAATGATGATCCATTCATCCGGGATTTTGTCACTTTCACATTCAATGGGATTGCTGCAGGTGCCATGTTTTTGCTTGTTATGTTTCTTACTTCAAAGAAATTTTCATGTAAAGATGAATAAGTTGATTGATTTCATTGTCCAATTCATTGATAGGACGGTCTGTGACATGATTTGTGATTATCATATCATTATAGGATAGTTTTTGATGAGTGAGGATATGTAGGGAATGACTTGACTGTCAATCAAGACTGAAGAAGTAATTAGTTGGCGGCTTAAGGAGGAAAGGAAATGACTAAAGTTGACTGTCCATAGAGCGTGGCAGACATAGTGGATAATAATTTATCTGATGTATGAGAAGGGAAGGATTCTCCCCTTTTTGTTAACAGTTCATGGCATGAAACTTGACTTGTGATATATTTGGAGATCATCATAGCAATGGAACCCTTGTTTCATTGAATATCCTTTTCAGGGATAATGGTACACCCTGTTTAAGAAAGAGAATGGGAAAATGTAGCAAGTTGACCATCAAACAAAGGAACGGGGGAACTAAGAAGAAGAAAATGTGGGATAGGCAGCCTCTAAGGATAATGGCTCTAAGAATATGAAGGGTTCAAGTTCGTTTGATCCAAAGCTGATGGGGAACTAATGTCAGAGGTTCTAGTAGTTGTGCTGTTCGGGGAGTTTTCGAATGGGGTTCGTCGTAGTGTGAGTTCAGTTATGGAGGGAGAATTAAAATGCTGATTTGAACAGATAGTGTTGTTTAGTGTAAATTTTCCCCATACTTCGATCAGAATCACATGACACACATTGACAACTATGGTGGTGATAGAGGTTACAATTTATAAACATGACTGTAGCCTCTTGGTGATGCTGGAAACAGAAGGAACTTATTGACTTTTAAAAAGAAATGTACATGACTTTCCCTCCGTAATGTTGTCCTGAGCGAGATGCTGGCATATTGATGTGACAATCTTCTATAGCAGATATGGTAAATGTCCCAGGAATAGCCACTTTGACTATTTCTTTCAGGCCCTTGCCCCCTAGGGACAAGGTTGTGTGCACATTGGCCTCTTAGGGAGGGATGCTCACTGAGAGTTGGTGATCTTAGTAATTTCTTGATAAATTGATCTTCACTTTTCTATGAGGGCTCTGGCCACAAAGTTTTGGCCTGGCTTCTCATTGAATGCCGAAAGGGAAGGGCTGAAATTCTTCCTCCAGTCACTTACTCTGTGTTCAGTTGTGCTTAACCAATGATTGTCTATTTGTTTGATGTGGAGGAATCCTACATAGGTGTTTCCTAATTGAGGTAATATATGAGATTTTAAGTTTGTCATGAAATTTTATTCTTAAATTGGGTCCGCTATCTTGGGGCTCCATTAGGAGGGGGTGATACTAGGTCGATTGTGAAGAGGAAGGAAAGCCTTAAAAGGGACTTTGTCAAGAGTTGAAGATGATGAATTTTGTTGCCTGTTTTATTGGAAAACCTTGGGATACGTACTCTTGCTATGATACTTGTAGAATCAGCTCTCACCAGTTATTGAGATCCAAGATAGCAGTTTAAGCTTGGAGATAGATCTAAGGATTTTTTGTGGATTATGTGTTCAAGCTTTGAAAATAATGCTTGGACTTTGCAGGAACAGTGTTTTTCTCGTGTTTTAACTAATATTTTACAGCCTCTTATGAGTTTGCTAATATAAACATTCATACAAGGTGCATATGCCGAATAGAAAAACACTATAGTATTGGCCTTGGCAATATAATGGGTGGGCTGGTAGTATTGCTCACCAAATGAAGAAGAGATAGAATGGGGTAAATGAGAGGGGTGATGTGTTGATTTATCACAACAACAAAGGAGTGGTATGAATCTCCAACAAGTGGCCTTTTGTTGTCAAATGCAATTGTGGTAGTCACAGTGATTGATTTTTTCAGATTAGCTTAAAGTTGCAACTTTCGACATAGAGGCTAGACTGGCTAGCGAGTTTAATGACTTTGATTGTAGCCCTTGACTTTTTTAACTGACTCGAGCTTTCTCTTGAAAAGGGTTTCAACAAGCACCAAATGTTGGAGCATATCAGGGCTTAACATTTTGACTGCAAAAACGGAAAAGGAGATGCAGGTACTGTTTTAAGTTACCCAAAGCAATACAATACCAGTAACAGATTTTTGGTGCGTTTGTTTGACTTTGTTATAAAAATAAGCAGGTGCACTCTTTAGGTTGTGGAGTCCTTGAACGAGCTTCCGTGGATCATGAAGGACCAACTGGTCCTTGTGGGTTGTGACTGACCAGGTTATTCTCACCTCACCATAACTTTTATGATTTTGGTTTTATTGGTGACATGCTGATTGAAGCAGGACCCATGCTGGGTAGTGTTGTTGCTGTTGCTGGCATGCTGATTGAAGTGCCATTGCTTGCAGGGCACGATTGTTGATTGGATAGACTACAAGTCTGCAACCTTTAATATGTTGCAGCATCAGTTGAGCAGGGCTTCGAACAACAACAGAAGGTACTTTCTCTTAGTGGTGATTCTCTACTTTTATTTTACTCCACTGCCTTCTCCGACCCTCTCTTTGGCATGTATCTTGTGTCCTCTTTCATATTTTGTGTTAATAGAGGTGTTTAGAGGCTATTCCTGGTAAAAATGACTTACACAAAATTATCCAACTACATACTCAGACCTAAGTCCCACTCAAAATAAGGGAAAATATTTTTAATCTGAACATCAATTCCCTGACACAAATTGATTGAGCCAAAATTTTCTTTGACCAACATTGATTAAATTTTCTTGACAAGCTATTGGACAAAAGCACAGCACATTCTAGTTACCTGAAGCCAAAGGATCCAGTGTTCGCCCTGATATTCCATTGATGGACCACCCGAATTTAGTGATCCTTTTGCTAGGTCTAGACAAGGCCCTTCCATGTGGTTCCTGCTCTTAAGCGTTACTTCCCCACGCCTTTCAATATTTCCCATGATTTGGCCTCTAAAAATTTCATCCCTCACTTTCAATATTTCTCATGAATTGGCCTCTAACATGAGTTGGCCTCTAACATTCTAGTGACCTGAAGCCAAAGGATCCAATAGCTGCCCTGATATTCCATTGATGAACCAACTGAATCCAGTGATCTATTTGCTAGGTCTAGACAGAGCCCTTTCATGTGGTTCCGGCTCTTAAGAGTTGCTTTCCCACGCTTTCAATATTTTTCATTAGTTGTCCTCTAACAAGTTCATCCTGTTCTTCTTGTCATGTCCCGGACGAAGGGCCTACAGACAAAAAATCCTTCGGTTGGGGGGGGGGGGCTAATGTGCGCAGGAAATCTTGTCATCACATGCCTCAGTAATCTCATTATGAAAGAGAAATTTTGGTAGTGGGAATTTTTCCTGGGTTCTCTTCTACCTTAACTACTCCAAAGTTCAGCGATGTCATTAATACTTGAACTCAATGAGATCAAGAAAGTGATTTGGTTGGTGCCCCATCATTTGAGATGTGAATTTGTAGAAGCTTTTACGTAATTCCTTAAGGAATTGAGAATCCATGGTTCTGGTCATTATCGACTGTTTTCCATGTCAGATGTATAGTTGTTGACACAAAAATGCCGTTCTTCTGGTGGTTACTATAAGGTTGATTGTTTATGTGTAACCAAAGTCCTGGAAATTATGATTTGGCTTTTTTTTTGGGGGGGGGGGGGGGAGGGGTTGTTCAATATTGAGGGGTGTGTCTGTAGGGAGCTTTGTGAATGGAAAGTGTTCATATTAATGTAGTAATTTTGAAAAGGTTGACATATGTGAAAGGTCTCAATAGGATTATGTATTTAATGCGAAGCCCTCGAATGCAACTAAAGTAACTAATGTTTTTGCCCTTGCTGAGGGGTAGAAGTACTATGTACTCGGCGCTAATGGATTTATAGTCCCGACGTCTAGTGCGTAGATGCAAGGGCTTAATAACCTGCTAGGGCAACTCTGAAATACAATAGCACTTGTTGGTAAATATCATAAGAACCCCCCCCCCCCAAAAAAAAAATCAAATTAATCACAAACTTTATTTCTAAATCGCATTCTAAATCAAATAATCATTCTCGTTGCAGAAAGCCATAAATCAAAGGGAGAAGTATTAGTGTTGCACAAAAAAGAGAACCAAGAATGCCACAAACAGGCCATATTTGCTAGTAGTTATGCTGAGCACACGAGCTGAGTTAGGTGGCGTAGTAGGTAGAGAGCATTCTTCACCATTGAATATAACCTTAGTGGGAAACCCATCTCCATCAGCCACACTAATCCCTGGTGTTTTCTCCTTCTTGAACAGAATCACTGATTGCACAGTACCGGGATGCTTGGGATCCTTCTCTGGGTTAGTGCCGTTCCCTTCAGCTAGAAGGTAGTCATTGTGAGTTGGAAAACCATGCATCAATATAGTGCTAGAGTCATCCGGCAAGGTGCTCCCATTGAAGCTGTAAATTTGGTCCAGCCCTTTCCCGGCCTTGTCAAGCTTCACGGCTACAAACCAATCGGTGAAGCTGTTGTCCCCCCAGTTGAACAACGTTATCCTTGAAGTCCACCCCTTGCGATAGTCACTGAATAGGTGCCAATTTATAGTCACACCGCAATTATCCCCACAAGGTAGGAGGTTGGACGTTGGTATATGCTTCAACTTAGCATACTCGGTAGCTATTTTAGTCCGATTCTCAAATGGGATCAAAAGGGCATAGGATGGGAGAGGGAGGGCAGGGGCAGTAGCATTACAAGCAGTTTCTTGTCTAGGGTTAGGGCATCCACAGGCACAAGTCCTGCATGGGACAACGGACTCACTATAGAACGATGAGAAGGACACACAACACATTGGGGGTTTAGTGTTAGTTTGGGTCCTATTGCACACCACTTGCCAGCTGGAGATGGCCTCAACTTGGACCGGAAGTCCATTAGGGCTAGGGAGGAGGCTTGGACTCACCCCCACCGGATTCCCACATTTGTACTCTTGATTAAATGTTCCATTGATCCTCCAGTTTTGAGGTGGGTTAATAGTAGTCACATTTAGGTCAGGTGGCATCTTGTACACTTGCATTTGGAAGACTGAGATGGACTTGCTTGGATCAATGGTGGGGGGCAAAAGAGTCCCATTTCGACAACAACCAGCGACCGAACCTAGGGTAGGATCATTCGCAAGGGTAGCTGGGAGGTCGATGATCGTTGGACTTGGATCACAGCTCAAAGCCTTAGACAAGTCAAGGCCTTGGTAGAACTTGGCTTGGTTACCAAAGATGCAATCTGAGGTGTCAATTCTATGAGGAGAAGCCCCTTTCATCGTGTAGATGAATTCTTCTCTCATCCAATCCCAGCCAAGTTGCCAATTGTCTAGGCGGCCAGTTGGATCTTCATTGGAGATGGTGACTTGAGCCCAGTAATTTGAGTCAGATGCTGCAGTGATATCATAGATTATGCTCAGGTCGCCTGTTTGCCGGGGTAGAAACTCCTGGGTTTCGCTGATGATTGCTTTTGCATTGGGGTCCTCTGTGCAGCATGTATGCATACTAGTATTCCCTGCAGAATGATGTAAAAATTTGGATAAATTGATTACTAAGTATTATAATGTCCTGTTCTAAGTCATAGTGGCTCATAAAGCAATGAAGAGACTCAAATCTATTTCATATATATTTGTGACAGGATTGATTGTGATTGGGCAAGACCAAGACTTGGTAAAGTTCATGACTATACTTATAAAAAGATGCTCACCCCCAGTTGATCTGTATTCTAAATTTGGATCTGTTTAGGGACCTTGATTGTGATAGAAACTGAATGTAAATACATAATTTCAATGTCATTTCTGATAGAATTATGTATTCTTAATTAAAGAAATGATTAGAGACGCACTGGGCAAGCAAAATCCCAATTTTAGTGGCAAAAATACGTTAATGTATCATGTAAATGAAAGTAATTCTTCTGTAAACACCCAATTGTATCATACATAACCACTGTATGAATGTACAATGACGTACCGGGTAACTCTCACTGTTGGTAGAGCTTGTTCTTTTGGTTGGTAAAAGTTATGTCTTCCTACCCTTTGCCACTTTATCGTACTTATTCCTTCCTAAAACAACCACCTCTTTCCTTTCATTTCCACTTCATTTTATTCAATTGTATTCTCTTCCACTCCTCTTACCATCCCAACCCTTTTCACTTAAAAGAAGGGGCCTCTTACTAAGTTCATATCACAGGTTGGTTTAAGATGTTCAGAATTCTCTTGCTTTAGGCTCTGTTTTGGACCTTAAAAAATTTGGTGGAAAGAAAAAAAATTTGAGAAAATTTATGTTTGGTTTAGAGAAAATCACAAAGAAAAAAAATATGGAGGAAAACTAGATGGTAAAATTATTAGAAACAAGTGATAAAATTTTCCTCATAAAATTGTGAGAAAAGTTTGAGAAAAATTCCCAAAAGAAATTCTAACCTTCTCCAATCTTTCACTATTTAGATGGCATCAATATTCAAATTTTTCATCCAAATTTTTATATTTTTTTTTCAATTTAAACAAGAAAAAAAAAAAAAACTCACTTTCTCCCTACTTTTTTTTCCTTCACATTTTTTTTCTTGAATTTTTCTATCCACCAAATTTTCTAAGGATCAAACGAAGCCTTAACCTTATAATGCTGACCGAAATTTTGGCAACCTCCCCCCTTCCTTCTTAATTTTCTTTTTGTTCTCTTTTATTTTATTTTGGTGGGGGAATCAATATCAACATAAGCTGACGTAATACCATGAAATCCAAGCAAATAATATAGAACAAAATTTCAGCGTTATGTATAGGCATCACTCAAACATAAAATAAAAGAATTATTGTAATGGAAGAAAGCTGAATTGGTCAGTACGTCTTAGCTAGTCCTAACTGCGCTTGCTTTCTAAATTCATAAATCATACTATTGGATTCTTTCGAGTTCTCAAGTTTCCTAGAAAATGGCCCCATAAATTTAAAGTACATGAAAATGTCCCTTTGAAATTACATTAAAATAGAACGTTCGGGCCTAGAAGTAGGGTAAAATAATTATGTGGCTATCAGATTACAAGTACGTATGTTCATTGTAAGCTTATATTTGTAAGGTTACTGTTTTCTTTTCAATTTTCAATTTTAACACTCACCCTGTACATTACTGACGGACGGAAATTCTATGTTTTCATAATTTAAAAATGTACTCTCATTTTTCACATCTTAACCCTCAATAAATAATTTGCATGTACCAAATGTATCCTCATGGAGCAAAGCATGGATAAGTTCGATGTCCTTGCATAATTAGGTAAGCTTATCTTCTAAATCCTGATTAATTACCATGAAAAATATTATCTTTGTTTGCAATATTATGCAGGTCACTTGTAAATTTTCATAATTCCCGTGCAATTAAATCAAGTCATCCCCCCCCCCCCCCCCAAAAAAAAGGGGGTTGAAACTCATAGAGTGAAGTTCGTGGGCCATCATGGATGGATAGGTGACATATATGATAGGAAATTCCAAAATCAGGAAAGGAAAACAGAAGGGCGGTAAAGGTACCTTGCATAGTAGGATTAGGGCAAATAAACCCGTCATTAGCTAATGAAATATTGGAAGGCATAGGGGACCCTGGAGGCCTAACCCCAAACTGTGTACCCACCAACCCGACTTGAGCACTCATCTGGGTCAAGTCCCCAGCCGTCTCTACTGCGGTCTTGAGGTCGGCAACTGGGTACCCAGCAAAGACGGTCCCATGTGACACGTTGGCAGGCAAGGGAGACCCATCAGCCAGCACAGCATTTGAGGCCGACACCAGAAGCTCACCATGCTGAAACCCTACATAGACTTTCCATGACTTGAGCTCTCTTAACCCGTTGTTCCGAACCAAGAGGGTTGACTCAAACCGGTATGGTTGGTGGGCTGGGTCGGATCCTGTTAGGTTTGGAGGGAGTTGTTGGCCTCTGGTGTAGGTGTACTGTAGAAATACCCCGTTGCATGAAGCCGATGCATTGGTTCGGGTTTGGGTCTGGGTTTGGGCTTGGGTGAGGGAGGGTAGAATGGAGATGAGTAAGGTTGTCGTAAGGATTGAGAGAAATCCCATTTTTTGATAAAAGAGAATTAAAGATAAAGAGGGGATACTTATTGTGAAAGGAACAAAATTGGTTTTGGCTGTGCGTAGTGCATGAAAGGATTACGTGATGTTTGAGAAAATTTATATATAAATGCATAGAGTTAGAGAGGGAATTGCTCATTCGTGTTGAATGTGTTTGGAATTGGTAGATTAAATATAATGAGAGTCTTTGAGCTTTTAAATATTGGTTGCGTAAAAGAATATTGTTGCCTAATTTTCCTTTGCTTGGATTAATAACATTACTGGACTTGGTCTGTGCTTATACATAAACAACACTTGATAATTTCTAAATTAAAAAAAAAAAAAGTCACTTGTTTAATTTTCTGATGTGGACAAGACAATTTCTTATGAGATTAGGTCTCATAGATCAGTATTGAAATAAAGCCTATATCATACTTCTAGGAGTACAAACTCCTACAAGCTACGTCAGCGTCACATATTAAAAATTATCTATATGATAAATACACGTTAGAAAAATATATATGTATACATGGTAAGATGGAGTACACACTCCTCGGTGTATAATACACATTCCAAATTTCTCCATACTTTCAAAATTTTTGTTTTTTCTTAGATTTTTCCAAATGTTTGAAATGAATAGATGAAATTTTCAACCAATTTCATCTATTTCCCAACTCATATTCCTTGACGAAGGGAACATACCCTAATTCTATACTTTTCTAATCATAAGCAGTCATCGACCCTTTTTATGAGTAGTAGCACAAACTTCCTCCTTTCATGATGGGTTTTCCTTTTTTAAAAATGTTGGGTTTTATGGCCCAAAATCTCGGGTTTAGGCACAGGGTGACCATGCTGCATGGGCACGGGCGTGCCGCGACACAGAAGACCGAAGAACAGAGCAGACAGAGAAGTGACACGGTGTGCCCGTGCCACGGGAAATTTTCTGCCGCCTTAAAGTGGCGGCTAGGGTTGCGCTTTGGTGACGGTTTTTGGACGGCGGCAGCTAGGGTTTTCAGGGGGAAACCCTACCTCACAGACCCTATATAAAGGGGGTCTAGGGCCTTGTTTCAATAGACTCCAATATAGAAAACACATTGAGAGAGTGAGGTTATTTGTGAGAGAATACAATTGAGAGTATTGTAATTCTGCTCTGAATCACTGGAGTGATTGTGGTGTACTACTCTGCTCATAGTGAAATTTGTCGGTGTGCTGTCGCCGTCCGTGGTTTTTCCCGACATTGGGTTTCCACGTTAAATCTCTTGTCTTCTTATTTCTGTTTTCTGTTATTCACTTGATTTCTGAATCTCTAACTCATCCTATCGCTTCCGCTATTGTTGTTGCTCTAATATTTTTCCTAACAAGTGGTATCAGAGCTTTGGTTATAGGATGTCTTCATCATGAGGGTAGATATTCAGAAATTCGATGGGGAGATTAGTTTTAATCTCTGGAAGGTGCAGATGAGAGCAGTTCTCATTCAGCACGGGTTGTGGAAGGTTCTGAAGGGACCTCACGTAAAACCTGAGAAGATGACAGAAGAACAGTGGGCTGAAGATGTAAAGAAGAGACGTGGGTCGTTGACGGAGGACGAATGGGAGGAACTGGAGCTGAAAGCGGTTTCAGCCATACAGTTGTGCTTGGCACCACATGTCCTGCGAGAGGTGCTTGATAAGACAACTGCGGTGGATCTTTGGGCTCGGCTGGAGGAACTCTACATGACGAAGAGTCTCGCCAACAAGATCCGTTTGAAGGAAAGGTTGTATACCTTTCGTATGGCTGAAGGTATCCCTGTCCAAAAGCATTTGAATGAGTTTAACTCTATTCTTGTTGACTTGGAGAGTCTAGATGTGAAAATTGAGGATGAAGATAAGGCTATTTTACTTGTTGTGTCATTACCCCCTTTTATAAACACTTTAAGGAGATTATGCTATATAGTAATTCTAATACTATATCGTTTGAAGATGTTAAATCAAACCTGCTGTCTAAAGAGAAGTTTGATCTTGACATTCATGCTGATTCTGCTGAGGGATTAGCAGTAAGGGGTACAGCAAATGAAAAGGGGAACGGTAATAGGAGTAAGAACCGTTCTAAGTCTAAAAATCCTCATATTAGTAAGACCTGCAATTATTGTGGTAAATTGGGTCATATTATTGCTAACTGCTGGAAACTGCAAAAGAAGAAGGAGAAAGAGGAAGATAATTCTCAGGAGCCTGCTGAAGCTTCATTTGCTGAATCTGATTCTGATGGGGACGTTCTGTTTGCTACCTCTACTGAAAGGGGGAGTGATTTTGATTGGATTCTTGATTTTGGGTGTACCTATCATATGTGTCCTCACAAGGATTGGTTTTCAACATATGATCCAGTTGATTCATCTGTTGTTCATATGGGCAATAATGCCCAATGTAATGTAACTGGAATTGGTACTGTTAAAATCAAGACTCATGATGGTGTTGTCAGGACCTTATCGAATGTTCGTCACGTTCCTGACTTGAAGCGTAACCTCATCTCGTTGGGCACCCTTGAATCCAAAGGGTGCAAATATTCAGCTGAAGGTGGAGTTCTGAAGGTCTCAAAGGACAGTAGGATTCTGCTGAAGGGTTTGAGGCAAGGAGGCCTCTATGTCTTGCAGGCATCTACTGTGACAGGTTATATGAAGGAAAGTTCATATAAATCATCTCCTAGAGCTAAGTTCAAGCATTGCTTGAACTCAGTTGGTATTCGCAGTCATTGAGAAGCCCTGCGGGGCATAGCCCCATAGGGGGCATCACCCCTTGGGGTGTGACGACGACGACGGTAATTGAAGACTGGAGATTTTGGTCCAAGGTGGAGATTGTTGGGTTTTATGGCCCAAAATCTCGGGTTTAGGCACGGGGTGACCATGCTGCATGAGCACGAGCGTGCCGCGACACAGAAGACCGAAGAACAGAGCAGACAGAGAAGTGACACGGTGTGCCCGTGCTATGTGGCACGGCACGACCGTACCGCCCTGGCACGACCGTGCCACGGGAAATTTTCTGCCGCCTTAAAGTGGCGGCTAGGGTTGCGCTTTGGTGACGGTTTTTGGAAGGCGGCAGCTAGGGTTTTCAAGGGGAAACCCTACCTCACAGACCCTATATAAAGGGGGTCTAGGGCCTTGTTTCAGATTCAGTAGGTAGAAGAGACCTTTATTGTTTGTCTAAGCTCTTGTCTTGTATTCTGTTTAATCAGATCCTCTATTATATTTTGTTGTGTCAAATTCTGCTCTTAGTTTCCTTGTCTGCTATTTCTATTTGGGTTTTCCACGTTAAATCTCTTGTCTTCTTATTTCTGATTCACTTGATTTCTGAATCTCTAACTCATCCTATCGCTTCCGCTATTGTTGTTGCTCTAATATTTTTCCTAACAAAAAAAATTTAATTCTAGTTTTGGTTGGGGTAATGACCAATACAATTCACAATTGCTTGGAATTTAAGTGCCTTAAAGAAAGTGCCTCCAAAACAACCTGTCAGCACAAATATCTGATTATCCTATTCAAGCTGATCCGACTTTGTCTGATACTACTACATATATGGTGCTCTTATAATATAAGCAACGGTTTAACATTACAAAGATCTTATGGCCTGTTCTTTTTATGGATAAATTGAGGTGGATAAAAGGGTGAATTGGATTGAGGTTGGTTGAGGTAGATTAAAATTAGTTTTTTTTTTTTAAGATGGATTGAAGTAGGTTGAAGTGGGTTAAAGTTGATATATTTTTTTGTGGTGGGTTGAAGTGTGTTAAAATAATGAGAATGTAATAATGAAGGGGTGGGTTGAAACTGGTTGAAGTGGGTTGAGGTAAGTTGAGGTGAGTTGAAGTAGGTTGAAGTTGATTTTTTTTTCCAGGTGGGTTGAAGTTGGTTGAAGTTGGTAAATTCAAAAGTACCTACGAAAAAAACAGGACCTTAATGCCACCCTTATAGCCCCCCACTTTCAAATGGAGGAAACTTCGGTCAATAAAAGTCACATCCAAAATGCACTTGTATACGTCACTATCTATCTCTTTATTTTTCGCACTTAAAGTTAGTTTCTTTAGTTGTAATTTATAGGAAATGAAATAATAGTCAGTTTGTCCTCCTCTTTTGATAAGTGTAAGCGACTATTTCTTTATTTTTGTTTTGTTTTCCTTTTCCGACTAGGTGAATTTAATCTATTTACAAGGGTCGTCTAAAAATTGTAAATCACAAAACATATTTGGCTATTTTATTGGAAGTTTAGCCATCTTGTATGCATTGCTAAATGTAGTCTTCTTTAATTGACTACCTGCTTTTCTTTTTTTTGAAAAGGGAAAACTCTTCGTACTGACATATATATTAAACATATCTATTTGTTCTCAAAAGTGTCTCGCTACAATCTTCATCACATTATCATATTTTATCATCAGTTTACTGCATCTTGTATACGTTACTGCACATTAAAAAATAAAGCTCCCCTTCCATGAATCTGTCTATGCGATGAGCTAATCATAGCCTAAACTTTGGATAATTCAAAATTAATCTTTTTTTTTTTCCTTCCACGATCGCTTTTTTTTTGGGGGGGGGGGGGGGGGGGAAGGGTCGCTAATATAAGTCAGCGTTTGCTCCTCGTGGTCCAGTGCCCACCAAAGCTCCGCTTTAAAGTTCCGGCTTTCTATAACGAGGCCGTTGGGGAAACTCCTGAAATATGCTGACTTTATTGCCTCCTTTTTGCCTTTTGTCCTTTCATTTACACGTAACCGTCCGATCAACAATTTGTCTAACTTCGACGGCCCAGATTAGTGGACCGTTATACCAAGAAAATCCCCCCAAATTTACTTTTTCAAAATTTAAAAATAAGACCGTTTGCCCCCGTCTCCTCACCTCGACCTTCTCTCTCTGCTTAAACCCCTTCTTTCTTGCATCAAATCTCTCGCTCTCTCTCTCTCTCTATCTTTCCCCTTCCGTCTGTCTCTCTCTCTCTCCTCCATGAAATTTCCTTTCTGGGTTTTCCTTTTCTTCCAAGATCTGACTCAAATTTAGCAGTGTAGTCACACAATCGAAAGTCCCATCAAAAATCAATTAAAGAAAAAAAAGATGATAAAACGGCCATCATCTCCGACGTCTTCTCCGGTGACTATAACGGTCACCTCTGGCGGCGCTAGAAGGAGTTTGGGCCTAACAAGCCCAATCCAGCGGGCCTCTCTCTCTCCTCTGAGTGCCCGGAACTCCGCCGGAAAACCCTCCTCAAGTTCTCGCCGGAGATACTCAATCTCTCACAACGACACCGTCGAAGACAACGATGAACAACCCGATGCCGAATTCGTAAGCTACACCGTTCACATCCCCCCAACCCCTGAACGCCCCCCTTTGTCAGTCTCCGATTCACAGAGCAGCGAAAACAGGGCGACCGGGCCGGGTCGGTCCATACCCGGATCTGGGTTCATCTCGGGAACGATTTTCACGGGCGGGTTTAACTCGGTGACTCGCGGGCACGTGATTGATTGTTCGATGGAGAGGGCGAAGGGCCTGGTTGGGCCTGGAGATGAGTGCGGGATGAAGGGGTGTGACGAGAAGGCAATAAAGTCACCCCCTTGTGAGTGTGGGTTCAAGATTTGCAGGGAATGTTACTTGGATTGTTTGTCAGCAAAAGATGGCGGGCGATGTCCGGGTTGCAAGGAGTTGTATGACAAGGATGAGAGAGAGAATGTGCGTGGAAGCAAGGAAGAGGGTAATGAAGAAGAAGCAGAGGATGAAGCTCGACCTCTGCCATCGATGGCGGAATTCAAGATGGATAACAAGCGGCTTTCCCTTGTGAAATCGTTCAAAAACCCACCTGATTTCGATCACAATCGGTGGCTCTTCGAGACCAAGGGGACTTATGGGTATGGAAATGCTGTTTGGCCTAAAGATGGGTATGGGTTTGGAGGAGGAGGGAACAATGGGTTTGAACACCCACCTGATTTTGGGGAGAGATGTAGGAAACCTCTGACTAGGAAGGTCCCTGTTTCTGCTGCTGTTCTTAGTCCTTACAGGTATGTTGCTAAAGACTTCCGTCTCTCTACTTTTCTTCGAGTTTTGCTTGAGGATGATTTTAGGTGCTTGATTGAGTTATCTGTGGAATTGATAGAAGTTATGAAGATTTCATTGAGCTTATTGAGTTCTTGATTGGTTTGCACCATCATGCTTTAGGATCATTGTATTTCTTGATTTCTTTGCATTCTATTTGACTGAATTGTTAATATTTGAGTGAATCATCTTGGGCTTTCTTATACTACATTTGATTGAATTGTGAAAATTGTGATGGAATTAGTGTTGTTTGATTGGAAAATTCTTAGATATATGAAATTTAAAAGAAGCACAGACTTGCTGACTCTGAATTTGTCCTGTTAGTTCCTAACTGTCTCTGAATTGTGAATATTTGCACCATTAAAGCTATGGATTTCCAAGCCATTAGCACCCTGTGTTTCTTAATAGCTCTTCAGAATTCTCAACCACAAGCAAAATTTGGAATTGTTGATTTTCGCTGAACATTTTGAACGCGGTGCAAGTGTGGTATCTTCTGTAGCTAACTTGCACTTGAACATTGTTCTCAGTTCTCACTTTGTGCAGCGTATATGTTTTTATGCTCTGGCACCTTTCTGCTTTTGCTCATAGTTAATATTGCATACCAAATGGAAGACAAAAATAAGATGAAAGTTGAATGTTGAACCTATTGTTTGATGTACAAATTTGGATTGTACTCCTTAGAACAATAAGCGACTAATTCGAAACCTAGACTGGACTAACATTCATAAATCTTACTGCAGATTGCTTATGGTGATTCGCCTAGCTGCCTTGGGCTTATTTCTAACATGGAGAATTCGACATCCAAACCATGAAGCCATTTGGTTATGGGGGATGTCTGTAGCATGTGAGATTTGGTTTGCCTTCTCCTGGGTTTTAGATCAACTTCCAAAGATCTGCCCTGTGAACAGGATAGCTGACCTTTCTGTGCTCAAAGAGCGGTATGAGTCCCCCAATCTTCGGAACCCAAAGGGGCGGTCTGATCTTCCGGGCATTGATGTATTTGTTTCCACAGCAGACCCCGAAAAAGAACCTCCTCTTGTCACAGCCAACACCATTCTCTCCATCTTAGCAGTTGACTACCCCATTGAGAAGTTGGCCTGTTATTTGTCTGATGATGGAGGTTCACTTCTCACTTTCGAAGCTTTGGCTGAGACTGCAAGTTTTGCCAGAATCTGGGTTCCATTCTGTAGGAAACATGGAATAGAACCCAGGTGCCCTGAGGCTTACTTTGGGCAGAAGAAGGATTTTCTTAAGAACAAAGTGAGGCTGGATTTTGTTCGAGAGAGGAGGCGAGTTAAGAGGGAGTATGATGAGTTTAAGGTGAGGATTAATTCCTTATCGGATGCCATTAGGAGAAGGTCAGATGCTTACAATGCCCATGAAGAGCTTCGTGCGAAGAAGCAGCAAATGGAGAATGGGGGAAATCCGGCTGAACCTTTGAAGGTCCCCAAGGCTACTTGGATGTCTGATGGCTCTCACTGGCCTGGTACTTGGGCTTCTGCTGAACCTGATCACTCTAGAGGTGATCATGCCGGCATCATTCAGGTACTTCATTTAACGTTGCCTTTGGTGAAGAATAAGAAGCATCGAAAAAACAAACAATGAAAGAAAGAAAAATTATCATAGCTTCGTCTTCCAGTGTTTGGATTGATTTGTGGGGAAAAATCGTTTGTTTTTTCAACCTAGTTCTCCTGCTCTACTAAACTGTTTGAAACTTGGTTATGTGCAGGCGATGCTAGCCCCTGCAAATTCAGAACCGGTTTATGGGGCAGAGGCAGATGGAGAGAATTTGATTGACACCACAGAAGTTGACATAAGACTTCCAATGCTGGTGTATGTATCCAGAGAGAAAAGGCCAAACTATGATCACAACAAGAAAGCTGGGGCAATGAATGCCCTAGTGAGAACGAGTGCCATTATGTCAAATGGGCCATTCATCCTCAACCTTGACTGTGATCACTACATCTACAACTCCCTGGCTCTTCGGGAAGGAATGTGTTTCATGCTCGACAGAGGTGGTGACAGAATATGTTATGTCCAATTCCCTCAGAGGTTTGAGGGGATTGACCCGAGTGACCGGTATGCAAACCACAACACGGTATTCTTTGATGTTTCGATGAGGGCCCTTGATGGGTTACAGGGTCCAATGTATGTAGGAACCGGCTGCATTTTCAGGAGGATCGCCCTATATGGCTTTAGTCCCCCACGAGCCACAGAACATCATGGATGGTTTGGCACGAGAAAGCTCAAGTTGCTCCTAAGGAGGAACAAGAAGCCTGCCAAAAAAGAACCTGAGGAGATCATTCTGCCTGTTCATGGAGAACAAGATGAGGATGATGACTTAGACATAGAATCGTTGCTTCTTCCAAAGAGATTTGGGAACTCACCTTCACTTGCTGCGTCGATTCCAGTGGCAGAGTACCAAGGCAGGCTGCTTCAGGACTTGCAAGGGAAGGGAAATCATGGAAGGCCAGCCGGGTCACTTGCTGTGCCAAGAGAGCCTCTTGATGCAGCCACTGTTGCTGAGGCAATCAGTGTGATATCCTGCTTCTATGAGGACAGAACCGAGTGGGGTAAACGGGTGGGTTGGATATATGGGTCAGTAACTGAAGATGTTGTGACAGGTTACAGGATGCACAATAGAGGGTGGAGGTCAGTTTACTGTGTCACAAAAAGAGATGCATTTCGTGGAACTGCCCCCATCAATTTGACAGACAGACTCCACCAAGTTCTAAGATGGGCAACTGGGTCAGTTGAGATTTTCTTCTCCAAAAACAACGCATTGTTTGCCTCTAGGAGAATGAAATTCCTACAAAGGGTGGCTTACTTTAATGTTGGATTATACCCATTCACATCTCTTTTCCTAATGGTCTACTGCGTGCTCCCTGCAATCTCTCTCTTTTCAGGGCAGTTCATAGTGCAGTCCCTCAGTATCACCTTCCTAATCCTTCTCCTCATCATCACCTTAACCCTATGCATGCTCGCCCTCCTCGAGATAAAATGGTCAGGAATCACCCTCCATGATTGGTGGAGAAACGAGCAGTTTTGGCTAATTGGAGGAACAAGCGCTCACCCAGCAGCCGTTCTCCAAGGCCTCCTCAAAGTCATAGCAGGGGTCGACATCTCCTTCACCTTAACCTCGAAATCAGCCACACCAGATGACTCTGAAGATGAATTTGCTGATCTCTATGTCGTAAAATGGAGCTTCCTCATGGTTCCTCCCATAACAATCATGATGGTGAACTCAATCGCGGTGGCTGTGGGGACGGCTCGGACCCTTTACAGCCCGTTTCCTCAGTGGAGCAAGCTCATAGGTGGGGTGTTCTTCAGCTTCTGGGTTCTTAGCCATCTCTACCCATTTGCAAAAGGGTTGATGGGGCGAAGAGGGCGCGTTCCAACCATAGTTTATGTATGGTCAGGCCTTCTTTCGATCATTGTTTCGTTGCTATGGGTCTACATTAGCCCTCCATCAGGGAGTCAGGCCTACATGAGGTTTGAGTTCCCCTAAACCAACTCCAATCCCTCCCCTTCCCACTTGAGATCTTATAGAACCCCCAGATGAAGTCCTGTCTCTGACTTCATTTTGCTCCCTGCTTGTGATTCTTTTTACTGAATGTGAATGATCAGGTGTTCTGTATTGTTTTGATACTTTGATACTCGGTCAGATTGTGTGTGTTAAGATTCTTTTGTATTTTTTTTTATGCTTTCATAGCAAAAGCAAGTGTTCTGTATTCTTGCTTGTATGATATGATCAGGGTCTATGATCAGTTGATTTCATTGAGATCGAGCTTCCCTCAGTTTGTATTTATATGTTTAGCAAATGGAGCAATTTGGATTGTACAGCAATTGGCCTGAATGGTTCAGTGCAGGCAAAATGTTCCGAAGAGCCAACATCAACTTGATGTTATAGTTTGCAGTTCTGTGATCCAACATAAACTACGATAAACACGAATCCGACATGACATTTCTTGCGTTTCAACCAGAATTGACACATCGTGACTATTTAACTGAATTCCCCAAAGATATCCCACATAAAATCTTCAAGTCTTTGGAATTAAAGAAACACAGAATTTTGGAATTGCCGAGTAACAAGAGCTGATGTCATGACATTTCAATGGTAATGACAGAGTCATGCCTGCAAATTTTACTGACTCAACACCACCACCAAGCTCTGTCTCTGAAAAATGCACCAGTAGCAATGAAAAATTCAAGGTATATGATCAGGCTGGCTCTTTTTTATTTGTTTTTCCTCTATGAAAAAAGTGTAGAATTAGGGAATCATTAAGATTTATTTTTGACGAAGTATAGGAGTATGTATCTAAGGATTGGACTACTGAGACTGAATCAACATCACCAACGTCTCTATTAGGCATTGTCAAATACTTGCTCTACTTAATTATGCAACAGTTAGGTCAATATGATGTATTCGAAGCAGTTCACCATTTCCCTAATAACATCACACCCTTTTAGAAAAAGGAAAATTGTAGAAAAGTTCAACAGTGCATATTTTTCTTATAAGATGATGTCATGAAAAGTTGGTTTTTTTTCCCTTGTAATATTTTTTCGTTCGACAACGGTTGCATCATGCTCATAACATTTTATATCATAAATGAGACTGTCTTATTCAAAATATGTTGGCTGATGAAGGAGTTGTATATATATTTTATTGTCGGACATTATTTTAACAATTAATATAGTTTCATTAGGTGGCAAGTAGCATCCGAAAGGCACACTTGTGCTTCCATGGAAGTGATGGGGAGCCTTGTAGCCAGGTTATATATTTTTTGGTCTTTCACACAGCTAAGTTATAAAAATACTTTATAAGCATAAATAGATGATGCTTAATTTTCACATTATTTATTGTGTTTTGTACAATTATGGTGTGTAAAAAGCCGCCATGGTCCACCGTCAGGATTTATTAATTCATTACTTGAAGTACTTTTTTTTTTAAGTTTGACTTCTAGCTGTTGTGTTTTGTTTCGCCCTTTTCAGTTGTCACGTACTAAGGTCACTTGTTAAAAACCATGAGATGTAAATGTACATATTATGAATGAGCAAGTCCTATCAGCAATGAATAAATTTCAATTCCCGCTATTTTTGGCCTTATAGCTTCTGCAAATACTACTTCGCAATTTCTATTTTTTTTTTTTCCGAATTATTATCAACCGTCAAAGGCTGTTACTGTCACCCCCTCCCCTTATAACACGGGTTCTGAATGCTACATCTTCGACATGTGGGTAAATTAACGGACTAGATAATCTTATAATTTGCTCGAAGCTATTGTATTGAATGACTATTAGTCAAAGTGAACAGTTCCTATTTCTTGTGTTTTTTGACATCAAAACTCCTTTTCATAATAAGTTTTTTACAAAAAGTGTTTGTAGGCTACTATTCTATTAAGGCTAAGACTCGTCATATTTTTATCTTTCTGAATAGAATAATACACTGTTATTTTATTGTTGTATAACTACGCGATGCTTATTAGCATACATTTTCACATTTATTAGGGAAAAATGGTTCTCATATTGATAAACGGAAGGCAGAAATCAAAATATCCTCATCTGTTCCCAACAATTCACCCTAGTCGTATTTTGGGAGCATCATAAGATCTCCAAATTTTTATTTTTATTTTTATTTTTTTGCCTGTAATTTTAATTTTTTTTCCTGATTTCTGGAAGCAGCCAAGGACATGAAACTTAGCACTGTGCGTTATACACTTATACGTATATAATTAAGTTGGCACAGATCGAAGTTAAAGGGAAGTAGAGAACAAAACTTTTTCCTGCACATTTTACTCCTACAAATAAGTAGGTGTCTGTCTCTGTAATTGCAAGAAAATGAACCAATGTTAGCATCGAATTATAGCTTGCATTAAGCTACCAATACATATAAGTTGATTCAAGTGGTTTGAGAATTGTTCTTCTTAAGCAAAGTCTCGGATTTGAGTCTTGTGAATGGAGAAAATTTGTGATGGAAGTGCTCTACCTCTTATTAAGCAACAGTAGCTCGACTCTAGTAAAACAGAGGATCCAAGACCCCCAAAAAAATAGCTTACATTAAGTTCGTCAGAAATTACATAACTTCGATTGTAAGGAACTTAATATATGTGAGAAGATTGTAACGATATTTTCAAATGACTCTGATATGAATTGTTGTATTAATCAAGTATAGGAGATGTTGATTCATTTTAATAATTAGTAATGTTTGTAAAACTTATAATAATGTAATAATTAAATATTTTTTTAAGTGTTGGGTGCTTTTCCTGGCTCTTTCTAATTTTATTTGAATAAACCACAGGTTTAGGAAAGAAATTGCAAGTGGCAATTAAAATTAGAATTATGAAGATTTTCCATAGCACGCCTCTGATCGAAAAGGAAAAGGAAGCAGAATTAGAAGAGGCCAACGCTTGCTTATTTGCCCTACAATGTGAATAAGACCAAGGCTTCAGGGTCGGAAGATGATATTCGAAGGAGACTGCTCTATTGATTTTGCTCTCGAATTTATTTTGAGTCTTGCTAGTCGTTTTGTTTTTTTGTAATTTTTTCTCATGTTAAGAGAATGGGAAATAGGGTAACTCATGTCCTCGCCCATCTCCAACTTCATTGCACTTTTTGCATGGAATGGTCGGGAGATGGTTCAGATCATGTTATTGATCTGGTCTTAAAAAACATTTGTATGGATCAAGCTTCTGAGTAATATTAATCGCCATTTTTCTATCCCCCCCAAAAAAAAAGGTAATCAAGAATGTTTTACTTGTTGATGCAAAATCTTAGACTGGTTGTTAAAAGGATAGTCTCCGAAAATGAAAGTTCATGAATCATGATGGTCTTCGCACTCGTTAAATTAGTTTGTTTTTCAACAACGTAGCAAAGGTCTTGACATAAAGGCCTTCAGTCCTAATTTTGATAACTGCGTTACCAAGTTATACTGCTCAGTATCAGCTATACTTCAAACTCAAAACTCATGCGCGTCAGGAGGCCATTGTACAATGTTTTTTTTAAAAAAAAAAAAAAACAAAGATAAATGGTAAGTAGAAGTTAGATGCTTCTTCTTACCCAACAATATCATCAGAAATAATTTGCTGAAGAAGTGGCAAAAAACAACAATCAAATGAGAAGAACTCTGTAATAGAGTGTTCAAATTTTGATAGACAGTCTACTGCTGTATTTATCTCTCAAAAGATGTGGTTTATAGTAACCTGCATGTTTTAATTTAATCATGTCGATCTGGACATCTTTGATGATATTTAAAATTTTCCATAGAACTTGAGTATTGTCTTTCAATGCTTGGATCACATATATTGCATTGGCATGATATGACACTGGTTAGAAGTTACGGACATACCTTAGTGGGGAAGCGTAGAAACATGCTGCGCGGTAATTGTCCACGTGATGTTAAGCTATGCCTGACAATGACTACTAATAAGGTCACTGTAGTTGTCATGCCCCAAATTCATTCACAGTGGGTGGTAGGATCAACATGAGAGAGCAGAGAAAATATTGTTGTAATGCTCCAACCTTCTCCTGGGTCGGCATAATTATCAGGAACGGCTTCAAGGATCATCGACTGACCCTACAAATCACCAGAAGTCTTTCAGGTATGCTTCGGCCTTGCTCGCACGCTGCCTGGGAAACTTCCTAAGAGGTCACCCATCATAAGATTTCTCCACAGAAAGCACGCTTAACTGTGGAGTTCTTACGAGTGGGCTCCCCGAAAGGAAAGGTACACCTTTGGTGATATAAGTAGTCACTTTGATAAATTTTATGTCACACTCGGGGTATTACAATTATTGTGGAGATGTTGTGCTCAAGTGTGATATGTCATTCTCCTGATCTGATGTATTATTAATAATGGCACTAAGCTTTGCTGATTGATCAGATAGTTAATGAAAGATTAACACATCATTAATAAACTTATAACATCCCACTAGATATGGGTTATGAATGTAACCGTTACACTCGATCAACAACACCATATTGCAACTAATGAAAGAACTGTAGAGCTCTCATCAAGTATATATGTTGTCCAAATATGCAACTACATATATATATGCTAGTTATTTGGAGAATAGAATAAGAAAACTTGGAGGGTGAATTGGTAGGGCCAAGGAAATAATTAATGGCAGAGGCATATTTGGCTTTAGATCTTAATATTGAAGCACGGAAAAAGGGCTAAGGAAAGGCAACAAGTTAGCTGTAAAGGTCCCCCCACTTGTAATGGGGTCTTGCGTTTTAAGCATATCCTTCCTTCCTTCCATCCTCTGTTTTGGCCTTTTAGTTTTCTATGACTATCTACTGGACCCCTCACATGCTCTGCTGTCTACTATCTCTTTCACATTTGTTTTCTAAAACAATCTATATCAGAATTTATACATAATTAAAGATGTCTTTAATTCTTAGCAAAGGGGAAATATCGTTGAAGGAAACTCTCAAAAGTTATATGCTATTGTGTTTAAAATCTTAAGCATTTAAAGATAGAATTATCTGATCTTGTTGAAAGTAAAATTGCCTGTTGAATATAATGGTCATTATTATGATGTGTTTTGAGTTGGCATTCAAACCTAGGCTAAGGAGGGGAACAGAATAATAAAGAGTTGGGATACCGGTCAATTTGGTCGACCCATTTACTAAACGAATTAATTTCATATTAGCCTGTAAGTAGCTTAGGTTCACTCAAAAATGAGGAGTGACATGTTTTTCATACCAAACGGTCAAATCATGTCAACTTCTGGTGCAAATCGGTTCAAGTCGTGTCAGGTTCGTCTTTCTCTCAGTAACTTCATGTCGGAATCAAGTTGTGTTATTTTGTCGGATCAAACTTTCTCAACACTAGAATAAGAGACACATCAATTGGAAAGCAAGGGAGTGGTGGCTCTAAAAGAACTTTGCATTTTGATGACAAGAATCAAAAAGAAAAGAAAAAAATAAGCACTGAACAAGCATCCAAGCCTTTGTATCGGTTCCTCAATGTTTTAATTCCAAGGCAAGGAGTGTTCTTTCTTGCGCTTTTATCTTACTCATTGCTTGATTTTTTTTTTTTAAAAAAATTTTCCTTGCATGTTGCTTGACGTTGCAAAAGATTATTAGAGGACAAATACTCAATTCACCATGCCCCTAACTCCTAATAGGGTATTCCATGGTTCTCTTGTATGCCAGCATAACTTAATTACTAGTTAAATCAATACAATATATGGCTGACCATTTACAAAATATATGTATAATTTTCCATGTAGATGTTGCATTGTGATCACTATAATATTGGAGAATGAACTGAAGCTTTGGATCTGTCAAAAACCCTTCAAAAAAGCATCATAATCTTCTTGAAATTCTGATTATAAAGTGTAAATAACTAGGCCATCTTGAAAATGTTGAGCTTTTAACTAAAGAAGAAAGCTCTAATGAAGATCAGAATAGAAGGAATTAGTTAAAGCCCCCCCCCCCCCCAAAAAAAAAAAGTATTGTTTGCAGTGCTTTTGCTCTTTTTCTTTTTCCTTTTTTTAAAGTATTAGTTGACACGTGGTAAAAGCGGATTTACTTCTTTGGTTAGAGCTATTTACCTACTAAACGAGGACCATGGCAGTTTAGATTGCCCCAATCATAACTCTTATTCCATAAATTTAATAAAATCAAAATCGAAAAATGCGAAAATTCTTTGAAGAAAATGTTTGCCGTAAGTCTCCGGTCAAGTTGAAAAACACACAGAGAAAAGTGTTGAAATGATCGTGTCATTTCAATGTCACTTCAAGCTCCAAACAAGAAAGCGAAAAACAGAGCGTTCTTTCCCAAAATCACCACATGGAGATTACAACATCAAACTAACTCTCTTTTTAATCATGTGATAAGAGTTTGGGATGTTAGAACCTCTCAAACGACCCCAATACTGTCGTACAAGATTCAAATTCTGAAATGCACGTGATTCGATTACACTGGCTACCTTGTTGAATTAAATTCGTATCATACTCAACTAATATCATCTGGATTATACATCTATGATTTTCGTAATTAGACGTTTTGAATTTCCATACAACTTTTGTTCATTCCTCATCCATAATCATGTTTGATTACAGTATAAATTGTCAATATTAAGGCAACTTAACAGTCAACAGTACGAACCCAACGATAATAAATCCAGATCTATGATGGAATCATAATAAACCAATTTAAATCAAGTTTTTTCAACATAATGATCCGGCTTAAGATATAGTAAACCAATTTATATAAAGTTAGCACTTTTTTAAGAATGATTAGTAAGAGTTTATCAATATTGAAAAAAATTAAAAAAATACTAGTAGAAGTTGATACGATGTTGAAAAATATTGGTAAAAATATATGAATGAATTGATAAGAGCTGAAAAAAGTTAATTATAATTGGAAAAAACTAATTAGAGTTGAAAAAAATAATTTTTTGGGGGGTAAAAGTCAGAAAAAATTGATCAAAATTGATAAGAGTTGATAATGAAAAGGACATGTCCTTAACATATACAGGGTGATCCAATTTTGTTCAACATTTTTGGAGCTACGTGTGGAATTTTTTTCATAGAAAAAAAGGAAAAAGGGTGGTGTCAACATACATGTCTTTATTCCATATTTTGTCTCACCTCATTGTTTTATTTATTTATTATATATATATATATATATATAGAAAGAGGGGGGGGGGGGAGAGAGAAAAGCGACAGAGAGAGTACATGATTGAAATAAGGTGGACAACAAAGCAATCCAAGTCGTCAAAATCTATCAGAGATAATTAGGCCACAAAGGACGAGAGAGAGGGTTGTCGGTTGCTACTACCACTGGCAGCTGCTGTCCCGATCATTTCCCCCTAAAAAAAAAAGAAAAAAACAACACATATCCAGCGAACCATGCCGAAACAACTCACTGCAGTTTTTTTTTTTTTTTTCATTTTTAGGGAAAACAAATTACCACTAATGAATACCCCTTGCTTTTCTAATATTTGTCCAAATTGATTTAAAATAACTTACTTTGACCATTATTTTTTAATAATATTGATCAAATTATAAATATACAAAATATTCATATTTGTAATTGTTTTTGGATTGTTATTGTTAAAATTTTTAGATTTTCGGTATCTTTATCTTAAATTGATAGCAAAAGTATAAAACCTGTATTATTCTGAGAAAAAGAGGGTATGAAGTGTCGGCAATTCGCCCTTGTCATCATATTGTTAGTGACAATAAGAGGTAGAGAGAGACATCACAACTTCACTTACTAGTTAACAAAACATATGAAATGGCGTTGATTGAACTTCGGGCAAAACAGAAAAACACAAACCCAAAAGGGTCGGCTTCCAAAACCCAATTGACGTAACTGGCCACGCGGGCTCACCATTCCATTATAGATCGGTCCCCACCCTAACACTAGAACTCGATTCAATTCATAACTCATTAAAATAAAAGACAATATCGTTTCCATTTTTTAAAAATAAAATAAGCTAAACAGAATAATTAAAGTGAAAAAACAAAGGCCTGTCCCCATGGTGGGCAATACAATGGGCTATACTTATAGGAGGCAAGGTAACGGGGTAATTTCCCCGAATATTCTTGAAGCTTCTAAAGATTGTGACGGTATGGGTTAGATTTAGACAGAGAGTAACAGTCCAGCCGCAGTTATTGAGTTAGAGTGCGCAAAAGGAGATGGATAACGTAACGTTCATATTTCGATTAAAAAAACGGAAAAGGGAAAAGAGGATGGGGACGAATTAAAATAGAAAAAGAAAAGACAAAAGAGGGGTAGACTGGTGGCATTGGGTGGGAGGAATAAATAAGGGTAATGTGCCTTATAAATCTATCTATCAATATCATACATCATACAGGGAAAAACCAAAAAAACAAAAAAGAAAAAGGGGGGTGGTAGTTCACAAGACTCCCACCGCACCGTATCAAATTTTCTTGTATAAAGTCTAGAATGTGAAGGTGAATGTGAATGTGAATGTGAACGCCCACGCGCGGGGGTTCTGCTTGGACAGTACAGCCCACCGCTTCCCCCCCTTTTGCTGTGGCCGTTGGTTTCTTCGATTACTACCAACCAGTTACCTCACTCTCACTTTCACGCAGGCAGGGGAGGGGGAGGACGGACGAGGGCATCTTAATAAAATCCTAATCCACCGCATTTAACCACATCTACCTACTCCTTCCCCGACATTAATTTCGCTTGTTTCGACATCAACTATGACGATCTACATGCAATGCAATGCAATTCAGAACCTTGCAACTCGTACTACTTCACCACATATATATATATAATTGGTCAACGTATACACCCCCACCAATCCATTTTGATTCATCCCAGTAGTGACAAGGCCAATCCTCTGCTTGCCCCTCAAAACAATCCCCCAGCGGCAGCGGGCCCACCCACAAAAAGGTCAGATATGCATCAAAAACCTAGGGCGCAATTAATTCATGCATTACCCCAATCTCAGCTTCCTAAATGTGCCTCGAGATGCATACAACTCAAAGGGAAGGGAGGAGGGAAGCAAACCACCCCGGCTACATCTTATATGTACTCAATACCTAAAAAAATTCAACGACATGACTGACACTCCAAGCAGTAAAGAGTAAAAACCTGCATTCAACACTCATCATTTGGGCCACAAATACTAGTGAATGAAGTCAGTCTTCTTTTAAAAAAATTCCAAGTGATTTAATTACATCTGCTATAGGGCTTTGTAAATAGTAATTAAGACTCCCCTTCCTGCAACTTCTGACATACACAGACTTGTAATATTGGAATACCAGCAAAAGTCAAGAACCCAGTCAATTCCACAATGCCTGCTTCATCAATTGCAATAAAAGATCTCTGTTTACTTCAGTCATTGGATACCCTAACTAGGCAACCAAGCAGCTGGCGGCATTCAGAAACCATGCGTCCTCAAAATTCCATTAGGGCATCCTGGTGGAACAAAGCAAGGACCTCCCCTTCCATCTGTGTTTCTCCATGCACAGCCACTGGAGTTCCTTAGTCGACTATTTTCAACCTTAACAAACATCACCCAAATGATTGCCGAAATGATCAACCAAGACACTATTTGTCGATTTCAGTTCCACAAAGGAGGCTCGAGTTCAACTTAGCTCCTACACATTAATCAGACCCAAAGGGCATGCTCATTTCGGCATTTTGTAACAGCTAACTGTTAGATCAAATTGTTCCTAACCACTCCTCAATGCTCTTAAACAATCAAAACTGTTCCTAACTATTAACAGCTAATTTTAACCACTTAAGCAAATGGAACCTAAGTAATGTTGGGAGCCCTGTTTGGCAAGCAGCTTTTAGTTGTTTGCATTAGCTCTTAATTATTAGCTGTTTGAATTAACCGTTTATTAAAAAAAATTGTTTGACAAAATTATCTGTTTTCAACAAAATTGTGAGACAAAAAATTAATTCTCCAAAAACCTCTTTCAAAAAACTCATAAAATTAGCTTTTTCAACTCAACTTTTTGGACTCAAAAAACTCTTCTAAAAAACTATTTTACCAAATAATTAAATTAACTTTTTGACTAAGTTCAATAGCTAATTTTGATTTTAAAAAACTCCTCTTTGTTTAAAAAAAATATATATATCCATAAATCTGTTCACCAAACACCCCCGAGTCTTTTCCTTGAACCCTAGATTGGGACCCATTTACATGGAACAACGAGGAGGTGGGGGAAGCAGAAAATCCAAAACAAAGCATATGGTAAAATGTGACATCGAAGGATTGATGGCTGCGAACAATTGGTCTGGATGTACAAGTGAAAACGTAACATCATATATGCAGTACAACTCATAATTCTCCTACAGCCAAAGCGGAAAAAAATGTACAGTAACACAAATCAACTAATCAAGAGTAGCAATTTCAGTTTTCCATCCGTTTCCAGACTTATTGTCAGAAGCAAATGTAATGTAATAACAAGAACAAGAACATTCAAACTGATAACTCTATACTAGCACTACCAGGAAAATACAAATCGCCTCAACAGATGAGAAACTGACGACGACGATGATGATGATGATGATGATGATGATGATGAACCCATATCATGATGATGATATCCTCAATAAGCACTCAACAAAACTCAATTATCCCATCCGTTCATCCATCCATCCATCCATTCAATTCAAGAACCCAAAAAAGCAATGGACGAGAATCAACAAGCAAGGTAACATGGGAGGGGGCAAAATAATGAAAAATTAAAAGAACCTTAAATTAAACAACGACCCGAAAAAAATAAATTAAAAAAAAGGGGAAGAGCAGTCATGTACCGGTGGCGGCAACGGCGGCGCGTGGGTTTAGCGGGAGCCGTGGACATACAAATCATAAGGTTCCCAGAGTGAGTCAAGCGGGCAAGGGCGGCGCGTGTCGAGACGCACCCATGGCTTCCCTGAACCAGACCAGTGGAGGAGGCTCACCGGGCCAGGGTGAAGATCCCGGCAACTTCCTCTCACATTGTCCCCACCTAACCCATGCTGGTTCCACCGGTGCTCGATGGGCGCCACGTGTCCGGCGAACACCAGAAGGAACGGCGGCAGTGAGCCTAGCTCATAGATCCTCTCTCTCCTCTGGATCTCCATCCACCGCTCTATTCGCCGCGTGTACTTCCCCCGTCGCCACCGGACTAAGTCCATCACCATTACCCCCGTGTTGAAGTAGCACGGCCGCCGCCCGGAAAACGTCCCTGAATACCGCTTGTCCCCCCAGAAAACCGCCGTGAAGTACTTGGTGAAGTTCGCGTGGCAGTATTCCGGCGCTCCGATGGTTCTAGAGCCCAGGCTGGTGTTCCAGAGTTTCCCAATGTCGTCGACCACGATCAGATCGGAGTCGAGATAGATCACTTTACGGACGCACGGCTCGAGAAGGTCGGCGAGGTAGTTCCTGGCGTAATTCAATGGCTGCTCCAGAGCCTGACGAATCGAGGTCGAGATTAAGGGACGAACAATTAAAGGATCGAAGAAGTAGACCTTGAATTTGAGGTTTGGGAATGTCGATTTTACTAGGGTTTCGAGGATTTTGGTCTCATGGGAGACCAAAAAATGGAAGAAGACGTTTTCCGGGCAGACAGAATGCTGGAGAATCGAATGGACGGCAGCGATTGATCCCCGGAGGTAGTCGATGTCAAGAGTAATCGCCACGTGGACCAATGAGGGGTCGCAGATGCTGCCGGAAAATGTGCCGCACTGGTCGGCATTGCGGAACTCCGGCGCCTGGCGGAAGGACAATGTCGCCGGCGGCGAGGATGAGGATGAGGGTGAGGAGGAAGATGATGATCGGATGGCCTCCGCCGGTGGGAAGGATTGAAGGGAAGGAGAGAGAATGATCATGACCAATGCGGCGGAGAAGAAGCCGGAGAATCGTAGGAGCCAGAGCATCTTCACCGTCCAGTTGAAGAACCACCGTTGCCGGCCAACGCCGCCGTGTTTTCTCCGCTTAGATTTGAAATCGAACAGTCCAGAAACCCTAATCGACGATGGGTATAGGAACGCTAGGGTTCCTCTGAGATCCGCCAGACTCAACCCCAACTCAATCAATTCAATGAAATCAAATCAAAATCCAACCCCAACAATCAAAATCAAAATTAAAATCAATCAAGAATGAGAATCAATCCCTTCCTTCCTTCGCCCCCAAATCAAAAATCGAATGGCGTGGGGGCGAAGACAGAATCCATCGAACCCGAGCCACGAACCCTGGTTTGGTGGCTCGGCACTGTTTCTGTTTCTGCTTCTGCTTCTGCTTCTGGGTTTTTTTCTCTCTCTACCCCCTCTTATCTTCCACTCTCTTTTTCTGTACCGAGTTTTTCTCCTTCCTTATTTCTTTCTTTCTGCAGCAAAAATGGCTCCCCAATACATGCCCAGATTACAGAACCCCACACACACTCCACAGTGTAGATTGTAGAACAAACCAACCCTCCTCCCTCTTTCTCTTTCTGCACTTTCACTTTCACTTTCTATCTCTTCTGGTTCCGCTTCTCTCTCTAATCTCTCTCCGGTGGAAGGAGGAAGAAGAAGATGAAGGGCGTCTGAAGAGGGGGGAGAAGAGAGAGAGTCCGAGGGGGAGTACGTAATCCAGCTAGGCTTTATGAGCTCTCCACCATAGAAATGTCGAGCCCAAACCCAAAGCACCGCATTTCAAGTAATTATAGTTGTTCTTCTTCGTTTCTTTTTAATTTGGAAAATTTATCCATGCCCGCATCAAAATCCTAATTAAAATTAGGATTTATATACTTGGGATCTTTGGTTTTTGGGTAGTTGCTGTTTCGTCTGGGGGAAGTTGACAAATATATAAGAATCAATCCCCGGCTGTGCGCTTTGTTCTTGTGAAAAAATAAATTACTTACGGGGAAGTGATTATTTGTGACTCATTCAACTAAACGAGCAAATTATTTTTAAAACACTTGTTCAAATATTTTTCATAATTCATTGAAATTAATGGTATTTTTATTTGGTTACTACTCATAGATTTTGAATGTTTCGTTCTATGGCTTATGCTTGCCTGAATCTAACTTTCCAGTTAGTGGCATAATGACAACTCTTTATTCAAGCGCTCTAGAAACAAATGTAGGATAACTGTTCTTCATCTAAGGACATGTATGGCAACCGTCAATAACTTGAGAGACCGTGTAGGCGTGTAATACGATATGGAGTGTTTGGTATATGGCTTTTTAGATTGCTTTTTTATCAAAAAATAGATTTTAGGATAATTTTGGTCAAGCTAAACATCTATTTGGGTTATTTGGTAAATTATGTTTTAGAATAGTTTTTTTACCCCAAAAAACTGTTTTTTAAAATGCTAAAGTTATACATTTTTCAGGTTAGTTGTTTGGGTTCTTCATATAAAAGACTAAAGTGTCATTGATTAAGGGCATGTTCTTTTCGTGGACAAATTTTAAAATATCAATCTTGATTCACTTCAACCACTTTAATCTATTTCAACTCACTTTCACTATTTTAACCAAGTTTACTTCATCACATAAAAAACTTTAACCCACTTTAACCGACTTCAATCTACTTCAACCCGCTTCACCATTTTATCCACCTCAATTTACCAACGAAAAGAAGAGGCCCTAAATAGCATAAATAAAATTCGTATATTCTTTTGCCCTCTCTCTTTTGAGTTTTAACTTTCATTTCAAATTTAAATTAGATAATGATCCACAGTAACCCACACCTTCTTAATTTTACTTATGGTTGATAAAAAGATAAAATCAATACTTCTTGCTAATTTTATATAGTAATATTAAATGTGATGCCAATTTGAATTCTCACTTTATCCCCTCCGCCCAAAAAAAAAAAAAAATATCATATTGAAAGAAAGTTAAACTAATAATAAATAAAAATTTATCTAAGTGAACAACAAAGAAGGTTGTGTTATGGGCCTTATAAACATCACATAATTTTTAATTTAGATTGAAAAAAATTAGATTCAAAAAACAAGTTACGGATAAATCAATAAGAAAATTTAATTCTTATTTGGTAGAATAAGAAAACGAGAATATATGAATGAATGTAATTTATACATATCATGTAATTCATAAAGAAAAACAAATAAGTGACAAGTGACTTAAAAAATTATTCAATAGTAAATGAGAGATATAGACACAAATAAAATTTTATCAAATGCATTTCATAGAAACCACTACTTTTACGAAACACTTTTTCTAAAAAACAGTCAATTAAAACAACTAATAGCTAACAGTTAATACAAATATCAAACAGCTGTTTGTCAAACATGACCTATATAAAACTCAATAAGGTCAAGAGTTATGCACATCAAAAATAAAACAAATGATGTACTTTTTTGTTTATTGAGAATTAAAATGTTGAAGAATTAATATCCATATATTTGTTAGAGTAGAAATGAAAATATTCTACTTACACTTTTGAGCAACTACAAAAATTATTGAATTTATTATTTTTGTATTTTCAACGATAGGGCAATATCGTTAACATTAATGATTAGTTTTATATATATAGATGGAATACAATACGACTTAATGGCTAGTATTATAAGTACAATTTAATTGCTATTTCAAATAGAGTTTTTAGCGTAGGTAATTAAGAATTGGTGGTAGGAATTCAAAAGGTTCATTTGAGATGGAATTAGGGTACCCTAAGCTCAGTTCAAAGTGGAGCTAATACTTGATTCAAGCCATGAATAGTGATGGAAGCCTCATTGAAGCAGGCATGTTAATCGCAGGTGAAAATAAGAAACACAAGTGGCAGAGTGGGCCTGGGCCTATTTTTCTAGCTGTGGTCGATGCAGCACCTATATGGCTATAAGCCATTGGCACTTGATGTGGGACGCTTAAGAGCAAATTTAGTAGCGAACCTATTTTTTAACTCATCAGTAAAAAACTACTATTAAGATATTAGTTATTTTTTTAATTGTTTGTCGCATAATTCTCATTCTCTGTGGTGAAAGGCTCATAACTTTATTTCACCAAATAAAATAACACCCATCAACCCACTATACAATGTATAATTTTATTTTTTGAATTAAAAAATAAAAAATTAATTAAAATAATCTAAAAAAAAGTCTCACAAGTTGGTTCAGGGGTCCGAGGGGGTGAGGCAGAGTGACAAGGCTATTGCTGCAGATGATTGCTTGCCTCACCTGTTCTCTCTCTCCACTTTTTCGCCTCGCAAAGCGAACGCTGCACATGCTCTAAGTCGGATTAATAGGAGGAGGTACTGCTAAAATAGGAATGAAAGTATTGATCGAATCTGAAAAATCTTGTTAAAGTTCACTTCATAGGAGTATTGCGTGTATTGTGTTCGAAAATGAGTGTTTATGTAGATGGATTCTTAAAACTTATAACTGATTTTCCGTTTCCAATTTGCTATTAAAGGGCTTAAAAATGTGCTAAAATCCAATTGAAATAATAGACAATAAACTCTAATGGTTAAATCCAACCCACCCTTCATTCATCCCTAAAGTAAAACCTTGTGATGTCTATTGAGGGATCCCAAAAAACTAGAAAATAACTATATCTTTTATTATGAAGTTGAAGTGAACTCGGATTTAACATGCTTTATAAACCTTCCGATGTAGTTGCTAGTTCTATGAACAATCAAATGGCTGTAAATATACGATTAATACTCTCATTTGTAGTAGCTAGTGCACGTTTTCAAACATTGCATACTAGCTAGTAGTCCATCAATTTTTAGGACCCCCTCCCAAAAGAGAGCAAAGAAATTTTCAATTTTTGAAAATAATAAAATTACCAATATTATGTGTGCTTTTTTTTTTTTTGGCCATAATATTATGTGTGTTTCCAATGTATGACATTTTATGCCTAATAATATAAAAACTGAACAATTTGAGTATTTTACTATAATCACAATTATATTTGCAACAATTTTCAATATCTAGCTAATTAGCTATTGTCAATATTTCGGCCCTGTTTGGCAATCAGCTGTTAGTTATTAGCTTATTGCATTAGTTATTAGCTATTAGCTGATTGTATTAGTTATTTGACTTAACTGATTGCAGTAGCTGTTTGTGAAAAAAGTGTTGGTGAATTAGCTATTTCTAACAAAGCTATTTGATAAAATTCCACTGATGCCCATTACTTAATTTCATTATTTTTCTAACAAAACAATTTTTCATTGGATATTTATTTTTCTTTTTGATATGAATTATGAATGAAGACTTATGTGATATACAAAATTACATTTATACTTTTTCCTAATTTTAGTACTTATTATCAAAATATATTTTTAATGTTAAATATTTTCTTTTTTAATAGCAATTGGAATTTGTGATATAAAAAATATTTATATATCATATAAGACAAACTAACATAAATTATTTATTAAATTAAGAAAGTATTAAAATTAAAAACATTATCTTCAACATCATAACCATCTACAACTCTTGTCCCCAAAAAGAAAAAATAAATTGAAAAATTTAAAGTATAAGCATCCAACATTCGGGAATATCATTTGTGAATAACATGTAGTGTAAATTTGTCCAAATTATAAGGTTAGCATAGTCATTATAATAGTAAATACAAAAAAGCTATTTGAAAAAATTATCCAAAAAAATTTTTTGTAAAAGAACTTTTTGGATATAAAAAACTAATCTAAAAAGTTAATAAACCAAACACCCCAAAAAATTTTTTAATTAGAGTTAAATAATTAATATCCCAAAAAATTCTTTTTGCCCCGTAAAAACTCTTTGTCAAATATAACCTTCATTTATAAATACGATGATGCAACTGTTGGGTTACATATCACATATGGTAGCTTGCACGCAGTTTTAAACCGCTTAGGTAATTGTGACATATATGCACGTGATTGTATTACTCTCTGGATTAAAAAACATGACATATTTATTGATGATGACATATTTGTGGATGATAGTAATATATGTCTGTGTTAAAAAATTAGGTGTTTTGATTTTATTTTATTTTATTTAAATGTAGGTGCAATAAGAATGCCATGCCTGAATAGGAGGAACGATTTTTAGAGCTGGTAATAAGTCATATTAGGTCGGATTCGTATTCATGTCGAACTTAAACGGATTGAAAATTTCTCAATCTGAACATAACCCGTTTATTAAACGGGTTGAAAAACTTGACTTGTACCTATTTAATTTTTAAACGGATTGACCAGCTTAACTCGTTTAAGATAAACAGGTCAAGTTCAGTTACTTAATTGACTATTATGCATTTAATATTTTCAACTAATATGCAATTACAGTGTTAAAAATTAAGTTTACATATCACATTAAATAATTACTCTTTAAAATTCCCCAAAATCGTCATAATTCACAATTTTTAAAAATTTTTATATTTTTAATTATCTAATAAAAAGTAAATGGATAAATAAAAAATGAAAAAATGAGTTGACTTATTTAACTTATTTAATTAAACGGATTAAATAGGTACTTTTTCGTGTCGAGAATCTCGACCTGAACCTAAGCCATTTAATTACACGGGTTGAACATGTCAACTTATTTAATTAAATGTGTCGAAAATTTATAGTCAAACCCATTCAACTTCGTGGCGGTTTTAGGTCAGTAATTATATCGGATTAATTTTTTCCAACTCTAATAATTTTGCGGTACTAATTTATCCCCACGTGAATATATGCGAATTTCACGCACTAAAAAACTATCATTTCGGTTCGCAAACAATAATTTATCCTCAAAAATAAACTTTTAAATGTCATCATAATTGCTTACATTGGCATTGGTTTGGTAAATTGCATGTGCATTTCTGGGTGGAATCAACAGATCATATGATGTGCCGGCAATTTTCTTCACATATAAATGACCTTTCAAAAATGAGCTATAGGAGTGATTATTATAAATGATGAGATGCCTGATATTCGAAAAATCGTTAGGAGTTTAAGAAAAAAGATGTAGAAAATAAAACAAGCTTAGAGTATATACCGACTAAGAATATCTTTTAACATGATGTGAGGGCACGTATCACATCGTTAGCATCTGTTTTAATTGTTTGCGAATGTTCTAGTTTAGTTGCAGATTTAAACCATTTTTAGAAACTATCTTTTTACTATCATTTCTGTATTTCGGACTTTGCCAACTAATGCTCCCAAAAAGAGAGAGAGAGAGAGAGATAGGGTGGGAATTGTTAACTCCATATCTTGCAACCTACGTATATTATGTACGCATTAAATTAACACAGAAGATATCTATTTTACACGAAAAAATACAATTTTCAATGTACAATTTTACGCCCTTATGACCACTGTTTTTCTCTTCTTTCTTTCTTGGGAAGGTTTGCATACATACATTTATGTAAGGATTTCTTTAACTAAAGTTTAAATCAATGGCTAAAGGTTTAGAAATTACTCTATACTATAAGACACAGCTTCATGCGAAGCTAAATTGGATATAGTAAAAGCCTCTCTGCACCTTGTGCAATAGGTAGTAAATAGACCTGTTAGTTCGGACGGACGGGTTAAATACGAGTCGGGTGCATTCGGGTTCGGGTAAAATACAATTCGAATGTATTTCGAATTTGGGTAAAATATGGGCGTGTATATTTTGATTTTACGGGTTTCGGATCAATCCAACGGATTTGGAGCGCCTTTTTGATGGTTTATTTCGCTTTTTGTCAAAAGCAAAATCTTTGCATATTTATTACTTCAAATTGTCTGTATTTAATTAACAAGCATTCTAATTATAATTTCTTTAAAGAATATAGAAAATGTTTATACTTTTTAATATGATATATGAATGCCAAGATGCCATGTACCGGTGGACACTAAGTCACGTTTGAGTGAGCTAGTCCGTATATTAAATATTAACAATAGGTTGAGTTATTCGTGGACCGCCCAATCTAAGGCATGGTAACGGGTTGGAGCGGTTCGACCAATTAATAACCAATTTAATGGTCCAATATTTTGCTAATTAACCTATCATTACCTAATCGTGTATGTTTTATTAGTTGGTCGATCATAACACGAACACAAATTGGTCAATTGCTCAACACTAACATCAAGCTCGAGACCAATTAGAAGGAAAGCAGATGAAAAAACATTATAGAGGTACAAGATATTATAATTATTTATTAATTATAACATCAAAATTTTCAATTATTATAAAGTAATATTATTTAGAATGTAATGAGGCGTATTCAATTCATTAGGAATATAATAGTATGACTTGCACATTTTTAATGCTTGTGTTATGCTGAATTAATTTTCATAAGAATAGATATTTCATGCCCATTTCTAGAGTTGTTCCATTTGTAAGTTCTATATGACATTATTTATGAGAATACATTTGGGAAAGAACGGGTACTATCGTATAATTTGCGAAAAGATGCGATAGTTATAAATAGACCTGGTAAAACATTTTCTATACTCTTTAAAGAAATTATAATTAGAATGCTTGTTTATTAAATACAAACAATTTGAAGTAATAAATATGCCAAGATTTTGATTTTGACAAAAAGAAAAATAACTCATCAAAAAGGCGTTCTAAACTCGTTGGATTGACCAGAAACCTGTAAAATCGAAATACACATATCCGTATTTTACCCGAACCCGAAATACACTCAATTTGTATTTTACCCAAACTCAAATGCACCCAACCCGTGTTTACTTCGTCTGTCCAAACTAAAGGTCTAGTATTACGGCAAATTATTATATACACTCGAGAGTACGTATTCCTATTGCTACATATATATATGTTTTTCAATGTGTAGTTATCATGTAAACAGTTATTAATATATATTTTACTTATTTGGCTTCCGAAAGTACATACTCTCGGGTGTATGATATAGGCTTTGTAGTATTACCCCTTCATCACTTCAAGTCAAAATTTTCCACCACTTGTAATAGACTTATTAATTATGTATACCTTTGTTATGTAAGTATCTATATGTTCATGTTTAACTTGATATTGAAGGGACTGCTTAAATTCCCTCATAAATCAGGAAATATATATTTGTTTTGCAAATTAAAGTTTGCCTTTAGATAAATGTTCCTAGGCCATGGATTGCCTCATCTGCGTAGACTGCGTTCCTTCCCTTCAAAAAAATAAATAAAAAAATAAAAAAATAAAGGGAAAAAAAAAGAGAAAGAAGGTAAAGATAGTGGCGTTTTCCTTGGGCTGTCATTTGCCAATTGTCAAGGACTCTGTTACTCTCCCATATTCAACCCTGTTCTTCTCATGAGTAAATTGAGAGTCTCGGATTGGAAATAAATAGAATAGAGTGGAATGAAGTTGATCGAAGCAGAAAAAAGTAGTTTTTTTAAATTTTATTATAGGAGTATAATCGAGTGAGAAGGAGGGAGGTCGAGTGCAATGGAGTGGGAATGAATAGAATAGAATGGGAGAAAGATAGAATTATTAATTTCAAGATTTGGGATATGGCAGAAAAGAATGAGTAGAAGTAAGAAAGAGTGTGAAGGAATTATAAAAAGAAAAGTGAAAATAAATAGAGACTACGGATATATTTATGAGAAGAGCAGATCTTTAGAGCACCTGCAATGCAAGGCTCGTAAGCCAAAAATTTGACTCACCGTCCAAAAAATACCATACATCAGCGATCTGCTTTGTTCGCCCTACGGTCCAACTCACGGTCGTGATCCGCCCCTCCACATTTTCTCTTTTTTTTTGGTTTGCCAACTAAGCCCTTAAAAATTTAAAACCCAATAGTATATTAGTGGTGGGTCCATAAAATATTATTTTATTTGATGATTTAAATTGGTGATTAATGAATGTAGGGAAGAAAAAAAAATTAACTTATAAAATGATGTGAAGATTGTTAATTTCTGTTTATGACCCAAAATTCTGAATTGCCATTATATATACTCTTAAGTGTCCCGGGACCAGAGTAAATAAGAAATTGGATTTAATTAAATTAAATTGAATTGAATTGGATGCCTCGTTAATTCCCAAATTTTGGTACCGTCTGTCTGTGTGGGGGTAGTGATGCATACCATACGACGATGCCTAGCCTAGCCTAGCCTAGCCTAGCCTATGCCTGAAGTGAACCCCATCCCTCTGTCTAATCCGTACTCCCTTCGTTATACGGGCTGTACCCAGCCTGGCTTCCACCACCCACCCCATTCATTAACACTTCCCTGCGACTAATTAACGCCTAATTACTCCCCTCCGCGCCGCGGCTAATATATGATTATTCTTCATGCTGTTCCTTCCTCGCAACAAACAGATAACAACGCATATATTTTGATTAGTTGAATGAATAATTAACGTCCCCACCAATTACTTGATTCTGATTCTTCTTATTACGGAGTATTATATTGTGTTATACTCACAACTAATTTAGTCATAAGGCCTGATTAAATCATCATACGAATCTTTATAAAACTATTTCACGGTTATAATTTCATATCAATTCTTCCAATTGGTTGGCACTTGGCACGCAATGAAAAAACTCACTACATGTTTTTTTGAATTTATGATTAGTACTTGTTAACGCTGATCAAGAGCTCCTCTAGTGTCGGTCTCTTGCCTCATGCCTCGCATGGAAGCTCGCAGGGGTGAGCCAACTCGAGGTATCGGCTTTTTTATTTTTTTTAATTTTTTTAATTTGTTTGTCTTTTTTTAATTCTAAAAATAAAGTTGTGTGTTGTTGAGTGGGCTCATGGGCATTAATTTATTTTGTGAGCCAAGGGGGTGAGCTTTTCATTGGAGAGAGGGAAGATTGTGAACCAAAAAGTTAGATCACAAGCTGATATGGCAGAAGTAGGCCCCCACTGATGAGTCAATAAAATAGCTCACCGCTGAAATTGCTCTAATAAAATATGTTGAAACATGTTGAAATATATTCAAATACTCTCTATCATGCTGAAACATGTACTCAATAGTGCTAAATGAGTTTACATAGGCTCTGTTTGGCAAATAACTGTTAGTTGTTGGCTATTTGTATTAGCTATTAGTTATTAGCTGTTTGTTGAAAAACTGTTTGGTAAAATTAACTGTTTCTGATAAAGTTGTGAGATAAAAACTAATTTCTCAAAAAGCTCCTCCAAAAAGCTTATGGAATTAGTTTTTTTCAAATTAGTTTTTTAAACCCAAAAAGCTATGCTAAAAAGCTCTTTCACCAAACACCCGGATTAGCTTTTTTACTTGATCAAATAGCTAATTTTGATCAAAAAAACTCTTTTTCGTCAAAAAATTTTTCAAAAAGTTGTTTGCCAAACACTCCTGTAGTAATTAATCATGAAAATATATTTATATAGCTGTGTGACTATTGCATACACCCAAAATGGATACTTGTAAATATATATTTATTATTGTTGTAGTAAAACATGATCGTTTTCCAACGAGTTATATTTTTCATGTTATGGTTGATGTAAATTTAATTTTTAAATAACTTTTTTTTAAAATGATATGCATAATATACATATAGTTTGTGAATATATGTTCAATTTGTTGTTGCTATTATTGACATAATATTTTTCTCTATTCTCGGCAATAGATTGCAAAATTAATTCAATTTTGAAAATAAATATAATCTGAAATGTCTAGGACACACAATTTTTGATAGTCTTTTGCATATTAAAAGTCAACATTACTGGGAGATAGTGTAGCAAATGGTTGGAGTCGATTTCTCTACAATAAAAAAATTTTTATTTATTTGTGGGTTGTTAAGAGGAGAACAAGATAGGGTAATGTTTTTTAATCAGGAGATAGGATAAAAACTAAATATAAGAATATACTATGCATAAAAGTTAATGGTGAAAGCATTAATTTATGATAAGCAACATTTTTTAAAAAATTTATCATTCAATTTTGGTTACATTCCTTAAAAAAGTTTGTAATTTTTGCATAACTTATGACAAATCCATATAGTTATATAACACAATAATTTATTAGATAGTATGCATTCTACAAATATAATAATATTAACATTTATTACATTACACTTAAAAGTGTGAAACATTTTATTTCATTGCATAATCAAAACTTTTTTCAAATTTAAATAAATTTTACAACAACAATAATAAACCTATTTATACTATTAGTAAAATAAGTCTAATCATTGGTAAATAATAGGTGGTTTAGATTTAATCACAGTCTACTCAACCAAGTACTTTTACAAGTGCTGAATTATGTCGATTTGTAATTAATCATGCTAAATTATGTCGAACGATGCTGAATTATGCTAAACAGTGCTAAGATGTGCTGAAATATGCGAAGTATTAATGATAAGTACTTACGATAAATTGAATGAAATATGTCCTTAATCTTATGGTGGAACCTGCTCAAGGCCTCTTCTTTTTAGGTGTAAATTGACATGGAAAATGAAGGGTACGATGCAATGGAAGTAGTGTAATAGAGTGGCATGAAAGTGAGTTTTTTTTTTTTTTTAAAAAAAAAAAGAGTCAATTGATAAATTGAAGTTAGAATGAGTGAAAATGAGTGGACAAAGTGCACATTACCAATGAAAAAATGGGCATATTAGCAAATAAAGTTCTTCCCTTAGAATAATTCCATATTGAGGGTCATATTAATGAAAGCTCGGTTTTACAAAAGCTCGGCTTGCCTTTGGGCTAAGCTCATATGTTTGTCGATGTAAATTAGGCACAAGGAAATCCAACTCAACAGACCACAGCTGAAAGGTTTCTACTTGTGTTTTCTAATTCTTGTATATTTTTCCCACTGTCATGTTTACAACCGTGTAATGTGGTCGCAATAATTCCATAATGAGGGTAATATTAATAAAAGGAATGGAATGAAATTGAGGAATAATGTATGGAGGGTTGGACATAAAACTTAAAGTCTTTTTATATGTGTGAGAAAATACTAATGGAACTGGATTATTTCGCTCTTTGCTTTGAGCTGTCAAATGGAATCAAACCATTATTGTATTTTAGTTTTGGTTTTTAATTTTTTGTACAAATGAACACCACTATCTCTCTCATTTGATCAAATACCAAGCAATTGCCATACACACGGATTGCATAGTACTTCTAAATTAGATTACCCTCAGTCACAGATCAACCAAATAAAACCCGTAATATTCATTCCACCCCAAAACAGAGGGGGAGAAATATTTTTGGACATGTCAACATTCGGATTTGAACATCATATATCAGGTAGGGTTTGGGCTTGGGCTTGGATTCAATTACTTTGTCGCAAATTCGGATACTACTGGATATGGTGTTTTTGTTCGAATACTCAAAATTTTGCTTATGCTAATTGATAAGTACATAGGGGGGCAAGGACGTGGCCATAGTTTACAAGGAGGACTAAATCCTTTGGAATTTGGACAGTTCTCTATTGTCTACAATGTCTCCCTCATATATCACTATGACTTAGCTAGATAAAACACGTCTCACAATTTTGATTCATGAATTAAGATAACAAAAGAATGAGGTCTTATGAATACTGTAGATCTATTGTTTATAAATGAGAATAATTCAGAAAACAATGCTTCTGTCATTTTGACAAGAAACTGAAGGATATATTACAATTATTTATTTATTTATTTATTTATTTTGGGAGAATTATTTTTTTTGGGGGGGGGGGGGGATGCTCACTGCTGATGTGATCATGTGAATGTCTACGATGTCAATTAAAGATGTTGCGTAATGCATAGGGAGAAACGGAGGCGGCATGCCGTTAATCAAGTTCCTATTGCGTTGGTAAATTATTACTAGAAAATTAATCATCTTCAAGTAAAATTCGTAAACATTGAAACAAATCTGTTCAGGCATCCATCAATAAATCATATTTCAACTGTAATTATCTTTGAGATTTTAGCCAAATAATTAAAATTGAGGTTTGAAGTGTATTAGGTGTCAATTTTCATTTTCTTCTTCCAATGTATTGTACTGCCTCATTTGAATTAAAAAATTAAAATAAAAATGTAGGTTTAATTCGGGAAGTTGCCTTGCTGATGGGTTTTAATTTCATTATTATCCATTTCATGGCTATGTTTGATTGCACTAGCCGTTGCAACCACTGACCTTGACCAAATCTATAGAAGAAAGTGTGACTTGGAAGATGTCAGTTGTGATTTTGTTTTATTTTATTTTTGGATGGTTAATTATCAATATGTCATGTTTCCTACTTTTAAAATTTTAAATTTCTGCATCTTTGGAGAATAAACCATTGTTGAATCAATTATTGGACAATGTCAGCCACCGCTCCTTGCAGTTGGATCTTTCGGAAGTTATATTATAATTGATTAGCCTTAATTTAAAATATTATTATACACATGACATATGTAAGGTTCGAATTACGTAATTTGGATTATATAAAGTTCATGCTTTTTAGATTTACAAAGGAACACAATACGGATTATATAAAGTTCATGTTGTTCCTAATATTGGGTCAACTTGTGTCATAATCGTATTACCTTATCTGAACAGTAAATTATATCAAATTATTACGTCAAAAATGTGAACTTAAATCATATATGCATAATAAATTTAACGACAATAGTTTTGCAGACTCACACAGATGCACCAAAAAGAAATCTGCACCTTAGCCCATAAGTTTTATTAAAAGCTTTTTTGGATGCAGAATTTTAAATATTCCATTAAAAAAAAAAAAAAAAAAAACGGAAACACTTTATTATATGTTTGCTAGCCTTCGGTAGATACTAACTGGGCCGCCTAAAATAGAGAGTGTCCAGTCTCGGCGCTAGGCGACCACAACCAGCCGAAGCCGTAACGAATCATTGTCACTACAACTTCTGGGTCAGGTCCTAAGTTAAATGGACCACACTGTTTGGTGGGAGCCCAGCCCATTTAGAATGTTAATTAAGCCTACTTTGGCCCACTGGATTACAAGTTAATATCCAATTTGCCTTTTCTATAAATGTAGCACGGCTTCTAGTTCATTTGCCTCTTGTTAGCTTTCAAAATCAAAATGCTAGTGTTCTTCTCCAAGATGCCAGATATGATGAAATTGAGATCTTTTACGCCTTCTTAATTAGGTACTTGGGTTTTATTTCCAATGTAGAAAGAACTTTAATATTTATTTCATTCTATATGGTAGAGTAGCCAATTGTTCACAAACTTGCTAAATTTGCTGGTTTTTCATATTGATACGGATAAATATACGGTAATGTGTTCTTTTTTTTCTTTTTTTTAAATCCAAGTTCTTTTTTTTCTTTAGCAAAAGGATCCGACTCAAAAAAAAAAGAAATTAAAAAAGTCTGGACTTGTCTTGTAAATGCTTTTTTGGAATGACTAATGTTGGATGCTTAAGATTGCACATGGGCTAATTTAGGCAAAAATTTTAGTCAAAAACTTTGGTGCCAAATTCCAAAGATTTTACGATGTACACTAGCAGGCACCAGTTGCAATTGTCTAGGCATAGTCTGCATTTCTATTTGTTATAGTTTTGCTTCACTCTTAAATAGATACTATGGCCCTGTTCTTATCGTGGGTTAATTCTAAAATACTAATCTCAACCCACTTCAACCTATTTTAACCCACTTCAACTTATTTCAACCTATTTCAATCCACTTCAACTATTTTAACCAAGTTTATTTAACACATAAAAAAAATTCAACCCAACTCAACCTACTTTAACCTAACTTAACTAACTTCACCCTTTTATCCACCCCAATTTACCTACGAAAAGAACAGACCCTAAATACTAATCTTCCTACTATTGGTTACATGGAATCTCCCTTAATAGATAATACTACTATATGGAATATCTTCCTAATATTATATAGAATATCCCTTAATAGTTAATACTACTATAAGTAAAGAGGTTAATCTTATATCAATATAAGTTGGTTCAAATAGTTTGGCATTTGTTCCCCTTAAGTTGGGTCTCGGGTTCAAGTCTCGTGAATGGAGAAAATTTGTGATGGGAGAGCTTTACCGCTTATTAGGCCAACAGAACTTGACTACGCTGAAATGGAGGATCCAAGGAAAAAAAAAAAAAAAAGAAAAGAAAAGATGTTAATCTTATAGATAGCAATATAATCTAATAGACTATAGATCGCTTAATTTCAGTGAACTGAAGGATTTAAGGCCGAAAAATACCAATAATTAAAATCAACATCTCATTTATTATTGGAAGAAACTGAAACACTCCTTTAATATTTGGCAAAGCCAAGTCGAATTTGAACGAGCAACACGGATCAGCCTCAGGAGAACCATTTATTAATGAGGTGAGTTTTCAATTGACTTCACACACTCATAAGCAAATTCCCTGAAGAACACGCTTTTGTAGCCAATCCGTCACCTTTAGTGCTCATTCTCTTCAAGTCGTACTTCCTGTACATATGCTCATAGTTCCTACCTGAAAAGGGGGTGGCAGTTAATTATCAAAGAAAGGAAACAGATGACGTATCAAATCATATTCACACGAAGTTTTTTCTTCACCATTAATTAATTAGAGTTCAATATTGTTCACAAAGATGGCAAGACGAAACGAAGAGCCAACTGCTAAGCGTTAACACCACGTAACTCACTCATGCGTTAAACACTCTCAATGCAATATTCATATCTCTGTGGCTCTGTTCCCCCCTCCCCATGAATAATATCATACATGTATGTCTGTCTGTCTATATATATATATATATATATATATATATATATATATATAGAATTGTGAAAAGTTAATTCGATATGATTATCGATCTTAATCAAACATGAAATTAAATAGCTTTGAGTAGAGATTTCCAACTTTTCTAATTAAACGAGTTGGCATATTTAATTAGCCCTTTAATTAAATGAGTTAGGTTCAAGTTAAAATTTTCAACACAAAAAAATTTCTATATAGATTTAATTGGTGGACCTATTTTCCCAATTACTGTTTATTTTGGAGGTAATTGCGAATAACATAGGGTTTTACCCAGTTCATACGTCTTTGTGGAGTTTTAGTTCTCGTGGCTCATACATAATGTTTGCATTACGATGATATATATTGAAATTAAGAAATTGATTTATAATACGTACTTCATAATAGTACTTTAATTAAAATGTTACGTGAGCAAATGGGTAACTGAATTATCTAAACCTAACCGTTTATATTAAATTGATTAATGAGTAAATTCCATGTCAACCCGCTTAAAAGTATGTGGACACATGTCAAGGTTTCAACCTGCTTAATAAATGAGTTAAGTATAAGTCGAGGGTTTCTCAACTCATTTAAAGGCAACTCAAACACAAACTCAACTCGACCTGACCTATTTTTCAACCGCATGTGTCTCTCTCTCTCTCCATATACACACATACGTATGCATACAAGAGGACCTTATATATATATATATATATATATATATATATATATATTATAGATATATATATATATATATATAATAGATATATATTATATATAGATTATATATATATATATATATAATATATAGATATATATATATATGGAGGCTACTCAGGTAGGATGAGTAGGATAAGGTGATCAATAATTATAATATTAGTGATCATCAGTATTATGTTTAGTGATCAACATTTCTGAAGCATATTTAGAGAGATTATCTTAAATAGTATGCTGATTACCAAAGGCAGCATTGAAGTGGCGGATCCAGACATTTGGAATAGGGATGTCCATAAATTGACATCGTTACTAATATACACTACTTTTTTTTTAAGGGTGTCCATTAATCAATATTATTACTAAATTAACCACTTTTTAAATAGAATTTTTTTTGGGGGGGGCTAGGGGTGTCCATGGACACCCCTAGTTATAATATAAATCTGCCCATGGTACTGATGATCACTAAAATAATACCTATTTATCACCTCATCCTGCACAAGCCTCATCCTACCTGAGTGGGCTCCTATATATATATATATATATATATATATATATATATATATATATATATATATATATATGAGGGATTATTGAGAGCTTCATAACGAAGCTAAATAACAATATAATAGTAGATTTAGAGCTGGCCAGTGGCCACTAATAGACCATCATTCTACCTCGTAAAGGTCCAAAAGAACCAAGACCACCCCAAATGATGTGTCCAGCCTCTTAGACCACGACCACGACCACGACCACCCCAAATGATGTGTTCAAAACGCAGGTGACCATTACTAAAGCTCTATTTGATAATTAATTATTTGCGGTAGGTGTTTGTATTAACTGTTTGATTTCGTTAATTATATTTGTTATTTCTGCCAAAAATATTTCGTAAAATTAATTATTTCTAACAAAATCATTTGGTAAAATTTTACTTATACCCATTACGTAATTTGATTATCTTTTTAACAATACAACGAGCTATATTGCATATTCATTTTTCTTTTCAACATGAATTACGAATTATAGGTTGTGACTTGTAAAATATATAAAGTTACATTTACACCTTCACCCAAATTTGATATTTATTATCACAATATTTTTATTTAATGTTGACTTAATTTCTTATTTAGTAATAATTGAAATTTACATGACATAATAACATTTAGAACATTCGACATCCCAAGAGATTAATTAATGCGCACTGTTTGTTAAATTGAGTAAAATATTAAAATTAAACATTATGACTACTTTCTACGCAAAAATAAATGAATAGATTTGAAATACCTTATCGGATGGAAATCCTCTAATTAAGATCATGGCCACTTTCTTTGAGTTGAAGGAAGAGGGGAGTGAAGAAGGGAGAGAAGGTAAAACAAGCAAAATGGAGGAACGAGCAATACGTTAATTAGTAAGATAGTACGGTTTTGTTTTGAATGCCATTAAACATAATTGGGTCAAAAAAAGAGACAATATGATAATTTTGATATTAATAGTAAATAGATAGTTCAAAAAAGTCATCTAAGCAGCTTTTTTACAAGTTAACTTTTTGAATTAAAAAAACTAATGTACAAACTTATCCGACCAAATAAGTCGAAATTTTTTTACCAAGACCAAATAATTAATACCTATGAAAAGCACTTTTGGAGACCGAAAAACTTTTTACCATACAAGGTCTAAAACATAAAAACAACGAACATACATCATACATGTATTAATTATTATAAGTCAACCTAGCTAGATGTATACGTATGCATCCATGCATATAGATTCATACATGCATGCATGCTTCAATAGCCATGGAAACTGGGAAGATTATCATCTCTTTTAGGTAGAGAGAGTTGTCCCAACTCCATCGATCTCTGTATCAAGATGAGATCCCACATACACCTTGCGCATTACAAGTGGTCCACAAATAAGATACGGACAAGATTTATAATTAATGTCTTGCCAAATTCAATAATTCATAGTTTATCTATTTATAAATTACTCTCTGAATGACTGTTCGTTGAAATTAAATCACACCTCATTGACTTAATCGCGTTGGAGTTTCTAAGAGGCAACGTACATAATTTTATGTATTTCTTCACCAAAGAAAGTTGAGCACTAGATGCAGACGGTTTGGCCTATTCATAGATTGGAACGTCACGTCGGATTATCAATTTGTCCTCGTCCAATTGCTTCGCATTATCCAAAAAAGTAAACCAGAATTAAGTGTTTTATGTAAATAATTACATCGAGTTGGGGCTAACCTGATTTAACTTATTTTTCAGTTAGAGTAAAATCATACAAAAATTTAATCACTAAAAAAGTCAATAAGGGACTGGACTAACTCAGAAGACTTGCTAATATACGCTAATTAAATAGATCAATTTTATTGTGAACCCTACTCATTATCAATTCGATATTTTATTGACATGATTTGAATGGCTCATAGATGACCAACCACTGCCCAACCGGGCCGGCCCTACTCACACAAAATTTCTATAATACAACCAACTAAAAATCAAGAAAAAGGTAGTAGAACCACGAATAATAACTCCCTCTGGTCAAAAAAAAAAAAAAAAAAAAGTGAGTATTCTAAAAGAGCTCTCGCACATAAACAAGGATAACCCAAGCAGTGAAATTAAGAGACATATATTCGTAAGATTAAGAGTATATCATCTTTCATAGTAAATTTGAAAATTTGATTCTGCTTACAAGTTACAAGCATTTATTCCTCCCTTAATTAAACCACCCCTAAAAATACCTATAATCAGATATTACAGCAGCTTATTATTACTCTCTGCTGGATAATAATCCCTTCCAAAGAAAATACAAATTAAATTCATCAATTTTCTGAAATTAAGAGAGTCACAGAGGTCAATAGATCTGTTGACCAGAAAACCAAACTCCCAATCACTGCAGCATGATCTGTTGACCCCTACCAATAAACATATACAGGGAAGTTAAGAGTACCGAAACATTCCCCAAACATAAAATCCCAGGGTCAATTCCTACCGACCTCTTTATCTAATAAAAATAAATTTTTAGATAAAAATTGTAATCACTAAGTTACCCAGCGGAGATGGCATGATCATGACGACGACGACGATGATGATCAGAGGAAATTCGCTTGGGTGCATCGCAGGGCAGGAACTGACCCTGCGCCACGACTATCGACTTATAAATCTCAACAATCACCCTTTCATCGTACTCCTTAAACTCTCCCTTACCCGACCCGGAAACATAAACGGACCCTCCAAACCCGCCGCCTCCCACGAGCCCAGTACTGGCGAAATTCAGCATCAGCTTCACGTAAGCATCCCTAATCCGGAGCAGCCACTTCCGTGGCGACCCGATCCGGCGCAACAGCCGGATCCTGCGCCCAATCTTCAACCCCCATCTCCTTCTCCTCCTCTGACCCGACCCGGACCCGTCTTCCTCCCTCGCAACGACGGCGTTCTTAAGCCGCCGGTAGCCCCGCCGCCTCTTCCAGTAGCTTCTGAAGCCTCTGTATACATTGAGTGAGAATGAGATACGTTCCATGGTGGGTTTGATTTAGTTCTCTCTGCGGAAAGTGGGGGGTTTTTTGAGGGGGGAAGAGGAGAGAGAAAGGTTAGAGATTGGTGTAAAAAGGATTTAGGAGAACCACCATGAGAGAGAGTTGAGAGGCGGGTTTTGGGTGGAGGGAGAAGTGGGTGGGAAGAATAAATGAGTTAATATATGCATATGATGCACTTACAGAGAGTAGAGTACTGCTAATGAATAATGAAGATGCGCACACAACTGTATTTTGCACGTAATAATAATTGCCCAATTGATGTAGAAGTGTCATTGTCATGACCTCATGCCTTTCACAAATGATCCACTTGGAGCTAAATTTCTGCGTCATGCCGTCCGGGGCAAACGGTTCTTTTTTTGGGCGGGTTTCTAAAACATAGATAATGTTAGTTCATTCGCTTAATTTATTAATCTTTGTGCCTCTTCATACATTAAAATAGTATTTATCTGTGTTATATATTTTCAGAGTAAATGTGTGCTTTCAATTGGGGAGCGTCAAGCCACTTCATTTTTCAAATTATTATTTGATGATTTCATATTTATTTCAAATAGTTTTTAAAAATTAAAATGCTAACTTGGAAATCAATTCAACAGTTAAAAAATAGTTTGTTATCATGTGCGCACCTGCGTGCACGTATATACACACATATATATGACATGTTTTTTCTGACTTATGAGATGCATTTATTAGTGTTTATTGCTGAAACGTACTGAATGTTTGAAAAAATTGTAACTATATATTTTCATTAAATACTTATTATTAGCAATCAATAATTTTCAGCACAATTCAACACTGTTAAGTATTTAATGAAAATTACATATAGACAAAATATTCCCTTCGTTGCCTTTGTTGCCATTTCCCCCTCCTCATTTAATATTTCCAAACAAAGGAAATGGGAATTGATTAACTTTTCATTTTTCTCTCCTCTCGTTCTCCCGCCTCAGTCCAAACAGACATAAAATAAGGTCGATAATAAGTTTGGTCATTTATGAATCAGCTTATCTAGAGCATGTTAACAAGTAAGATTGGTACAGCCTGCTAATAACCAATTTAATAATTTGATTTTTTTTAACTAACATACCATTACCCAAGCATGTACACTTTATTAATCAAGCATTCCTAACTCGAATACGGTCGGCTCATTGTCCATCACTAGCATCATAGTTCAAGACCAATTAGAGTGGAAACAAAATAAAAGGGAATTATAAAAGTATAATATCTTACAATTATCTTTAAATTATAACATCAAAAATTTAGATTATTACAAAATAGTATTTTTTAAAATATAATTAAATATTTTCATTTGGCTAAAAATATAGCAATTTGACTTGAGCATTTTTAATATTTATCTTATTTTAAATTGATCTTTTAAAACTAGGTAGTTTTTCTTATAGTAATAAAACGACATAGTTATTTCACACTATTGTATATCCATTTTTTCAAGTTGTTCCAACAGATATTGTATGATGATATTAATTGGAGTTAGGAAAGAAGAAGTGCTATTGTTTAATTTGTGAAGGGATGCAACAGTATTGTATGATGATATCGGAGTTAGGAAAGAAGGAATACTATCTCTAAACGATTCAATGTAATGAATAATCAGTTTTGTTAAGAGGGAAAAATTAAAGAAAATTCAAAATAGAAAAAATAGAATATTTGATTTATTTCACATGGGCGATAAAATCGTGTTTAAAATCTTAAATTTTTAAACAATTTCAGATCGCATAAATTTTTATCAGATTTAATTACTGTATGTATGACTTTTTATCACACCTCAATGGTTCAATCTGCCTGCAGTTTCCAGAAGGCAGTGTAGATGATTTTATGTATTACTTTATTAAACAAAGTTGAGCAATACGCAGCGCTGGGTCGGGTTGTTCTCCCCATTTGATTAAGTGGGACGTCGTTGTGTCAGATTATGAATCCATGTTTGCCTTATTAATTCGCTTTATGGCTGTCTGGTCGACCTATGGATCTCAACAATCACCCTTGCGTCATACTCCTTAAACTCCCCCTTACCCGACCCGGCAGCATTAACGGACCCTCCAAACCCGCCCCCACCCGCAAGCCCAGTATTGGCAAAATTCAGCATCAGTTTCACATAAGCATCCCTAATCCGGAGCAGCCACTTCGGGGGCGACCCGAGTCGGCGCCACAGTCGGATCCTCCGCCCAATCTTCAGGCTCCACCTCCGCCGACGCGACCCGGACCCATCATCCTCCCTTGCAACGACGGCGCTTGTAAGCCGCCCGTAGCCCCGCCGCCTCTTCCAGTAGCTTCTGAAGCGTCTGCATACATTAACTGAGACACCTCCCATGGCTCCAAATTATGGGTTTCTGGGTCAGATTCAATTCTCTCTCTAAAAATAAGGGATTTTTAAATTTTAACTTTTAAGGGAGGAGGAGAAAGAAAGGTTAGAGATCGGTGCGAAGAGAGTGTGGGAGAACTGAACAGCTACTATGAAGGTGGGGCTTTGGTGGGGATAGACTGGAGTGGGTGGAAAGAATAAATGAGTTACGATGGGCACATGATGGACCTGCAGAGACGAGCGTATTGTTAATGTAGACGCACAAACACTGAAACACCTGCATTTCACAGCTATTTCGGTCCTCATAATTATTGCTCATTTATTCTACAAGTGTCATTCTCATGGCGTCAAGTCTTTCATAAAAGATCCACTCGGAACTAGGGTTAGGGACAAATTGGGTTCGCATCAAGTGAACTGTCATTCGTATTCATCATCTATTTTAATATATTTCATCCAATTTACCCATCATCTTAAAAATCTAATCCAATCTATTCATCTATCACCCGTGGTAAATACGGGTGGATTTGGTTGTAAAAGGGTTATCTTTTGAAAAGTTTCAAAAAGATTTTTTATTATAAATAACGAACAAATATCATGCTCATCATATTAATTTTGACGAAAATTATAGAATTAACAATATAATTATCCAAAAAATGAGTAAAATTTAAAGAAAAAAATAAAAAATAAATAAATTGCAAATAGGAGATAAACAAGTGGATGACGAAACAGGTGATGGATCGAGCGGTCGGTCGAATGGAGCATCATCGGGATTCAATTCAACCCGTCAAACCATCATCCATCATCCACCGATCATCATATATTTCAGGTTTTCACCCGCTTTTTTTGGGTTCGGATGAAATGAATATCCATCGAATGCGGGTGAAATTACTACCCCTACTTCGAAGAAAATTTTTGAGGCATGCTGTCAATCCGTAGCGGCCCTTACGGCAAAGGCTCTTTTTTTGGGGGGGGGGTTTGGGAGAGGGGTGGGGGTGGGGACCAAATGACAAAAGATAAACCACGTTAGGTTTTTTTTTTGGGGGGGGATGCAAATGAAGTATAAAGTTCCGACGAAATTTGAATTCAAGTCTCTGGTAATAATTTGCAGAAATTTTATCAGTTGAGTTAACTAATAGTTATATATAGATAATGAATTAATGACAGTTCATTAGCTTAATTAACAATGTTTTTGTTGGCCTTTATGTCTCTTCATTTTTTTGGATATTTTAGTGATAAATTTCATGATAAATGTCATCACATATAATATAAGAAGGAAACAGTTGCAGGCTGAACTGCAACAATAAAAACAAAACGAGATTGTTACGTTGGAAACGTAGCCGAATCTCAAGGTCCTTAATTATCACTAGCACTAGAATTCTGAATAGAACTATGCTTCTTAGGCTCAATACAAGTAGAGATAGTAAAATAATTGTATACCACTTGATAAATATAGCTGGATACTTGGTTTGTTGTTCATATTATTGCCTTTAGTTACGGGCACCATAGATTTATACAAAAGCTAATGTTGATGCGTGCATGCACAAGGAAGATGAAGATAGGAATCGTTTTCAAGTTTTGAAAACCTCTTCACAGCTTTCAGTTAGATAGACGTAGCGTTCAAACTTCAAATCATCAAAGCTAAGTGTTGTTTATTGCAACAGGTCACAAGTTAAGCATTCCCCTCACATTTCTTAAATTAATTAAATTGACTTTATGAAAAGCACAAGATGCACACTTCTTCGCTCCGTTAATCTTAATTAATAACGTTGGAGGCAAGTTGGTTTAATTTCATCTACATTCAATTTGATATTTTGACCAAATAATGTGAGCACCGCAAAATCGGAAAGCAGCTCCGTTTGTATGTTTCAAACTCCCCATTAATAGGCCTGTACTAATAGTATAGTTTGGACAAGGAGGGGGCAATTTAATGTACAAATTATAATGCAGCACCGGGTTTATAGACTCAAGTTATTATGTAGGGCAATTTCTTTGTACTTTTTTAAAACTCACGCTTACTTGTGTAGTTTCTTTTCCAACAAAATAAAGTTTACGGGGCACAAATATGCCATGTCACATGTCTATAGTTGCGGATCTACAATATAATTGTTGAAGTTAATACATCTCTCCCTTTCAGCAAGTTATCGTAGGGTCTATATTCGAAAGCAAAGATAGACAAGGAAGAGTTCATAAGAGTAAGAGTAAAGAGAAATAAATAAGAGTTTAATAAAAATAACAGTAAACCGAAGTAAAAATAAACACGTTTGGACGTTTAATAAATACAGAAGAGTCCACAAGAGTGAACAGTTTATACTTTCTCCAGTGGGACAAAAAAGTGCTCGAATCCCTCCGTACCCACAACCATTGCCAAAGGGAAGGACCCGTCCCATTTGGATACTTTTGCAAGGTTTGATTTATCCACATTTACACTGATTGCTTTCTCAGGCAAAAACGAACACTAATAAGACTGTTCTGGCCCAATGTGACATTAAACCAAACCCAGGAAAATGCAGAGCCATTTGGGAGAAAATCTCCGCCTTCGGGGCGAAATTAAATGGACCAGAAAGTAATCCCCACTGGGCACGTGGGCCCAACATGAACAAAACTTGGGCTGCGTTAGATAGCATATATGGGCCAGACTCCACACAATGTTTAGCCCGACCCAATGCTTAACTCTACATTGTCAAACAGAAACAGGGTGCCTTTTTTCCTTTTTTTTCTTTCAAAGGGTAAGCTTTTCGCCTGTAATGGAGAAAGAGATAAGATAACTAAATCCTTAACGGGTGGCACGATTTAAATCCCCAACCATCTATTTGAAAGGTGAGTACTCCACCACATATCAAATGATATTTTCTCCGAAACACCGAATACCTGTTGAAGCAAGTGAGCAAACCATGAGTATTCGAATAGATGGCCTATTTACTTCTCAATGCTCCACAGTTACTACTCATGAATGAGTGAAGTACAAGAGAAGACCATGTCATTGCTTATTTGCTTTTCCAAATGAGAAATTTTGATAGCAGTTTGGTAGTGGGAATGGATTCAGCTATTAAACTTCGGTTTTCTTCCCTGTTGTTGTTGGTGAACACAGACAACCTAGTTTGGGTTGGGTCCACATGTCAATTATGTGCATGGGTTTCTTTTATATTCACTACTACAAAAGATTAATGCCTTGCTTGACTAGTTCTAGTGCCTTTTTTGTCATTTTGAAGTTGAAGATTTGCTAGACCTGAAAAAGTCTGGCCCGACATGATAACCCAATACAAAGTGAACCGATTTCGACCCGAATTCGACACGATTTTATTGTTTCTCTTGAAAACATGTTATTTTTAAATTTTGAGTATATCTAAACTATTCATAAGGTTGACACGAAATTGACTCGTTTATTAACTAGGTCAACCCGAATCGACCCGTTACTCAACTCTACTTTATGTATCATAAATTTGAAGTTGAGTAACTGTTAAGGTATATATGGCCGGAGACTTTTGGCTTGAATCAAATTAGATCTTACAGTTTGGGTTATTATTAATATCTCATCCCCTTTAGTCCCCTTCATGAATTTTATGACAATGAGTTTTTATCAAAATAACATCAAAATGTAAACCAAAAATATAAAAAGTATACATAAAAAAACTACTTGCTAAATTTAGCAACGAAGTCTTCAAGAGAGGGGGGGGGGGGGAGGAAGAAAGAAGAAGAAAACATGTTTGATGCCATACTCAAATACAACTTGGAGTATCATATCATATTCCAAGGAGGGTTGCTTGAAGCTAGCAGAGTTCTCACTCAAAAAATGCCACTAAGCTTTCTAAAGTATTCAAAAAAAGGCAATTAACTTTTTTCAATCATAATTTTCAAAATACTGAAAAATATCATTATGACATTGCCATTAAGTGACGTTTTTTAATAGTCTTAAGTAAATTCAACGATATTTTTGAAAAAAAGTTAATTAATATTTTTAAATATTTCCAAAAATTTAATAGTATTTTTGAGCGAGAACTCAAAATGTGAGCAGGGATTGCCATGATGCCATCAACTTCATGGGATTAAATGTTTTAATCCAAATAGAATGTGAACGCAAAGGTATATAATTAATTAAATTGTCAAATAATAAAGTATAATGGGACACTGATTTCTTAAGGATTTGTCTTAATACCAGTTAACATAACGAAAATTTGGTTGAATTATAAAAGAGACTTGATAAAAAAAAAAAAATCGTCTTAGTAAAGCAATTTGTACAATAGTGTCAAATAAAGATCAATATTTCTTGTCACCTTCTATGCATTGGCCTCGAATTTAAAATGGAGTCCATGCCATTCCTTCATAGTTATCTAGTGCAACACTTAATCAACTAAACAGATGTATTAACTACTATTTAAAATATATTTCTTCAAAATTTATAGCTAGTTACTCTGATATTCATAATTATCTAAGTATCTGTTATTTGATTTTTATGTGAAGCGATTGTTCATATCTAAAATGGAGCTATTTATAATTTATATGCAATCATCTAAATATTCGCCTAGTTCGTTGCTGGAAATGTAATTGCATATTCACAACTCTTGGCTCCTATCAATGCAAAGCCTATATCATGCTACTAAGACTTTCACAAGCCACATGAGCGCCACATATTAAAAATTGTTTATATGATAAATACACATTGGAAAAATATATGTATATGACAATACGGAGTACGAACTCCTAGGTGCATGATATACATTACCCTATCAATGTTTGTGAACAAAATGTTCATGTTATCTACCCCAAAACTTGCGATAAATTTGACCGTAGCCAAATGAATCTTCTCGATAAACACAACCTATTTGCACACAATGTATTTAATATACTTACATAACTAGCAAATCGTTGTCTCTTCATCATT